>JACEGR010000164.1:0-366684 GCA_014170235.1 Listronotus bonariensis | reverse complement strand
TTTGCCTTGGGCATTAATATACTCCCCACAAGAATTATCAGAGGCATATCTGAGATATGGTTGTGGTGAGTTTTCCATAGGCTTTGACCACAAAGAATTGCTTTTTGGTTTATGGTCATAAACTCTTTTTAATGTTATTACGTTATAAAGACAATCAAGAAGAAGAAAATGTTAAGGAAAGGTGAAGCTATAACTTTAACGTATAGGGTCATAAAAAGTTTAAAAAATAATAATAATTTTTAATCGCTCTGTATAATGTACTGTTAAAAGGAAAAAATAATTTTTAGTTTAATTATACCCTTACATATTCTTAATATAATTTAAGCCAGAGCCGTACGCAGTAAGGGGGGAAGCAAAAGGTATGTGAGGCCTTATTTTGCGTAACATAGTGTATCAAAAAATAAGAAGAGTAGGTAATAAACCGTGTTTGAGGTACGAATTGTAGGCGACGACCTTTTTTTGCTCTCTAATATATTTATTCGGTTGTTTATCCATGTAGGTTGGTGGATAAGTTTAGTAGGTGAGAACCTTATTTTTTATCTTCAATTTTTTTTAAGTTTATGAAGTTGTTTTTGTCATGTTTTTGCACCCTATTCTCCCCCCATAAAATATTTTTATGCGTACGTATCTAATTTAAACATAAATGTCATTACTCCTTTCAACAGTACATCATTTAGATTGAATAAAAAGGTTTAAATTTTTTAAAAATCTTCTTAATTACCCTGTAAGGTGTGTATGGTTATCATAAATAATTACAGTTACGCAGAGGATATAGCTTCACCCTTTTTTAACATTTTTTTATTGTCTTAATCAACCTTATTCTTAAAGAGATATGAACATTTAAATTAAACCATTTTTGTATTAAACCTTATGGAAAAAAATCAAGTATATGCGATAACATTTGTGCGGAGTGTATGATAACTTTTTATAACAAGATTTAATACGCTCGGCAGTGGCGTAGCTAGGTCCTGGGTCAAAAAACCTAAAGTAGGGCCCTGGCCCAAAAAATTTGAAGAGCAAAACAAAAATCCTCACTTTTTTTATCAGCCTTTTATTTCAGTATTTCTGGACTTCAACTCCAAAAGGCCCTTTATAACTCCAAGGGGCACCCCTAAGCTTGAGGGCCCGGAGCACTGCCCCGCCTAGCACCATAATAGCTATGCCACTGAAGCTTGGTAGTTGTTACTTAGTTCCAATATCATTTTTTGGCTTGTTTACTTAAGCTGTTTTCAAAAAAGTTGTTGCTTATTTAAAAAAAAAAAAAAGAAGCTGGTGCTATTTTTTTGCGGGCTATTTTTTACTGCAGCAACTTCCTGGCTGTTTTGGTAATTATCTTAGTAACTTTTTTGTAGTTTTTAAGAGAGACTAATAAACATTTTATAAGATTTCGTAATTTCAGTTTTAATGTAAATAATGAAAGAAGATTTAAAATTTGACAAACATTTTAAATGGAAACACCCCTATGTTATTTTATTTTTAAATTCTACACTAAAATCTCTTTCCAATGACATAACACAACATATTGTTTTATTTTCAAGATGGCGGCAATAAATAATCCTATTGGCGACATACCAATAACGGAATTCTTTAATAAATGATCTATGGCCGCCATATTGAAAATAAGCAATATGTGGTGTATACGTCATTAGAAAAAGATTTTAGTGTAGAATTTAAAAATTAAATAAAATAGGGTGTTCCTTGTCAATTATTGAATCTTTTCTCATTAATTAAGTTAAAGCTAAAATTACGAAATCTAAGATAATTCATTAAAAGAACATGGAATATGTCACTACCTATAAAAGTAAAATAGGCCATTATTTTATTTTCACAGCCTACTTAGAAAAAAATATATATATTCGAAACAAAAATAGTTATGGCACTTAATTTTCTTTAAAAATCATCTCAGGCCGCCAATTTGAAAAGAAACAGCCTTGCATGATATATCATTTAAAAGGGAATTTTATACAGAATAAAAATAAAGAAACAGAAGTAGGTATTTGTATTTAAAATAAGAAAGTTGATCGGTACTTCCGGTTAAACCGGAAGTGATTTTGAAATCATGATAATGACAAAAAAATGTTAATTTATGCTATAATAATACTGTAAAATGTTGATTAGTCTCTCTTAAAAACCACAAAAAAATTGGGGGTAACAACATCCCCTGTCTGCCAGGTATATTGTGTTTTTATATTTAATATAAATGTAAAAAAAAGAATATCCATAAGGCATTTAAAAAGTAGTAATTTTATGTGTGGTTTAATATTATACAGTCAATATTTTACGAAATTCAACCAATCCAGTTGCCATCTGGGGCACGATTTTCGACTTAGGAAGTAGAATTTTCTGATAGAAAAGGTGTTTTTATTACAATTAAAGGCAGGCAATTTGAAAAGAGAGAAAAAACCCTTTCCTTCAGAAATTTCATCTCCTAATTCGAAAATTGGACCCTGAACTATCATCACTACCCAGGCAGCAAGCTGACGTCATTATGACGTCATTTTAAGTCATTTTTGGTCATAGGACGTCATCAGACCAAAATTATGACGTCATTTTAACGTCATTTTGACGTGTTTTTGACGTCGTTGAAGTGACGTCTTTTCGACGTCATTTTTTCGTCATACTAGCTCATAAAAATCTAATGACGTCATGTTTAGAAAACCCGCCAGAAAAATTTTGTGACATTATATGATTCGTGTCAAAATCCAACCGAAATATCATATGACAGAAAAATAAGACTAATAATTTTACAAAATTGAAATAGGAAAAACTCTACCGATAGATGGCGTAATGGACAATAAACTACCACGCTTATTCAACATCTTCGCTTTTTATTGCCTAAACCGTACCGATGAGACCAAAATATTTCGAGACTGGTCTGCGGTTGGTGATCTCAATTAGCTTTGAAGGAAATATCTTCGGCTTGTGTAAAAATCTGCATCTTCAGGTTGGACAGTGTCCCCAGAGATGCGACCTTGCAGTGCAAGGAAATTGCAAGCAGTAAGGAGTTTTTTCCTATTTCAATTTTCAAATAAAATATCGTATCATTTTAGCTTTTAAAAAAGAGTATATGCGTCAATTTTTTCGTCATCTTAAAGACGTCATTAACGAGGGACGTCTTTTGTCTGTGACTTAGGGAGGTCAATTTAACGTCATTTTGTCGTCATCTTATGACGTCTTTGCTGACCAAATGTGACCAAAAATGACCAAAAAGAGACGTCAATAAGATGTCAGCTTGCTGCTTGGATTATTTTGCGGGATTTCGTGTCATGCGCGCATTGCACGAATTTGGCCAATTTTTCTTTGTGAGCATGACGATGATCCAAAACGCGTAATTTAAGTCATTTTTTCGACTTAACCGTATTCATCGGAGTGGTTTAAACCGCGTTTGAAATGACAATATAAATATGAGAGTTAGATAGAGAAAGATATTCAAATGTTTTTAAAATGTTTTAAACCGTATTAACTTACGAAAAAAACGCCTTTAAATTGTGCCACTTTTCGTTTTTAGAAATAAATTCTCTCTCTTTTTCTATTCTCCTGGCAATTACCACGCTATTGTAACCAAATGACCATACAGAAAAATTCTTCTTTTTTTTGCGAAAATCATGCGTCAAATGAAGAAAAATCAAGTAATTTAATTTGCATAAAAGTAAAGGATACTACAAAAATAATTTTTTGTTTCGAAAAAAGTGGTGTACAATATTTTTCTTTAAAAGTATTTAGTTTAAATACCCCTTGAACGCCATTGGAAGAAATAAAAAATGTTTTATATCAGAACATACCTCTTAATGCATAGGAACTGTGTACTGAAATTTCAAAATATTATTTAGATCGGAATCAAAAGATAATATAAAGAGAATATTTAGAAAAAACTTTTACCACCCTGTATCCCAAAGCTATTAGCACTTAGGGTATATGTTTATTAAAATTTTCTTCTTAAAATTACACCTTTAAGAACCAGCGTATTATTCAGAAATACCCTGTATTTTTATTAGATTTTTTAAAATAAAAGCGTGTCTACCGCCAAAAGTGTGTAATAGAATATCTAGTTCAAAAATGACACATTATTAGCCAGCCTTTAAAGTACTAAAAGTAAAAAAAAGCAAAAAAACACTTCCCTTAATAGGTAATGAATAGAATAAAATTATCCAAACACCCATCAACTTAAAATATGTAATTTATTGTAAAAAGTTGACTATAGAACACTCATAAAGTCGTTATAAAAAAAAAAGAGTGTTAAGACCAAGACCTTGACCTTCAGGTTATTTATGTACAAAGGTACCTTTACTACAAAATATTTCCAAATAAGAATTACGTAATATATTTGGACATTATGTTTATTGCGACCATAAATTATTACCTTACAGCGGCGCAAATAATGTGTTTTCGTCTCGAAATATCGAAAACTCATTTGAATAATTTGCCCATTTCTAATATTACCTCCTAGAGTTACAAGCTGTGAAATACAACTTTTTATAGCACGAATAAATTTTAATATAAAAAATACCGCCATAGAACTACAAACAGGATAAATTCGAACTTAAATTCAAATATGCCGCATGCTGTCCCCTTTTAGAACAAATACAAACTAGTTTAGCTTAGCTTTCGGTCTTTTACCATAAACCATTACAGGTCTCTGTAGTTGGCTTATTTTAGAGTCAAGAGAAAATCGAGAGTTTCGAGATCGATATTTATAACTCCATTCCTACGTTGAATAAAAATTCACAAGGATCTAGGTACACCGTACGATTATCGACTGGAATATGTTGGAAACTTTTTTCGTCCCGCGTGACGTGAAACATGTTTTCTTGCCAAGTCGTGAAAACGTATATACAAATTTCTTGACGATATGGTGAAGGTTTAATAGAAAATAAAAAAATAAATTAATTTGAGTTATGCACCAAGCATCAAGTAATATAAGTATATAGTTAGTTATCTAATTGTAGCTTAATTTAATTTTGTAGTTATTTTCAATAATTAATAGTCATTGTAAAAATGGGGAATCCCGTATAATAATAAATAAATAAATAATATTATTATATTAATATACGAACCTAACCTACATACAGTATGAATGAAGGACAAAAAAAACAAACGTGAGAAGGATAAAGATATGAACAAAAAAGTGGATGATGAATTAGTATTCCTTTTCTGTGTGTGCGAATAAACATATTTTATTTAATATTAATTTTTTTATAGAGAGGTTTAATAATTATTACCTTCCTAGAAGGTATTGAAATTATGTAATAAAATATGTCATTAAATAAACCTCTTGCTTTTTTTATAAAAAAATAAAATATAAAACTAAAAACAAAACCTACTTAGGTAACTTATAATAATATAATTAATATGAAGTACTAAATAATAATAAAAATAATCCGTGAAATGTGGAAATGAGTATTGAAAAATGGTTAAGTACAACATGAAATTACTAAAATACGACTAATGCGCAGCCGCAATATATTCAGTCGATAATCGTACGGTGTACCTAGATCCTTGTTAAAAATTCAAGTGACAGTGACATTTTAGTTTAACCCTACTTTTGAATAATTTTCTAAACTAATAGTTTTAGGTATTCCTAAATAATTTATTTAAAGAAAATACGAAATAATGACAACAGACTTAATAGTAGACTCGCAAATAAGAGTTTGGGTCTTTTTGCCTATTGTAGTAATAACATTTCTAGTGGGCATAGTCAGGCATTATGTTTCAATACTCTTGTCCAGTCAGAAGAAAATTGAGACCCAGCAGCTACAAGACAGGTATTTTATGTTTAAAAACCGTGATTGATGATTTAGGAATCTTTATGAACTTCTCATTTTACAAATAATACGTTTTTAGCCAGCTAATACTTAGATCGAGAATTCTACGGGAGAATGCTAAATACATTCCAAAAGAAGCATTTCTTATAAGAAGGCAGGCGTTTAATAGGGAAGAGGATGGATATTTAACGCAAAAGAGACCTGCTGTTACCCAAAACATGATGACTGACCCTTCTATGATGACTGATATGGTCAAGGGAAACTTGACAAATGTTTTACCCATGATTATCATTGGTGGATGGATCAACTGGATGTTTTCAGGATTTATAACAAGTTGGTTTAAAGATATATAACAAATTATTGAAAAATTGGAATCTTGTACCACAAAACATTAATATTGTTTCTTTTTTAGCAAAAGTGCCTTTTCCCCTGACCCTAAGGTTCAAATCGATGTTACAGCGTGGTATAGAATTATCCCATTTAGATGCCTCATGGGTATCCTCAGCCTCTTGGTACTTTTTGAATGTTTTTGGCTTAAGAAGCATTTACGCATTAGTCTTGGGAGAAAATAATGGTAATGCCACATTGTCTTATCAAAACTTACTTGTATTTTAATGATTTATTATTTTAAGCTGCTGATCAGTCCCGTCAAATGCAAGACCAAATGTCAGGGGCTGCAATGGCCATGCCTCAAGACCCAAAAATAGCCTTTAAAGCAGAATGGGAAGCACTCGAAATAGTAGATCATCAGTGGGCTCTTACAGACATTGAAAGCAAATTAATAGGAGAAAATAAAATTAAAAGTGACTAGTCTTAACTTAAAGATTAAATTAGTTCTATAAATTAAATATTATTTATTTTTTTTGCATGTTATGTTAGAGTGATATTCATCTAAATAAGATTATTATTGTGGGTGTGTGTGTAAGAAGCACGTCTGTTTTTAGGTGTTCAATTTTATTTTTAATGTTTTCTTTAATTCTGAAGATATATATGTAAGGTACTAGTGTCTTGTTAGTTTACACAAATTTAGATGTTCCTTGCATAGAACTATTGTTAAAAAGTATTTAGTAAAATAAAATAAATCTGTTTTGTTTAAAAAAAAGCCCTTTTTATATTGTAACAAAGACTAGAGAGGATGTTTCAGAAATTATTCTTTGATATTAAAGGATGCATTGGCAATAAATCAACATTTTTCCAGAAATTTGAAATATTCTCATATCTCTTGGTGTCCCAATTTTATTTTAAATGTTTTTCTTGTGTTTACATAGTTTTAATTTATTAAAAGGTTTATAATGTATCTATTTTTTTTTTAAATACCATTTACTTGACTAAAAAAAATAAAGATATGCCAAATTGTTACACAGTATGTATGTACAATTATTAATGTTACTCTTGGCGAATGCGCAAGTAAACTGATTTATATGTAAGAAGTAATAGATAACATTGCCTTTCAAAGACCATGTAGATAATAAGATTAGGTATATTTTGCTTTATTGCCATTTATTTGACGACGTATTCTTTGTACGATTTTTATCAGCCTAAAAATACTTACTACGTCTAATATAATATACATTAACACTTTCTGGAAAAATAGGTTTACTTCTGTGATAAAGAGCTTATTAAAATAACACAGTAAGCCACACAGCCACAGAAATCTGTTCTATTCTCTAATTTATTTATTTATTGATATAATAAGCGACAATAAAAAGTTTTAAGCATTATCGTTAAGGCAGTGAGGCTTAATAACTAAAAAGTTATCCAAGTTTATTTTTCATAATAGGCGATCTAACACTTTTTTATAACTCAAAAATTTAATAACTCCGTATGTCCGTATTTTGGAATTGTGGCTTAACGTGTTATAGCAATAAAGCCATTCAATTATTTCTTTCTAGATAGTTTTACGATAAGAATGAACATTATCATTAACTTAAAAATAAATATTTTTGTTTAACACCACGATCATAACTAAAGACTGCCGATCACCGCAAATATAGTGGCATCATATTATCATATATAGGGGAGGTCCGGGAAGTCCCGCCCAGTTGGTAACGCCGTCCACCGTCATAATTTCTAAACACAACCTTTAATCGGCCCGATATTTATCACTAACAAACATTAAAGCTAAAATGTCAACTTAGCTAATTTGCGCTCCACGAAACCGCTTTTAATCCTTCAGTCCTCGAAAAACGTTTTAGATATAAGTTGATGTATTTTTTCTTCTTTAAAAATTCAAACGTTCCTACAATTCATAGCTATTAATTTGCATCATAAATATATCAATATGTAGGTGATTGATTGTATTTTATTATGCATTAGGTATTAAAATATTATGATTTGTAAGGTTTTTGAAGAAAATTGCAATTTAAAAAAACATTGCGTTATCGGGCGTCGTTATCCAACTATCGGGCATCTCCGCCCATTGGTAGGGTCTTTAAAACGTATTTTTTTACTAAAGACGTTAACTTATCCAAAAATTAGCATATCTTATAATAAACAATACATTTGAGCAATCAACGTCGTTTTTATTAGATACCTTTATGTTACTGACACTTCACAATATTCAAATTTGCTTAGGTGAGCGGGGCTTCCCGGACCTTTCATAACCTGTTTTCTAAGTTTCTGATTATACGTATCAAGGTTTATATTATTACTTTAAAAAATTATGTATTTTCCGCAAATTTTAATTATTAAATAATTAATTGACAACCTTAGGACAAGTAAATTAAATAAACCACTTGGCCCACCAACTGTCAAAACTTTACGACACAACATAAAGGAACTTTTACCTGTATTTTTCTAGGAATAAGTAGGGATCTACTGGGACAAAGTATGGATGACATATGCTGAAGATCTTTTTCGCTGTTTGGTGATTATGTGTCGGTATTTTAGGTAACCGCCAAGTCAAAAGAGTCAAAATACTGTTTGAAATTCAGCATCTCGCTACAAAATCACCTGTAAAGATTTGTAGCGCCTGCGCTGCCGCTGGTCCCCCAAGTTCGTTGCACACACATACTTGTTTGTCTTTTAAAACTAACGAAAGCAGATGTGTTCGAAGCAATATTAATTTTCTTACGATAAAAATGTAAACCATGCAAAAATCCGGGCAAAATTTAAGTGGTGTATTTGTTGAAATGTTACGGACCGAAGTGTGATAGCCAGTGACTCTGCCGACCAGTGAGAATTTTGAAAATTGGTGATAAATCCAAAATCTGCGAGCTGCTTCTTTGGAATTTGGTAGGCGTTATTTCGATACCTCGAGCTTTGAATGTTAAATTTGTACCTACCTAACGATTTAAATAAATTTCCTAGCTTTGTTATTTGACCTAAATAATTTGCCGTATTGTTTTCAACAGTTTAATCAAATACAATCTTGTTTTTTTCATGTAAAACTTATTTTTAGCGATGACAATATTATTTAACTATTATTGCATATTCCCTCAAGGTATCTAGTCAGGTTTCTGAATATAAAATGTATTTTTATTAACATAATTTATTTCCAAAAGCTTGCAGTATTCAATGAGTAAATAACATTCGCAAATTTGGTAATAAAACCACCTGTTGCTGAACGTCCTTGCCTTGTATACTTTTCTTGCAATATCTTGTATTTACGTTGGGATAAAAATGTTGTCAAATATTTGCTCATTTTTATCCATAAGATAAAAGAAGAAAAATCAACATAACTTATTTGTTTAGATAATGTAATACATTTATTTTTTAAGAAGTCTTAAACACAGGTTATTTTTGGCAATTTTCAGTGTGAAATAGGAAAAAAAGGTAATTGTTTACTTATCGGACACCACGCCGATTTTGATAATTTTTGGCATACAGGGGTTTTTGGGTCGTTGACTACGAATCTGAAAGAATTTTTAGTCGGCAACGTTTCGTTCTCGAGATATTTATCATCAAATTTGAATAGAGAACTAACGTAAAGTCAAATTACCATATTTCCTCTTCTTTTGGTAAGGTATTCTTAAGCTTTCTGCTAAACACTCAATATATATTTCATTTCCAGCTCTTAAAACCCCATTTTTCTATTTATTTATTTTACCCTTTCTTTCCATAACATTGCAAAGCTTCACTTTCAATCATTTCAAAAGTGAAGCTGTACAATTTTATGGAAAAAGGGTAAAATAAATAAAAAAATGCGTTTTTAAGAGGTGGTAATTAAATATTGTGTACCAATTAAGCTTTAATTTAAGAGTTGTTTGCAAACTAAAGAGTGAAAATATGCTTTATTTGTTTTTCAAGCTTGATGAAGGATATTTCGAAAACAAAACGTTGCTAAAAATCATCAAAATCGGCGTTGTATCTGATAAGTAAACAATTACCAAGAAAAAAAAGAGATTTAAAATAGTTTTATGCAAAACGTCACATACTGTTTAAAATAAATAAAAACGAAATTGGCGAAAATTAAAACTTTGAGCAGAGCTATATCGGGCGAATATGGTGGATCTTTCAACAATTCTTACTTTAATTGGCTATTTTTGCAATGTCACCCTGCTAAAAACAGTATAAAATGTTTAAAACTAAAGGCTTTTCAAGAGTTATGTGTTTTTCCCGCGCATTTCTATTTATTAAACTAAAAAGGTAAATATTTGTACCTATTTATTATATAAATACAAATTTTATCTTAATTACAGATAAATAGACGTTTTGACAAGTCCAATTCTTATACTTTGCTATTCTTTAACAACGATAAAGTTATCAGTGTCAAATTATTAAAAAGGTGAAGTTCTTTGTAAAATTACATCTTTTAGAAACCTATTTTGCGTTTGTTGCCACTTTAGAGATAATGGACATGTCTTTTACAGCTAATTTAAAATGTTGATAATTATTATTTAATTTATTTTTACACAAATTATTTAACTTGTTTTGAAAATGATAGACGCATACATTATTTTTAATGGTATTTTGACTTATTTTACTGATCATTTATATTCATAGTGGCGAATTGTATCTTAAAACACGTAACTGGTCGGTCGTATAAAAAAAATATTTAGTAATATTTTAATTTTAATTAATTCGTATTTTTTAAGATGTAAATTTAATAATGTTTTTTTCAAGTTTTGGAGTTGACAATACAATCAAATCAATTTTTTCCAACCTAGAAACTACTAATTAGCTAGTAGGTAAGACACCGATTTGGACAGACAGCTACAATAGACATACAAATCGACGAAATCGCTAACCGTAAATTTTTTTCTGCTACCGTTAAAAAATGGTTTGCTTTATGGTCAAATAGTAAAATGCATGAAGATAAAGTACACCATTTTAGTACACTACATAAAGGGTTAAAAAACAATAACTTTTTTATTAGTTAGATATAGAGTACTGTCGTAGAAAAAATATAATATTTAACACATGCATGAAGAGTATTTTTTACTCCTGGGATTGTCGCAGTCGCCTGACGGCTCGTGCTGTCAAACCTTCCATTCGTAAAAAAGTATCCTTTATGTCCTTTTGTTAAATTACAATTAAAAGTTAAATGTACAGGGTGTCCCTAAAAAGTGCGAAAAAATGCGAACACAAATTCCTGAGACTAAAGTATGACGATTTAACCCAACTTAGCTTACAAGGAAACCCTCTCAGGAGTCTCTCGCCGATTTTGATGAAACTTTAATATATTGTAGTAGGTTCATTAAAAAATAAGAAACTCACATTTGTTTTATCGGCCTTTAAAAACTTTTTAGTGAAATGCACCTCTGAGATCAACCCTTAAATTGTCTTTTTTATAATAACTTGAAAACGAATAGAGATAACTTAACGAAATCAAAACCATAATTTTATTTATCGAATATTCTCCTCAGCCTCAAGTCATTTTTTTTAAAGATATTTAAAAGAAATCATTTTAAGGGTAAATGTTAGGGGTGCATTTCACCCCTTAAAAGTGTTTTATGGCCGATAAAGAAATACGTGTCTCTTATTTTTTAATGTACTACAACATATTTCACTTTTTATCAAAATTGGCGAGGGACACCTGGAAGGGTTTTCTTGTTAGTCCAAAAGTGGATAATTTCGGAGATACAGGGTGTAAAAAATTATTCTGGTTCTAGCTTTTTCATAAATAATTTTGTAAATAATAGGTGTTTTGTCATATTTGGCTATGGCGGCTTTTGGAAGGTGAAAGTCAGAATATGCTATCAATTTATTGTTAAGATTAGAGGGAGCCACCTGCGGTATCTTGCATAAATTAAAAGCGAAATAATTTTTTAAGCCACTCTGTTTACAACTTCAAAAAAAAAACTCATTCTTCCATATATTTAACATAAAAAAGATATACTTGGTATAAGTTGATTTAGGCAGCTGTTTTTGAGCTATCTTGGATTTAAAAAATTACTTTTCATATGGCGAGTTCAAAACTATAAAGGGTATTTTAGAATTAGATGCTCATCTATATGACTGTAAATTTTCAGGTAATTTTAAGAAAAAGTTTAAATACACATATGCCCTAAATGTCTTAACTTTTGAGATACAGAGTGGTAAAAAGTTTTTTTTTAAGTTTACCACCCTGTATCTGAAAAACCAAAACATTTAAAAATATATGTTTATTTAAACTTGTCGACTTAAAATCCCTCCTCGGCCCGTGGCCCCCCTCAGAAAGTCGATATGACCGCCCCTGCCTATATATGTACAGCTTCGACCTGGCCATACAAAAAGTGATTTTTTTTAAATCCAGATATCTCTAGAACGGCTGTTGGGTTATTAATATAACATCAACTTTGATTCATTTTCACATTAACGACCTTCTCTCTTCCACAAACAATTACATTCATAATTTTGATGACGATAGTACCCTCCACTCCAGTTTTCAGGTTTCCAAACCAATTTCTAAACCTGACTTGGATAGTAAACGCAGGACCATGCAGATATCTTTTTTACAAGACCTTAATCTAATATTGGATTGAGACGCCAAAAATCTCGTCCAATTTAATGCATCCAAGACACAGTCCTGCTCCGTGTCTCGGAAAATGTCACCAAATACTTATCCTTTACTTATGAGCGGCCAAGTGCTGCAGAGCAAAGACACATTTAATCTTGTGGGCGTCACATTTGAGAATGACCTTAACTGGCATAAACACATTACCACGGCGGCAGCTTCAAAAGCTTGGATTTGTCTTTCCAGCGAAATAATATTTTTCCCTTGTAATTTATATACTTTGTATGTATCCCAAATTCGACCCCTTCTGTAATATATTTAGGAAATGGCGTCCCCCGCAACACTGAGCATTCTGGATTCCATTCAAAGAAGAGCTATGCGCCTTATTAACGATCCCTTGCTTACAGATGGGCTTCCCTCTCTTGCCTATTGTCGGACTGTAGAGAATCTATCGCTTTTTCTTCCACATGCAGCTACCTACAGAGAAACTCGTGATGCCGCACGTGTGCATCCCTATATGGTCCAACTGGACAGGCCCCGAACGTCTTACTTTTATTTCTATATAGATTTTCAAGATTGTGGAACCTGCTGCCCGCGGACGTTTTCTCCGGGTTAACAAACTCCCTTTTACCTTGGTGAAGACAACCACGAAGTTAGTATTTAGGCTTTTAGCCTTCGTGGATTGTCCAAAGATAAAAAAAAATAAAACTATTATACTAGTATTTTAGTGCAAATTTTTCTGTTAATAAACTACGTTTTCCCAATCTAAATTTGTTTGTTTTTCTTGGCTGAACATAAGTCCTATTTATGTTTTAATTTCCTGTGGATGTCCTTTGAGTGTCTAAATTGGTTCTGCACGCCAGGAACTTAGAAAAAATTGTATTATTTCTCATTAGATAGATTTAAAAATAGCCACAGTTGAATGACACGTCATTTAAATGTGTGAAAAATACGACATATTCTTGTGAAAACGCATAAAAAATGACGAAAAAAGCTTTTTCCTACTTGGATGAATGTCACTTAGGCTTCTAAGAAGTGAGAAGTTTTAAATTTAGACGCGAACGCGTATTTTGTGATTTATCTCTTTTGGAATTGATGCAGTTGAATTTTGACAAAAGCTTTGTGGCAGATGTTTGTGTTTCTACAAGGGGTTTTAGAAGTAACCTACATTTGTTTAAGTGGTCAATAAAATAAGATTAAATATTCATAACAACATTTTTCGACAACTGTTAAATAAACAGTAAGAAAAAATTTAACCGACTTCAAAACAATAATAAAACTCACTAAGAATTAAAAATAAAAAAAGAAGTCGGGCAATACCATACTATGGTATTGAAGTATAAAAGGCTTTTGTTAATTTAGTTATTAGCATTAAGTAGTTTAGCACATACATATGTATATTATTACCAGACTTCTTTTTATATATTTTTTTACTTTTTAGTGAGTTTTATTATTGGTTTGAAGCGAATTAACAAACCAGAACTAACCATTACCCCCTAATGTGACAGTTTTGCATGACCGTCTGTAGCGCTTTCAACAAATCAAATTACACGTGCTTGTGATTTTTACTGTAGTCTAAAAACACTACTAGTAGGTACCTCTTTTAGTTCGGTAAAAAGGGTAATTTTGCCCCAAGGTTGTCGATTCTAAATGCGCCTCTTTATTATCTAGCATATTCCCTACTTAGAGACAGCTTTGCCGCACCAACAACGTACGGCAGAGAGAAAAATAGGTCTAGTACCTTCCTCTCTCGCAAACCTGACTTGGTTTTTTATGGGTCCACCGCGGAAATAAACTCTTTCAAATTAAAAAGAATTTTTAAAATCGGTCCACAAACGCCGGAGTAATCGCGTAACATAGACACAAAAAAACATACGAACTGAGAACCTCCACGTTTTTGAAGTTGGTTAAAAAATGCTGTTTTAATAGGTTAGGTAGATAAAGGGCTCCGTTTAAATACACTACATAAAGTGTTAAAATCAGTTTTTTTAACAGTTCGACAATTTTTCACACTTTGAATTAGTGCCTAGTTTCAGTGCCTACTAGAATGTATTTTAATATGAATGTATGCAATGTTACAGTAAACGCGACATTAACTAAACCGACGATTAAGTTACCATAAATTATGCCACTACTTCTTTTAGTTGTGTATCTAAATTAAAAATTTAAAAGTTTGTGGATTAATTTATTACAAAATTATGAAATATTAATATTATTCATAAATTTGGATGACTCAAAAACTGGAATTATAAAACGGCCATTGAAAAATATAGTAGGCTACACATATGCATAAATGGGTGTTGGTAATTGGTTCCCGATTAGAAGTGTGATCATAAAGTCATTAATGTGTAAATCGTTTCCCGATCCTCAAAAAGATTACTGTAAGGGTTTATTTATCTTGGAAAGAGTTTAATTTACTTATTAGCAACTTTGCATTTTTCCTTTGACCTGTGTGTCGCGTATTTAAATAGGGTTTATGCCATCTCGGCACACTTTATTAGGATCAATTTTACACCTTGTCGGACCATTCATAATAATCCAACTCGGCACACAGAACTCACAGGTAATAAAAGATATAATAAGTAGACATACCTAGATACAAGTAATTTCTGTGCCGAGTTGGGCTATGTAGAACAGGGTATACGTATGTGCCGACTTGGGCTATAATTATCCCATTTACCTGCTTGGTGTGCCGAGTTGGGCATCGTCTTTTAAATAAACAGTTGTGTTGCATTTTCGCCATGAATCCCGAAATGGCCCCCATAACTAAGTGAACTAGAAAAACAGCTCTGGTTAGATCAATAGACAAATTTATAAACATTATTCAAATTATGTTTTATTACTTTATCGATATTCGTAGCGTGTTCGGAGGCGGTCAGGTACCGTAAACTTTTGGAAACCAATTTACATAAAAGTCGTCAGGGAAACCAAAAATAGTTGGGAATTTTTTTGAATATGTTTGATTCGGGAATCAATTTACATGTGCCCGCATAAAGTGTCTTTTTTAACCAACTTCAAAAAAAGGAGGTTATCATTTCGCCTGTATGTTTTTTTGTGTGTATGTTACGCGATTACTTCGTCAATTGTGGGCCAATTTTAAAAATTCTTTTTTATTTAAAAGGGTGCACTTCCGCGGTTGTCCCAAAAAGAACAAGTCAGCGTGTCGGAGGCGGTCAGGCACCGTAAACCTTTGGGAACCAATTTACATAAAAGTAGTCAGGGAAACCAAAAATAGTTGGGAACAAATTTTCTTAATATGTTTGATTCGGGAACCAATTTACATGTGCCCGCATAAAGTTTCTTTTTAACCGACTTCAAAAAGAAGCAGGTTATTATTTCGCCCGTATGTTTTTTTGACACCTAGAAAGATACTAGACCTATTGTTTTCTCTCTGCCGTACGTTGTTCGTGCGGCAAAGCTGCCTCTTGACTGGTATATGTTTAAACATCAGGGGTGCATTCTGAACGGACAATCTTGGGGTAAAATTTATTCTTTTCACCGAACTAAATGAGAGACTAAAAAGCACAGTGACATGTATTTTGTTTGATTGATATTGGGGGTCATGGTTGGTTCTGGTTACTTAAATCTTTCTTTTTATTTGTTTTATTTAAAAAAGATTTGACAAACCAGAACTATCCATGACCCTCCCCATATGTGTCAGTTTTTTATAACCGTCTAACGTTTTAAACCAATCAAATTAGACGCCCCTGTGCTTTTAACTCTAGTCTCTAAAAGAGGTACTAATAGTGTTTTTAGGGTATTTTACCGATTTAATAGTAATATTAATAAATCAGAAGGCAAAAATAAACACTTTTTTAAAAAATTTGAACCGACTTTAAAAAAATGAATAAAACTCACTAAAAGATATAAATAATAAATAGAAAAAATGAAGTCGGGTAATAACATATGCGCTAAACTACTAAATGTTACTTAATAACTAAATTAGCACAAGCTCTTATACTTTATTACCATATTTTTTGAAGTCGGTTTAATTTTCTTTTAAAGTGTTTATTTACTCACAGGCCAAGGTGGATAGAAACAAGGTGGCCCAACTCAAGGAAAATAAACTTTTTAATAAGGAGCGCTCGATCCCATCTAAGCCTATGTTCGCTTTGTGACGTAATCTTTTCCCGTAATTATTTGTTTACAATCGTACTGGAAGGTTTTTTCGAGGTCTTGGTGTTATTTTTTTGCTTTTTAGTCATTGGAATTTTATATATGTTTAGTTTTTACTATTTATAGTTAAATTGAGTAGTTATTAGTACTGTAGTCACAGAGAATTTTTTAAAACCTGTAAACAGGAGTCACTGACCTTTGGATATTTTTTTACAGGGAATTTACGTTTAAATCGTTATTAAGGGCAAAATACAATTTTTTAAATGTTTTTTTAGTGATTTTTGTCAGATAAAAAAATATTATGGCAAAAAGGTGACGTCACAAACATAACCTATATTTTCGGACAAATATAAAAATCGAGCGCTCCTTATTAAAAAGTTAATCTTCCTTGGGCCCAACTTTGCTATGACAGTAAACAGCTGATATTGTGTCATGGAAGTCCCTTTTAACCAATTTAAAATTAAAAATATTCTTTATAGAATGGTTAAAATCCACTATTTACTCACAAATATAAACACGATTAACACGATTTTTACAAAACAATAAAGAAATAACGATATTTTTTAGAAAAGGATACTCTTGACGTCACATCTATCGGCTGTCAAATGAAAAGTTAGGTCACCTTGTCTCTCTCAACCTTGCTCACAGGCTTGCTGCACTCTGCCCAACAGCTCTTGCTGTCAAACCTCCCATTCTTAAAAAATATCATTTGTTGTGTGTACTTATAACATAAATTAACAATTTAATACAAAACACATTTGCAAATTAAAAATGTTTAATTAACATTGCAAAAGCAGCTTTAAAATACACGAGGTTCAATAAACATCATTCAACATATTTTAAATTTGACAAACAGATGTCACATTGTATCAACTGGCCACTTATGTTTTTAAATAATCTTAGCAGCAATTTATATCGACTGAATGTACAGGGTCGCCTAATAGAATCTTTAGAGAGACATATCTGTAAATTTAAAAATGTAAATACACTCCTGGACAAAAATAACCGGACACAAATTTTGATCAAATTCAATCTTAAATAACTTTTTGGTTTTTTTGACCAATTTTAAATCCATGATAGTTATCGTCCTTGGCCGAAATGTAATGGAAAAGATGGTAGTGGGTATGAGGACGGCAAAATAAAAGACGCTTTATTTGTTCTGCGACGTTTCTGGTCCTGATTTTGGACCTTTTTCAAGCTTCCAAATATTGCATCATTCGCCAAAACATGCTATTATGTTGGACACTACATGATTGTAAAAAGGACATCACACAACATTTCTTTTAAATTATTATATACACATAAAATAATAAATAAATAAATAAATAATAAAACTATTTTTAACTATTATTTAAAGGACGTTATTACAACACTGAAGACAACCGACAAAAATTGTTGTCGTATAGCGTATATTACGACCATCATAATTAAATTGCATTGTTTTCTTTTAAAAATTGTATTTTCCTATAGAATAAAAATACTGATATAAATAAAAAGAGGAAATTTTAAGAAAAGATGGGGCTTAAAAATCCAATATACTGGTAACAAATTGTGAAGTTAAATTATTTCACAGGGTGTTGAAAATTTGGGCAAAATGCAACATTTGGCTATCCCCTGTATAATAACTAATTAAACAAAACTTCTTGCACTCCCCATATTAAATAATCATTTAGATGGAAGGAGCAACAACTGGACCAAAATCTGTTATGAAAGCAAAAAGTATTTAAGATTAAATTTGAACGAAATTTTGTTTGTCTGGTTTTTTTTTGTCTATGAGTGTACTTATTTTTTTCTGTAGAATCCGCTGGAACACTTAAGATAAAGAATTGATATAAAACAAAAATAGAAGCAGCCTTTCTAATTGATTCACCTTATTTTTAGTAACAAGAGAATAAAATTATTTAATTTGCTATTATTGCAAAACTAAAGAATAGAACGGGAAAAGGGTGAATCCCAGATCGTTGCTCTGGATATATCCAAGGCTTTCGACCAGGTCTAGTATGATTAGCTCCTCAACAAACTTGTTTCCTTTTGGCTCTCCAGTTTTCCTTCTATTCGGCCATATTAGTTATTGTAGATGACCACTTTTTAAGTTTTTGACATGTGTTAAAGTGTCAAATTTTACAGATATATTATTCTTTAAAAGTGTGCTTAAAACATACCAAGTTTTTAACAAGTACTACAGACGATTTACATTGTATTTGACAGGTATTGATCTTTATTATTTAAAACATAAAAATACATTTTACGAGTTAAACTATTAACCATAAATCAACTTTAAAAATCACTATAAAAGTTTGATAAAAAATAACTTTTAATTTGAGATTTTCCGATTTCAAACTTGTGCATAGTAATTTTTTTAATTATGGAAAACGTAAATTAATTAATATCCACGCGGCATGTTATCTAATCGAGCATTTCCCGATAAAGAGCTTTTCAATAATTGGTACCAAGCCTTTTATAAATGATGTGTAAAAATAAGTGTTATATCGATTATTAAAATGTATCCATATGAAATGTTATAAATTCAAAGGGTATGTTTAAAAATTTTGTTTTTTCATAAAAGAGTTATTTTTATTTTTCTTTTTATGTTGCAGTGAAAACTAATTCTAACTGAGGTCCAGAATGCCATATTCAAGATATATACCCAATATCTCACCAATAAGAACCTCCGAAAATGGTAAGTTATTCATTACATAACATTTATCACAAAAAAATGCACTTTGTTTTATCAGCAAACAAACAACAATTTGTAACCCAGTTTGAAGCTATTGAGTACTTATTTAAATTTATTGTGATGAGATAAGGAACACAATGTTGACTTTTTAAACTTTAGGTTGACATTTGAGTTCCTATTTAGTTTATAATAAAGGTCATTGGGGCAGTGAAAACTTAACTACCGTCTTTATTTATACAACAGCTGCGCTCTCAAATCCTTGGAAATTAGACGTTTTTTCATCACATTAAACCCAGGTACCAAAATTAGTGAAGAAAAAAATCTGAAAATTTGATTTTTCTTTTCCTTATATTTTCTATTTGGCATATCTTTTAGAATTACTTTTGGTTTATAAATTAATATTTGAGAGAGCTAGTGGCGAAGTGTACGTATTTCCATATTTAAACATTTTATTTAAAAAAAAAACAAAGAACTTATAATTTAAATGTAATGCATTTTACTTTGAATTCATTCAAAGTTGATTGATGAGATATGGTTGCGACATTCGCCATATTTGCTAGCGCGGCTGTGACGTCAAGTCGGGCCATTTTCGGCCATGTTTGATTTTAGGCAGATCAGTGGCGTAGAATTAAGGAGGAAACAAAAAAGAACTGTATGTTGTGAACAAAATTTATTGGATTATATTAATATGCATAACATAAAATAAAACCATAAATGTAATTTAATTATTGAAAATTAAAAATTATCAAAGCGACGACAGGACGATAAGGTACCTGGCAGAACAAAACAGTTTCCATGGTTCCGTAAGTCAAAAACCATTTTAAAAACTGTGTATACAGGGTGTCCGCTAACTAAGGGTACACAGAAAAACCAAAGATGTCTTATGCCAAAATATTAAGATTTAACCAAACATACCTAATATCCAAAAGTTCATAATAAGGAAAATACTCAGTGAAAAAAATCGATAATTTTTCCTGCGGTTTGAATATTTAAATAAAACTCGATATCTAGGTGTTTTAGAAGTTAGAAATTTAAATTGTGTAGCTAGCACTCTCTAGTTTACACATACAAATTACAATCAGATATAAATAGCTAATATCTAAAAACTCCTAGATACCGAGATTTATTAAAAATTATTATAATTATAACATTTAAAACGTTTTAGAAATTATCAAAATTAATTTAAAATATGTATTTCCCTTTAACACCCCGTATATTCCTTATTATCAACTTTTGGTAATAGGTACTATGATTATTTAAATCCTAATATTTTGGCATAAGGAATCTGTGTACCATTAATTCGCGGACACTCTGTATGTACATAGAAATAACGGGTTGCATATTTTATATACAGTGAGGTCTATTATTTAACAAATAGAGGAAACTTTTTATTTGTAATATCTGAGAAATTCCATTCTTCACAACAGTTGATACACGGTTCCAAACTAATATATCAATATTTACTTTATTATTAAAAGTTTTAGGATATATAGGGTATAATACTTGAAAACTGTTTAAGAGTTAAGTACCTTTCTGGAAAAAAATAACAAAATGTTAAATATAAAACTTATTAAGAATTAAAAGTTATGTCTGAATACAAAATGGCATGGAATTAAAGTATACTGGAATTTTAAGACTTTTTAAAAACTTATAGTTTATAATATTGTAACACACAAAACTGATTCATTAACTGATTTATTTTCTTTAAAAATACCTATGTATAATAATATTAGGACCTTTATCTTTTTTTTACATGTAGCAACTTTTGTAAAATAATAAGTTAGCAATAAAATAAATAATGTAATAAATTAAAAAGTTAAACAGTGTTTTATAGCATAAAACTAAAATATTTTTGGGGCAGACCTACTTTTGCTTTTAATTATTTTTTAAATCCTTTAGTTTAAGATCTTGATTTAGTTTTTTAATACGACAGAACTTTATTTTTAAATTTAGTAATCATTTTTTAAATATATTTTTCTTTGCCAGATATCCTTTTATTTATTTTTACAAAACACTAAAGACTGAAAACTATACGACTAAGCACTAAAATAAAAAAAGTCCGAACCAATAATATATGAAGTCTCTATAAACTAACCAAAAACATTCAGAACTAGAAATCCTTACAAAATATACAACCAAAACGAAAATGGCAAATTTCCACATTTTTTCCAAATAAACAACGTTTCGTCAACTCACGTCCCTGACACAAGCTATCCCCGGTCTCGCTTATGTCTAAACCCCTTCTCATAAAGCAACTCTGGAATTCATTGTTGTGGATGTAGTCAAAAATACAAAAATTAAAGATTTATCTCACTTTTGTATTAAATAAGAAATTTCCAATCTCCAGATTTACAATTTGGCATTATTTAATTTCTTGTTTTTTTTTTCAAGCATATGAGGGTCTTCCAAAATTTGGTACAAATATTTTTAAGGGGTATTTATATGCACAGCTACAGCTCTCCTTTGGTGGGTAAAAATGTCAATTACAGTAATGTCCGTTTATAACGAACCGGCTTATTACGAATTTTCGTTTATAGCGAACCAATCTATAGCATACGAATGAAAATAATAATAAACATATGTAAAATGTTTTGCAAATTACTAAATTTTTCGTTATATTCACAATTTTTTCGGTTATAACGAACTTAAAACCGTATGTTACCCAGTAAACAGGGAATTCGTCGGGGGATTCCCCGAAAATATTTTTCGTTTTCATTTGACGACGATATTGTGACTGTCAAATACTTGGATGATGATGCCATTGTCGCTTCTGTGTCTTCTGAAGTTCTTATCGATAATGATGATAATGAGGAGCCAAATGATAAAAATTAAGAATCTGCAAATTCGGAATTGATTTCTATTCCTACTGCATCAGACGCACTTCGACATATTTACAGCGTTCGCCATATTCTTCAGTCAAAAATACTCTGCAGCGTGTATTTGATCGACTGGCCGAAGTTAAATTACATATTAATAATTTTTATTTTACAAAAAGAAAACAAACTAAAATAAGTGATTGAAAAAAATATTATTAAAAACTAGGTTCAAGTTAACTATTTTTAGTGTGATTATATACATGCATACTATATTTGTACCTTATATTATGTAATATGTACAGGGTGGCTCGAATTGACGCTCATCATTGGGATTTCGGAAACCGTAAGATATACAGGATCGGTTAAATGGAGGCAAAGTTGCGCAATTTGATGCTCAATAAAATAACGTTTTGCGTTTTAAAAAATACGAGTACTTCCGAAGATATTCGAAAATAACCGCAATTTTCAATTTTGGTTTCTATTGTTTCCTGGCTGTATTTGTTAAGATAACTCAAAATAAAAAACACGTTTTCATGGCCACTTTTTCTGCTCTATAATTCAGTGTGATTAAATATTAAATCTGACGTTTCGGCTTCTGGCGACCATCATCAACTTAATTTTTTAAATACGGACCTGATATTTTTTTCAATTTAATTAAACCCTTTCATCACTCTTAAAACACTATATATCGCCACTTTGATATTTGCCCACGTTTCGTACAGAAAATTCCATCACCAGAATATTACATATTTATTTTACCATAATACGGCCCTGAACTACATTTTTAGGTAAGAAGGTAAAAAAAAGAATAACCTTGACAGTGGCGGTGCGCTTGAATTTATTTTTGGGAACTTACCCTTTTTAAACAGTTTAGGTAAAATGAAAATCTTGTTTCTTTTATATGTGTAAAAATTTATTTTAAAATTTATAGTATATAAATATTGTACAGTTGGTATAATTATAGTTAATAATAACCATTTTATTAAGAAAATAATACACATTAAAATGCATAGTCAAAAATAATTATTTAAAATATAATCTATACCTAATTAAATATGCTACATAATCTACATCTAGTTATTCACATTCTTCCATATCTGACATACTATCACTACTTGAGTCATATGAGTCTACTTGTATAATTAGAGGTTCAACAGTTGTATCTACTATTATATCCAAAGACCACATTTTATTTTCTACTTCTAATACATGTTCGACTACATTTTTTCCAGTTTTCTGGGAAGCATTAGATATGGCAATTTGAAATAGTTTTTTATATCTACTAGTTTAAACGTAGTATTATTCTGGCTACTTCACCTTTCACTTGTGCCCATATAAGTTCTATGGGGTTTAGTTCACAGTGATAAGGTGGCAGTCCGATATCAGTTATATTTTGTTTCTTGGCTATTTCATCAATTACAAAACGTGTGTACTTAGCTTTATTTGTGGCGACTTCACTTTTTACTAGCTGCAACAACTCTAGTTTAACACTATCTGTAGGATGTTCAATATTTTGCTGCATCAACCAGGATTGAATGTCTTTTTAAGCCAGCTTAAAGAGCATTTTGTACGCGCTTCCTGCCTCCGAATGCCTCTGTTCCAGACCGGAAAACAATTTTTAAATGGGTTGCTAACTTAAGGGCAACTGGTTCTTGACTTTCCTAAATCAAGACAGCGATCCGAGATGAAACTGCTGCTATTCCTCAAGATATGGTGATAAAAGTGATGCGGAACTTCTAGGAACGCCTTCGCATGTGTGTCGCTGCTAACGGCCGTCACTTACACGATATAATTTTGAAAACATAGTTAAAAAACCTTAAAGTGTGCTCTTTTGAAAATAATAAAAGTTTAGCTTCATATTTTATAGTAGACTTTTTATTTGCTACCCAAATGTGGGAGTCCATTCTGCCGCACCCTGTATAATCGAATACGTTTTTAACAATCTGCTTTTCGTTTACAGTTAAATGGCCGAGACATGCGCGTTTCTGCGGAGAAGCCATTTTTACAATACTGTAATACTTTGAACAATACTCTTAACAATTTATAACCACTCAGTTGCACATACGGAAAGATACTAAAATATATATAAAATTTATAATCCTTATTTAACGCAATTCGGTGTATTTCTACCTGTTCTTTGCACAGAGACTGGTGCGCCTATGGTTTACAACCTTCTAACCGTCCCGAGACATTTTTATTACTATCTCTTGCAACGAAATAAAGTATAGCAAATGGAAAATCAGGAAGAATTTAAAGAAAAACGCAAAGAATTTGTTGCGTTTTAGTTGTTAATTAGTTGCCAAATACACGATTTTAATTAATAAATAGATAAACACTATGATATCTTTATTATCTCAAAAGTACTTAATCCTTTTAAAAGTTATGTTAATAAACAAGTAAAACAAGCAGTGGCGTTAAAGGTTTTTTTTTTTTGTTTTTGTGTTGTAGTACTTTTTTAAACACGTAAAGAGTTAACATGATTTAAAAAGGATTTTGTGCGTTTATTGGACTTTTTTGTTGTAAATTATTTATAAAGTTTGTAAATAGTGCGTCAAAAATCTCATGTTTAGCCACCACACTTTAAGCATTATTAGTCATAAATAATTAGGCAGAAAAATAAGCTTTATAATACATTTTATACAGTAAAAAACTGTTTATTACAATGAGTTTCTGTATTTCTTAAGCCCTGTATTTACTTTATAC
The DNA here is from genome assembly GCA_014170235.1 of Listronotus bonariensis. NCBI lineage: Eukaryota > Metazoa > Arthropoda > Insecta > Coleoptera > Curculionidae > Listronotus > Listronotus bonariensis. The sequence continues at coordinate 341,733 of JACEGR010000164.1, read as the reverse complement.
ACAGAAAGCTTGTACTTGACCTCAAAACCTTTACCAAGAACAATACTGAGTTCGTATAAAGCTCTGTTTTTATTGCCAGTATTTCTCACGATGTACAGAAATGGTATTACCAATTTGACATCAATATCGTGAATTATTTTTTAAACCTTAAGCAGTCAAAAAAGTAGGACTAATATGTTTATTGGTTATCATTTTTTTGACAAGTATTTTAAAACTAACAGTTGTAATTTGTCAAAACCGCAGAGTTCTTTTCAAAGTTACTCTAAATTTATAGTAAATAAAATAGTAGCAAGAATATATTATGCCAACAATTAATCAAAATAATATTAATCATCACCTATTTATTCAATTAAAAAATTTACTCAAGAAAGTGCATCTCCAGAGAATGCCTGGCAACGATGAGCTCTTAGTTCCACATGGAAGATCCGCCTCATTACAGTTTTGCATTTTTCTCAGTCCCATACAAAAAAAATCATATCTCATCATTCGTTACTTATACAGCACAAGTTCCAAAACAGTTTTTTGTAAAAAATTTTTGAACTCATCTACAAAAAATGTCTTTTATGGCAGGGAAAAGCACCGACATTTGGTTGCATGATATTGAAATGCATACTAATGGCTGTAAACGAATATAAAATTTCTATCAGAAATGAACCTCTTTGACCCGTTTACATTAGCTAGAATTCACTCATGTCTGACATAAATATTTGATGCAATAAATGTCAATATAAACGGATAGTTGCCCAAATGTCTTCAGCATGAACTACTAATCAAAAATACCCCTCAAAAAAGAAGGCTATTGAAGAAAGATGAACGGTAGTCGGGAGGGCACGGTCGTATTATGCACCTTTAACAATACGACCGTGCTCCCCCGGACTACCATTTATCGTCTTATTGCAGGCAAATTGACTTTTAGGCGAGGTATTTTTATTAGGAGATCGCGTCACGTACGGAGCTTATTTGGGCGAAAAACTATACCAATATTATTTGTTAATAAATCTAAACTACATAAATAGATATTCAAGGTCAAAGATGGAAGAATTTTGGGAAAATGTCTTTTTGTATTGTGTAACTTACTAACGGTGGAATTAATACACATCTCGACATTTATTGCACGATATTTATGTCGGACATAAATTCTCTGGTTAATGCAAACGGTCACAAATTTTTGTCTGGCATAAATATCATGCAATAAATGTCAGATGTACACCTACCATTAAAAATAAAAATTATTAACAATTGTGTTTTTGTTATTTCTATTGGAAATTAAACAGTCTACAATCTTATACTTTTAAAAAGTTAAATTTCAAAATTCTTTAATCTTTGACCTTGAATATTTTTTAGTATGGTAAGATTTATTGTAAAAGCATTCAATTTTCAACAAAAACTGCTTTAAAGTTTTGCTGTATGATCAAGAAATAGTAACATATACATTATTTGGTATGGGACTAAGAATATGCAAAACTGTAATGAGGCGGATCTTCCTATTAAAATAAAGAGCTTATCGTTGCCAGACATTCTCTGGAGGTGCCTAGGAACCAATTTTTCATTGTCAGAAGTCAAAATTAAAATAGTCAATTTTTTTTGACCCACCCGAATTGTCCGACACTATTAAATATTTTCGAGAAGCTTGTAAAAAGACCTTAGACAAATATACAGGGTACCCCATTAAAAAAAAAACATGGGTGAATAATATTTAGCAAAAACTGACCACTCCATTCTATTTTGGAACATAGCTACCTGAAAATGAAGAATTTCAATATCGCCCTGTAGCTCGGTAACTAAGAGGGCTATGACAATGTTGTTTGTCGCATTTTTCGTTTTTAAATGTAATTCGGTATGAGATAATTGCAAGGTTCTATTTTTACTAATAAATGAGAAATACTCTGCAGTTGTCTAAAAGTGCCTTGAATTTAACATTTTGGAGGTAAAACCTAACGCCCTTTTAAATCACACCTGATAATAGTCCGAGTTATTTAAATAAACTAAGGCAAGACAGAATTTACTGACTTAGTTTTTCACATCCTCGTATTCTAAAGCAATTTAAACGCCAATTAAAAAATGCCAAAGGTGGGCATCGAATACAATTCCAATGAAAAAATTCGAATGATACGCCTATTATCTGCAGATTGGAATACTAAGTGACTTAACTGACTGACTGTATGTAGGTGGCTACAGTTAGAAAGTGTAAAAGCAAAACATTTAGTTTGTTTACAAGTGAGCTTACAAATGTATGTAGATTGTGACTATCAATCCAGTGCTTGAAGTTTAGTAAGTTTAATCAATTATTCGATTAAATTGATTAAAAGCCTACGCAGTTTTTTTAAAATTGTAAATATCCCAATGATTTATTAATTTTTGGACGGATTTCAACAGATTTAACAATAAAAACGATATTTTTAGGGTAGCTATGTAAAATTAAAATTTAATAAACTTTATTTTACTTAGCGCGAAGCATCCTGTATCTGGTAAAAAAACGAGAATTACAGTGCTTGTCTAAATTCAGGACCGCCCTTTTAACTTTTTAATTGTTTGGTATTTTTTTCATAAAAATTTAAGGACTTTAGTAAAACAACATAAACTAAATTTTAGACAAGAAATGACTGATGTAAATGAAGGGTCGCGGCGAATAACGATCAGAGTCCAACTAGCATATTATTATTTAGATGGCCACTATTTCAGATCTAATAAAGCTAGATACACTTAATGTGGTATTTTCTTAAAGCCCTTTAAAGTTTTAATGGTAATATACAGGGTAGGACAAAAATAAAGATTTTTTAATGACGCATCCTGTATATTATATCACCTTTAGAAGACTTTAAAAATACCACATTAGGTATATCTAACTTTATTAGTTTTAAAGATATAGCCAAATAGGTATTTAGGTAATTATTAAAGTACCGCCATTTTTGAGGTAGGCACTTTATTTTTGGGGTTATAAAGTACTCGTCAGGAGCTTTGTAAAATCGTGTGCAAATAAGACCTCCCTTTTCATTTGTTTTTCAAAATGGCGCCCAATTCTCAGTTTGACCTTTCTATCTGTCTTTTCTTGCCTAAAATCGGATTTATGTTGTCTTACTAAAGCCCTTAAATTTTCATAAAAATACCAAACATTTCAAAAGTTAGGAAAGGGTCCTGACTTTGGACAAGCACTGTATATATAAATTCAAGTGTTTTATTAGTGACTTTTTATTAATTTAATTTAAAACAAATCTTTAACTAATAATAATTGTTATTTATTTTTTAGTTTATTGTTTTTATTTGTTCTTTAAGTGATTTAAAGTGATATGTTTTATAAGTTTACTCTTGGACCGCATGCAACAATAGTATCTATAACTTCATATTACTAAAATACGCTTCCATTTAAATAACTGTAATCTTAAAAATTATTATATGGGTATACTACTTTATTAAGAGAAAATTTCCTATGTTTTTAAAATTGCTTAATTTGGCATTTTTAACATCAGCTTTTATTAACTTGGGTTGTAACCATTCATCTATCTATCAATTCATCCATCTGGCTGCCTATGTAACGGAATCTTGAGCCTAATTTTAACCAACTTCCAGCTATTCGATCTTTGAAACTTTTGCACACGTATTAAGGACCCTATGACAATGCAATAATCTGCAAACAGTATCCCTTTATCTTTTTTTTAATCGCCAGGAAAAAATTCCATTATATTATAAAACAACACCTAGGATGCCATCTGTTGGAAAAATTTCAAACTTTGCCATTAAATGAGGAAGAAATTTTTTAGTGGATTGCAAGTGTTGACAACGGTCCAAACATTTCTGAGTGGCCATCTGTTGGCAAATTTGAACTTTGCTACTTAATGAAGAAGAAATTTTTAGTGAGTTGCAATCTTTTGCAAATTTTAAAATTTGCTACCATTGTCATTTTACAGGGGGCTGTTATTTTCTTTTGCTGCTTAATTAATTGGTATGTTCTAATTTAATGTTATATTAAGAATTTTGTAATATAACGAACTAAAAAATGAAAAATAATTAATAGTTTAAAAACTAAAAACACGCTTTTATATGCAACCGAACTAAAAATTAAAAAATAATTTTTCATTAAAAATATTTTCTAATTTCCATAGTAAGTGTGGGGTGCATTTTACTATTTTTCATAACTTTTCCATCATAGATATTGGCAGTATAATAATTATAACATTTAATATATTAAGTACTTATCAGCTTTTTACTATGAAGGAGTACATTTTTTTTTAATGAAAAAAATTATTTTTTAATTTTTAGTTCGGTTGCATATAAAAGCGTGTTTTTTTAGTTTTTTTTAAACTATTAATTATTTAAAATATATATTTGGTCCCAGAAAAACTCTGTCGCACCGTATATCCGTCGGACAACCACGATATTTTTTAAAATCAAAATATAAATGGCGTAGTGTGTACACTCTCGATAAGTCGGTATTCTAAAAAGTGGTTGGCTTTAATATATGTGTCCGTCAAACAACCAGCAGAAATACATAAGGGATTAACATTTTTTAATGAATTATGGAGTTTAAAATTGTATTTTTCTAAATATTACTGTAGCATAAAAAAATGCCAAAAATAAAATATGTTCTCTCAGACACTTAAATGTTTAAAAAATTCAAAAATGTCCGTCTGGACCACCAGTCTCTTGAAAAACCATTCACTTAAATAAATAACAGAAGTAAGTTATTAATTAATTATGGTATGGTGGTTTAAATAATACTTTATGTAAATTTTACTCTAAGCATAAAAAGAAACAAAAATACGATATCGAGAACGTTTGCATTAAAAAAAGTTCTTAGAAAATTAAGATTTTTTGCATTTTTAATCGTAAGAGAGGTTTAGAGCTGATTTTTTATGCAGAAGTGGTTTTACCGACCAAAGTATGAACCACAATTTCTTTCATTGAAAAAATAGTGCCAAATCCTCAACAGACAAATAAACCCTCGTAACTCGGCTTACTAATTTTATTCATTGCCCTGTATTATTTACCCTCTTTATATGCCAGATTTAGCACCCTTTGCTTTTAATGTTATATCTACAGATGATTCGTTATATTATATTCGTATTGTCTCTTTTTACGACCAAGCAACTGGTGATGGTGTAAGAATTCTTAAAACGATGATTATGCATTTTAGAAGTAATGAACGGTTGTAGCATTGTAACTAATGATAAGTTGTGAGTCATTTATAAATAAATTTTGAAATCTGAGAAGCTTGGAAACAAATCGAGGGACCTTTTTTGCTGAGGCAATAAAATCTTTTATTACCGCAAGACACCAAATATGTTTCTGCTTCGTATAAAATTTGTTTGGTTTACACAGACTACTTTTGCATTGATATTGTTTGAATTTATTAAAAATACATTGGAACATCAGGGGCAAATTTTTTCTGGGAATTATTTAAGACCATCCCCATCCATTTAGTATTACAGCGTGTTTAAAATGTCAAGGTCATCGAAAATTTTTAGCGCCTCAAATTAATCGGTCATTTATGACTATTTCGTGACCAATTCGAAGCTGCTTGTTAAACCCCAAATTTTACATTTTGGGCCGTTGAATAGATGGGACTGTTAGGACCCCCGTGATACACGGGTTATCTCAGTGCCGTATTATCCATTAGGCTGACTAGGCTACAGCCTAGGGCGCCATGAAAAAATAGGCGCCAGACAGGGGAGTAATAGGCGCTAGACAGGGAGTTAAAAAAAAAAAGTTTAGGTCGGGTGGGGAGTAGAACAAATTTTTATATGAATAAGGTGTTTTGAAATAAATAAAATAGGAAATAGGCGCGAAAAGGAGGGAATGACCTTTTTTATTTTTTTGCTCTTCAAAATTTTTTTCGTGCAAAATAGGCGCTCCGGGAATTCTAGCCTAGGGCGCCTCATACAGTTAATACGGCCCTGGGGTATCTACTCTTAAACAATGTCGTATTCAAAGTAAAGCATATTTTTAAAATTTATTTTGCTAAAAAATAAAGGACATTGCAGTACTTTTAAGAAATATAAGATAAAAATATAAATTTATCACTTAAGAATAAATAATTACATATTTAAAACATTTAATCGAATCTTGAAAATCCATTAAATTGTTTACTAATTACTTAATTATAAGTGCAACAATGTAAATTATTCCGCAAAAGAATTTGTTAACGCTTTAATTTATGTGTTTTATTGTTAAAGATACTACATTTGGTTGAATCTTACTCTATTCATATAGTGTATTCCTTTTACCTTGTAGAACCGTTCTGAATCGTTCTCTGAACTGTCAATAGTGTCAAGAACGGTTCTACAACATAAAAAAATGTCAAAAAATTGTAAAAGGAACACTTATGGTGTCGTTCTGGAGCATAAAAGGAATACAGCAATAGCGTTTAAGAATGGTTTAGTGGTACTATACAGTAGACAGGGCCAAAAATTTTTTTTTTAAATATATCGAAAATATTGTTTAGGGTGACAAAACAAAAATATCGTGAAGATTTGAGCCCTTAATATTAATATTTAGAGGTCCTTCTGCTTAAATTTAGATTTTTTATTTGTACTTTTATTTTTGCCTCCCTAACTATCCAGGTTAAAAAAATATGTGCACATATATCCTTAGAAAAATAAATTGCTTACAAAAAATCCTCTTATTGGAAATTTTTTCTCCAGACGAATCGTTTTCGAATAATTAAGCTTTAAACATTGATATATTTTTATATTTGCCTTTTTTATTTTGGAATTTTGTATCTAACGAAAAATAAATATATAGAAGAGGACAACAAAGCTAATTTAATGCTTTACAAAAAGGTCACCTTATGTTTTAAAATAGAAGTGTTCTTTTAAAAGTAAATCACAATTTAATTAAAAAAATAATAATAATTTCTTTTTTTTCATTGCCAAACTCATTGGAAGAAATTGATATATTACTTCATCGAAAATCATAATTTTATCAATCTAATCGCTTAAAATATCTAAATTTAATAATATATCCAAACCTATTCTGGGTTAATAGCTATTTGTTACACGAAAACGTAGAATTACTTGCAACAATTCGCCGCGCCGAATAGCGCGCCACGTAGCCCCACATAGCGCGAACGTGGACAAAATTCACGTCGTTCCAAGGGCTTGAGGAATAATTCGCGGTAATTCAGAATTTGTCGGTTTTTGCATGAAAGGAGCGGCAAATAGGTTGGTTTATTTGGACGGATGTTTGGCGAAATGTTACAAGTCTGGACGCAGCTTTAGAGTAAGTAATAGGACGTATGACAAACCTTTACGTACCAACGTATCATATTTTTTAAATAAATGTTTAGTGAAGTCATGGACATGCCATCAAATTATTTTGACTTTACGAGTATTGAGAAAACGATTATAATGTTACAGACTTTTAAAAATATGTTTACGTTAGAACAGATTTGGGAGTAATTAGTTTAGTTTGTCAATTTATTTAAAAAGTTTACCTTATTTTTTTTAAGCTCTTTCATCACTTTCGTAGGTTTCCGATAACGCCCGAATTATCCATTGAGAACTTTTATGCCAATTTACGCGATATTTCTCCAAAATTCTAGATCATTTTTCACTCTTCCCCATTACTATAAAATGGCGACAGAAAACATTCGAAGGAGAGTATAGTTTCAACTTTTATAGTGTAAACTTCGAGACATTGACAATTGAAAAATTTGTCGTAATTGTAACCATAGTTACGTTTCATTGTTAATAAAAGGTATACGAGGTGATTCAGAAACAATAATCAATACTCTTTTTACTTTTTTGTAGTGCAAAATTAATTTTATAAACAGTGACGTGCCCAAAATATTATGTCGAGTGCTAAAATTTTAATTTGTTCTAAAAACTTTTAATAATCAAAAAGTGTTTTTAATTTGTTTTTCTTTGTTCCAGGCTATAATACTTGGTACGATGAATGCAACTGTTGCCCATATGGGTACCACATTGATTTGGACTTCGTGCGGTACTGCGAGTCCATCAGCAAAGAGGATAAGAACCGCACGGGGTCCATTAAGAGAAGAAAGGACCGACGAAAACAGAGACAGAGCATGGAAATGTTATTGGGGTTGACACCACCTGTTATAGCCATTCTCGATGAGGCATATAATAAGGTAAGAAGAAGTATTTGATCAGTTTGATTATAATGTCTATGGGGACTCGAACAGTGAAAGTTACTTTTTTAAGGTGTGTAACAAATGCATAAATGAGTAAAAAAGATACCTTGTGCATGTGTTGCATACTAGATTTTTCTACGACCGTATAAATTTTAGAATTTTAATATCTGAGTCATCCGAATTTATTATTATTAATTTTTAATGATTTTCATTAAATTTACCCGCAAATTTATGCATTTTAAATTTAGTGACACCTGAACTCAAAGAAGTAATGGCGGAATTAATGGTAACTTGATCTTTTAGTATAATTGCGCGTTTACTGTTATATTGCATAAATTTGTGTAAAAATAAATTCTAGTAGGCATTAAAACAAAAGACTAATTCAAATCGTAAAAAGTGCTAAACTGTTACTTTTTTGAACACTTTAGGTAGCGTTCTAAAATGGAGTGCTCTATTTTTATGATAACGATCAAAAAATAGTATTTTTTTAACGATCTTTGAAAAAGAATATTTTTGATAAGGATTTAACGAAAATCCACAATGCAACAATAAAATTAATGTCACCAAACACTCAGGTTTCTTCAGGTGAATATAATAAGACGTAAACGGAAACTGGTTATTTTTAGACGAACTATTCGCAAGAATCGCCAAAAATAATCCAAAAACAACCACAACAGCCGTCGGTGCAGCACTTTAAATTTAACGATGGTTTTGACGATGCAGTTTCGGACTTTGAAAGAGCCCTACAAAGATCTAAAAGCAAATTGTCCCATAATCTGCCAGATGTTACCGCCGTCTCAGGTTTGTATAGTATCTTTATTTGTATGTGCAAGCAGTAATTTTTATAGCCGTCTTTACATGCGGCCCCTGCCGCTGCCCACTTTCCTGCTCGCTGTCCACTTTCCTGTCCAAAACCCTGCTCACTGCCGTAAAGGTGAGCTGCATGTAATGGCGGTATAAAACCATTTATAAAGTGGGTCTCGTAGATGCAATACTAGATACAAGGTTAGTTGAAAAAACGGGAACGGTGGATTATCTTAGCAACCGTTAAATATAAATGAACCAAATTTTGTGCAGAGGAGTAACTGAACATGATTAATTTAAAAATTATATTTCCAAGGTTGCCAAGTTTCTAGCTTTCTCTCTAGGTTGGAGAATTTTAAAATTTTAATTTATTTTTATTATTGCAATCAATTGCTTGTATCGACTTTATTATAACCTAATATTATCATTTTTTACTCCTGTCGATTTTGAGGTTATGGCATCAAAAACGATCCAACCAAAATTCGTCAAAATTAGTACAGGGGAGTAACTGGACATTTTAAATTTATAAATTGCATTGTGATGTTTCATAAATAAATTTTCATATTCCCTTTCCTTCACTTTTTTAAGAATCTTAAAATGTTGCAAATATGCTATTCATGAATTTAACAGGTCCGGCTTACCCCTGTACTAATTTTGACGAATATTGGTTGGATAGTTTTTTAGATGATTGACCATACCTAGCCGTTTTTGTATTAATTTCAAAAAAGCATGATGCCATATCTCCGAGATTGACAGGAGTAAAAAAACGATAATATCAGATCATAATAAAGTTGTTACAAGCAATTGATTACAATAATAAAAAATAGGGTATTCCATTTAAAATATTAAAATTCCTCAACCTACAGAGAAAACTATAAACTTGGCTCCCTTGCAAATAATTTTTTTAAATTCTTCATGTTCAGTTACCCCTAGGTACAAAATTTGGTTCATTTATTTGACGGTTGCTGAGATAATCCACTGTTCCGGTTGTTTCTACTAACTCGTTATATCCATTTTTTAAAAGTAATAACTGAAATATATTATTTAATCTTTGTAACAATAAATTTAAAAAATATAATAAATATTTCGCAATTTTTTTTAATTCTTCTTAGGGATAGATAATTCGTTGTAAATAAACATACCCAATTATTGCTGTTAATAGATATGTATATACAGCGTGTTTCCTAATTGCTGTAAAAAAATTAAGCCCTTATTTCTGAGCAATTTCTACGAAAAAAGCAGTGGCGTAGCTAGGTCAGCAGGGGCCCTGGCTCAAAAGAGTCAAGTAGGGCCCCCAAACAATTGCAAATGTCTAGGAGCAAGAAAAAAATATGAAAAGCAAAAAAATAGTATTTCAGTACTAAGCCCGGGGGCCCTTTTAACTCCAAGGGGCCTCCTGAGCTTGCTACGCCACTGAAAAAGTTCATTTAGGGTGTTGCAGAATGTTTCAAAAAAAAATTAAATGCAGATTCTACATTAAAAGGTATACAGAAAAGTGCATATAAACATTGGTCCAAAAATTTCTTGTTCTCAAGATACAGACTGGTAAACTTGTCTTGAAAACCGGAAAAAATCCGGGTCCATATTTTTATGATTTCTTTTCATAAAAAAACATTCACATGAATAACCATTTTTTTTTATCGCAGTTAAAAATTCATAAATCTATTAAAACGAAGAAATAAAATCGGATTTAAATTTTTGGCTTAGTGTCCAAAAAATTACCATTTTTGGTAAAATTTGCACTACGTATGACCTAGCCAACTTGTTTTAAAAAATTGTTAAAAAAATACTAGATAATCTAAATAATTATCTTAACAAACAAGATGAGTTTATTATTTTTGCGAAATCATGACTACCGACTCACACCAAATGCAGTTATGCATAAAACAACTTTGTATTTTTACTTTTTTCTTTCATTTAGACCACTTAAAAGCAAATTGCAAACTTATGAAAATATATTTTTAACGCGTTTGTACAGCTGTTGTTTCTATTATTTTTTATTACCAACAAATTGGCGGCATTAGCTATACTGACAGTCGCCGACAAAAATAGAAAGCAGATTTGTTAAAACCATGATTTAAGCGAAGTTATGCTTTCGCCATAAGTTTGTCAGCGTTCTTTGTCCCACCTTTTGACGTCTCTTCAAGAAGGTTTATTAAAGATATACAGTGTGTTATTCAGTAAATGCACAAACCATACAAATCTTTAAGTAATTCCATGACAAAAGTTTTTACCGGGTGTTCATTTAAAAACTTACCACTCAAGAGACGGATTTAAGAAATTGCCGAAACACGTCAAGATATTTATTGAGGGAAACGTTTTTACAAAAAATTGGACTGCCTCTTCAACTCCTTAACCAACAGGTCTACCACCTCAAAATTCTTAAATGAGAAGGAGGGAGGGTGACACATCATTTTAAAGCTCCTGGCGAGTACTTTACAACCCTTTAATATAAAGTCAATATCTTTACCTACTACAAAATAGCGGTACTTTAAAAATTACCCAAATACCTGATTGGGATGGCCATATTTCCAAAACTAATAAAGTTACATGTACTTAATGTACGGTATTTTCTTAAACCTCTTTAATAAATCTTTTTAATGGTGATACTAGTGATAATATACAGGATAGGATAAGAAGTGTACATTTTTTTTTAAAGAAGCACCCTGTATATTATATTACCAATAAGAAGATCTTTAAAAGGGCTTTAAGAAAATACCACATTAGGTACATCTTACCTTATTAGTTTCGGAAATCTGGTCATCCCAATCAGGTATTTGGGTAGTTTTAAAAGTACTTTCATTTTGTAGTACGTAAAGATGACTTTATATTTCAGGGTTATAAAGTATTCGTCAGAAGCTTTAAAATGATGTATCACCCCACTTCTCACTTAAGAATTTTGGGATGGTGGCCCTGGTGGTTAAGGGGTTTTCGGGACGCCGTCAATTTTTTGTAAAAACGTGCTTCCTCAATAAATATCTTAACGTGTTTCGGGGATCTTCTGAAATCTGTCTCTTTTCGCAGATACCTTAAGTGATGGTAAGTTTTTAAATGAACGCCCTGTATAAATATGGGTACGCAACTTATTGTAGTAAAACTTTTTATCTATACCGGGTGACACAGGATGTTGTTACCCCCTCCCCTGATTTTCTTTAGTTTTTAAAAAATTATCACATCCTCAAAATTACTTTCACTTTCACCGGAAGTACCATCAACTTTCTTATTTTTAATGAAAGTGCCTAATTTTTTTCTATATTCATATGCCCTGTACAATTTTTTCTTTTGATGATATATCATACAGGGTGTTTTTTAATGGAGCCCAGATTTTTATAAATTCAGTTATTCGGATGTCGTGAATAAATGATCTAGAGGCAGACTATGGCCGCCATCTTGAAAATAAACAATATGTTGCGATGTGTCTTTCCAAAGGGATTTTAGTGCAGAATTTGAAAATAAAATGAAATAGGCGTGTTTCCATTAATATGTTTGGAAATTTTCAAATTGCCTTTTATTAATTACATTAAAAACTGAAATTACAAAATGTGATTTGTTAAAGAAAATGAAATATATTAATACCTGTGAGAGTAAAAGTTTATAAAGCAAACCCTTTATTTTAAACAGGCGCGCCAGTAGGATTTTAATTTTTGTTTTATCTAAAAAATGAGACATGGTATCAACACCTAATATATACCTAATACTATTGGCCTAAACAGGAACACTTTGGTAAAGAATTTTTTTATTTTGAAATTTGCGAAAACAAGTTAGTTTTTTAGTTAGCGACGCCCCCCTCTATTTGTATGTTTATCGTTATTTTAATTAAATTTTACCGACAAATATTAAATTTTATAAAATTATCCATACTTTTCAAAAAACTATAGCCAGTTAATTTTTTCACCCTACAATTATTTTTATGCGAGACTTTCAAATGCCTCTATTTTTAAGAAATAGGCAGATATTTTTGCGAAATTTAGGGTTTTTGATAAAATTTGATTAAATTTACGAAAACCTCCAAATAGAGAATTTGCTTTTAAAAGTTTTTATTTCCTCTGGGGGGCTAACCAATAACAAAAAAAAATATAACTTTTCTTTCGCAAATTCCAAAATTTATTTTTGTCAAATGTAAGAAAAAAATTACCCGAAACTTGGCGGTAACTTTTTTGTCTTAAAATTTTGAGCCCTCTGTACATCTTTTAGTGGCGCACAAAAAAAATCACATGATGATAAATCCGGACTATAATAAGAGGGATAAGGAAGAACCCCCATAGGCATTTTCTTAGAACTTTTGTATTCAAGTAGGCAAAATAAATATAAATTGTTTTGATATACCAAAAGTACAATCCGTTGTCGCGTATACCCTCATACTATATTTATTTACAGGCTTAAGACCTATGCAACTTAAATTGACAACCAGACTGTCAATTAAAAGTTATAAACCATTCAGTAAATAAATTTTAATTTAGGAAACAGTGCGAGATCCCCCAATGAACGGCAGTTACAAAGAACAATCGTCGAGCCATGAACTTTCAAACTTTTGTTGCCCACCCGACCTTAACGGTGAAATAACGCGCAAGCTCCACGATGGTTTATTAAATACACTACTTTCAGTTTGCGATAGTTTTGTGTCAATTTTTTACATGTTTCGCGGAAAATTAGCTAAAATTCAACAGGTTAAATGGAGCCGAATAAAAATCAATTTGCACGTGCGGTATTATTTTTCGCGTGGTTTTTCTACGCGGCGTTTAGGAAGATTATTTTATTTGTAGATAACATTATCTACATCAATTTTACACGGAGCGATTTACAGTTAGACGATAATGCATTTGACTATCATCGTTCTCAGTGTTATCAAGAGTTTTTATTATGTTTAGAAAATTTGCGGAGGGTCCCCTCGATTTCCTCCTTAACCTCAGCTTCTGGATTGATGACAGTGTTGCCAAATAGCCAGGATGGACCTTTAAAAACTGACTTTGACGCTGCCAGCGTTGAATCTTGCGGACTGTGTCCTATGGCCCTACAGAACATAAGGGAAGCTCTTGCACTGAGTCTTGAGAGGACCAAGCAGTTGGAAAGTCAAGTCAGGCTGTTGCCAGAGCTTCAGGTATAAAAAATAATATTTTAAAAATAGTTGTGAAGTTTTAGTATAGATAAGTAAAAACATCAATTTCTTTGTTATCACCTGTCATTATACACGAATATAAACAAATAACGTAGTAATATCGAAAAAGTATTTATTTTTCATAAGTATTTTTTAAAGCAGTTTTAATTACTTTGAAAAACATTAACTTAATATAAATTGTAACGTTTATTTCATCTATTTAAAGATTTACCTAATACACACCTAAACAGTAGGTAAGAAAAGTTTATACAGAAGTCCAGTGTAACACTTTGGGGTGGGGTATGTTTATTATACTGTATCAAGGCATTGAAATAAAGAGCACAATATGTTATCGCTCCTGGTATAGATTCTTCAAACTAAACCCGAGCCCGTTCAACGATCGATCTGTGCCAGAAGAAGGCACCGTCGGCGCGGGTAACGATGTAAGAAACAAGGACAAAAAGTCTTGCCGGTTTTCGCTTTGTGGCCAGACGGAGCCCGGGAACAAGGTTCGATACGATGGATTAAACCAGTGCGGTGTCTGCTGGCTTTTGATTAATGTATTTAGTGTTTTAGGAGTTTACTCGTTGTGTCTTGTGTTTTTATTGACCTTGCTGTTTTTAATGTTCTTGTTATTGTTGTTGTTGTTACTGTTATTTTTAAAAACATATGTAAGTGTGTTTAATATTTAAGTATCTAAAATTTAACTAAGATGGCGTTGGCGTTGTAACTTTGATGTATCTGATAATGAAATGGACGTGGAGATGGAGGTATGTTCAGAGCAATCAAATTTTTCAAACAAAGATTTACATGTTCAACAGAGACTTATTTAAATATCTTCAATTGCTTAAAAGTGAAATGCGTGCGGCCTCACAAAATGAAATTTTAAAGGATTGGTGAACTTACTAAACTAGCTCGTTCTACCATTTACAAAGTAATTACCGCAGAGATGTTGTCGACCATTCCTCAAAACGAAAAGAAGTAATCAAAAGCTTAAAAAAGTTGACACTAGCGACAAGGATGTTATACGCAGTGTTGTGTATCAATTTTGGTGAAACAAAGTTCCAACATTAAAGATGATTCCAGCATAAGTTAGTAACGGATTATATACGATTATAAATACAAATCTTTGATATACCGTAATATTTTAAGCCGGTGTGGCTTCAAGTACAAACAATTAAACAAAAGAATGGTTATTATGGAATCTCCTCGTATTGTATCCCTGGAGCCAAGAATTTACACACAAAAATTAAGGAATACCGCCAATGAAACGGGGAGATAGTATATCTTGATAAGAAACTGGTGCGATACACTTTTGATGTTGTTAAAATGTGGTTGGGTGGATGACAGTAACAAGTGTACACTAAATGGACCTTGTTCTCACTTGGTGGCTTGAGTAATCATATTATTGGTGTGTGAGGTTTTGTGCCTAACTCTTTTATTATTGTCGACCAAAATATAAAACAATCATCGAGCTGACTACTACAGAGACATGACAGCTAGTCTATTCGAAAAATGGTTTAGAACAATTGTTGCCTAATTTATCTCCAAATAGTGTCATTGTTATGGATATTACTTCTATCATTCACGCATGCTTCACAAAGTTCCCCTTAACACAAGAAAGGATGAAATTCTTGGTATGGAAATTAAAAACATGGAAATTCCTCAAAATTCTACAAAAAAATGTTGTACTAGAAGCTATAAAAAATAAAATTTTAAAAAAGGAATATGTTATCGACGAAATCTATGAAGCAAATGGTCATACACTGTTTACGCCTTCCTCCACCACATTTTCAATCAGTTGAGATGATTTGAGCTACTCTGAGAAGGACAAAGTAAGAAAAATATAATCACCATCCAACAGACATTACTTTTGTATTGGAAACTATAAGAGAGTTATTGATGAAATAAACAACAGCAGCGATATCTGGATGAAATGTGTCAGAATATCATCGAAGGAGAATGAGTATTGTGTCTTGCCAGCCATTGATTCTATAATTATTAAACCAAATTTGGACTCAAGTTCCAGAAAGTTCAGTTGTGAATTTTGAATTTTTTGTTATAAACATGATAATCTGAATATGGATAATAAAATTAACGGGTAAGTTTTAGTTACTTTATTGGTTTTAAAATCAAGGTTAAAAAATATATTCTGTATCTAGTACAATGCTTCACTCTATAATTTTTTCTATTGCGGTTGTTTACATTTCATAAACTAACTTGTATTTTTAATTGACTAAATTTTCTTGTTTGATGGCGTAACAAAGACAAAAAAATTATAATTTTAAACACCCCATTTTTTTATAGATCTTTTAAATAAAATTGGGGCCTACTAAGAAATATTAGGTTTTTAAATATTTCAGGTTATGTCTAAATTACTATGTTCTAATAAAAAGAGTCCATTTTCCAAAATTTTAATTTTTCCAAATGTCTCTGGAAGTACTTGGAATTTTAAAAGTTTTTAAACGTCATATTATTCGACAGATAAGGGCGCAATTTTAATTCCATTATCAACTTCGTATCTTGTATTGTATGGTTTTGAGATCCCTGTAGTAGTTCCTCTTATAATTGGATTTCTTGAATGGTGAAAACAACATGTTAAAAAATATGTTTATGTTACTTATTTACGTTTAAAAAATGTAGCTAAACAAAAAATCATGGACCCACTGCGAATATTTATTCGAATTCTTCCGTTGTACGCCTATGCTTCACAAAGAAGATGCCGGTACAGTAGTTTTGCGCTGTTTCGTTGACTTCATATGAACTATACTAATAAAATTTAGAAAATTTGTGATTAAATTATCTACATTTGTTTCTTGCAGATGTTGCATATTTTTAGGTTGAATTTGATAACAGAAATCAAGGGTTTTTTAAAAACAACCAATGTCAAATTTTCAGTATTTTTAGGATATTCAAAAAACCTAACCAAACCTATATTACTAACTCTATACAGCGTGTCTACTTAAGTTCGCACCATATGGAAAACTTTTATATTATTCATTTTACGAAAAAAGTTTTATTCCTTATAAGAAGTTCTGCATGATCTAAAACTTAATGCAAACATCGTATATTAATTTTTGCAGTGGTATACGAGGTATGTTAAAAAATATGAATTTTGCTCAAGAGTTAAGTACCTTTATTTTTCATAATAACAAAATTTTTATAAAGAAAAGATGTTTAGGATAAAAAATAACATTAAAAAATGCAAACTTGTTTATTTTCAAGACTTTTTTTTGTTTTTTATGCATTAACGGTAATTTTTTTAAGTTTTTACATTAGTGCATACTTGTTACTAAATGTAAAATGTAAAAAAGCTTTAGAACTGTCAAAGCAGCAAAAATAAAAAAGTTTTTCTTGAAAATAAACAAGTTTGCATATTTAAATGTAATTTTTAATCCTAAACATCTTTTCTTTATAAACATTTTTGATATTATGAAAAATAAAGGTACTTTCGTCTGGAGCAAAATTCATAATTTTTTACATATCTTGTATACCACCAGTGCCGTATTAAGCACTAGGCTGACTAGGCTACAGCCTAGGGCGCCGTAAAAAATGGGCGCCAGACAAGGGAAATTTGAACAAAATTGTAGGGCGGGTGGGTTTTTGGTCTACGCAGATAAGGACCTATTTGTTGTCTTCAATTTTACTTTCGAGTAGGGCGCCATGGAATTTAAATAGGCGCCACGCAGTGAATGACCTTCTTTTTCTCTGCAATTTTAATTTCAAGTAGGGCGCCCTTTTTCAAAATGTTTGTTTTCCTTTTTCCTAATAAAATAGGCGTCCCAACAATTCCAGCCTAGGGCGCTTCTAACGGTTAATACGGCCCTGTATACCACCGCAAAAAATTAATATCTGATGATTGCATTTTAAGTTTTAGGCCATGCAAGACATTTTAGAAAGAAGAACTTTTTAAAAAAATTATTAATAACAGAGTTCTCCATATGGTGCGAACTTAAGTAGACACGCTGTATATGTTTTTGTAATGTATTCGTAAATATATCTGTATTTTGCGCATTTAAAAATATAGTTAAAGATTTTATAAGCACCAGTTTTTTGGAAATTGGAAAAAAAACTTGTTATTGACATCATATTAGAAATAAATGACATTGGTTGTTTTTGCAAAAAAACCCTTCAATTTTTGAATTTGGAAACTAGAAAAGCTTGTACACATATTACAGGCGTCTAAGGCTGCTTTATTTTAGTGTATAATTCTTGGTATGCCCGGCTCACACACTCAGGTAAACCTGCACAGGCTACCTGTGCACGACTACCGACCAGATGTTGAACGTGTGTGGGACAATCTGGTATTGCGGGCCTTCAGCCTTGCATAAGGAGTCACTAAAAATAATTGATTTTAGATTCAGCTTCGGTCGCCTGCACAGGTTTGTCCAATACACGCTTCGGCTGACCTGTGCAGGTATACCTGCACAGGTATGTCTATGCATGTTTCCCGAAATTTGTGTAAAAATTATATTGGTAAAACTTAATAATTAATTTTAAAAAACGATTATATGCTACCTACTTTAAAGACAATATAACATTACAAGGTAAAACAATAAATATTTTAAATAGTAAAAAATCTTAAATAAAACAAAATATCTTAAAAGAAATTAAATGGTTAAACTAGTAGTTTTTGCAAAAAAATACCATAAATTCATTGGTTAGGAAAGACTGACGTAACTTCCATACAACGTTGTTACGACATGTAAACAACCGTTCATTTTTACACGAATTAGTTAAATTAATTAGTTCTATTGTTAAATAATTATACAGTGTGAACGCGTAGAGATTATTTAAATATTTAAGAGATTATTATGGAATAAAAGGTGTTTTAAATTTTATTATGCAGTCAATTTAAAACAGTCACCTTTTTACAATGTTGTCTAATTTTATTTTTCATTAAAAAAGTGAGGAAAACAATATTTTTGAATTTCAGAACTAATCCAATCTAAATCTTTAAGTCGCGTATTAATAAACTGCCTCTTACTATACCCAGGGGATGTTAGTACTTAGGCTTCAAGCTTTCGTAAACTGTAAAAAAACAATAAAATTTAGTCTACAAAATACAGGGTGTTTTTAAAGTGAAGGCATTAATTTTAAAACACAATTCTTTAAGTAATTTTGAAGACAAAGAGTTTATATAAAAATGGGTTCGCAAATTCTTCGTTCTTAAGATACAGGGTGTGCTAAACTTTAACAAATCTTTAAAATGGTAAAACACTTCTTATAGTAAAATTTGTTAGTCTAGATATAAACCTTATTTAATATAGTATTTGATGGTTTTGTTTTATATATTTTAAAAAAGAAAAAATTTATTTATGTTATATTCAATTAATTTGTATTTTTTTCCCAAAACGAAAATAATAATTTAAAATACAATATAGTTGTATTCTTACCTCCTTGATCCTAACAAAATATAAAAATTATACAAAAGACAGTGGCGTATTGACGAGAGAGATTTTGTTGTCAGAAATATTCGCACAGGTGCTAAGAAGCCACTAAACATAATAACATTAATTAAGTTTGTGATAAATTACCCCCTAATGTTATAAATAACACTACTACATTACAACATAATTGGGTAAATAAATATTTAAGATATTACCAATAATTAATAGTTTAAAAAACTAAAAAAACACGCTTTTATATGCAACCGAACTAAAAATTAGAAAATAATTTTCATTACAAAGAGTTTGTCACAGAATAAAGCGTGGGGGTGCTTAATATATTAAATGTTATAATTATTCTATTTGCAAATATCTATGAGGGAAAAGTATGAAAAAATAGTAAAATGCACCCCACGCTTTTATTCTGAAGTGACAAACTCTTTGTAATGAAAAATTATTTTCTAATTTTTAGTTCGGTTGCATATAAAAGCGTGTTTTTAGTTTTTTAAACTATTAATTATTTTTCATTTTTTAGTTTCTGCTACCTTTTTGACAAAAATGGCGAAAAAATTTTTAATGAACAAGAGTGGCACATTTTAAATTTTTCCAACAGATTGCAACCTCACTAAAAATTTCTTCTTCATTAAGTAGCAAAGTTTGAAATTTTGCCAAACAGGTGGCAACCTAGGTGCTTTATATTTTTATAATATAAAGGAAATTTTTTTTTCCTGGCGATAAAAAGAATGTTAATTTTTTATTAATGTAATATTATGTATTATGTATACATATTACACATAATGTAATTTTTATTATTTAACTCTGAACTAATGGTGCAACTAACCCTATATTTTTATTTTCTTATAAAAATTAAACACTCATGGTGCAACTAACCAAATTGTGTAAAAACTAAAAATTTCTTCTTCATTAGCAATAGCAATTGAAATGTTGCCAACAGATGGCATCCTAGGTGTTGTTTTTATAATATAATGGAATTTTTTCCTGGCGATTCAAGATAACGGGATACCGTTTTTAAATTATTGCATCTTCATCGGTCCCGACACGTGTGCAAAAGCCAAAGAAATCGAATAGCTGGAAGTTGGTTAAAATTAGGCTCAAAGATTCCGTTACATAGATAGATAGATGGATAGTTACAACCCAAGTTAATAAAAAGCGTGTTAAAACCAATCTTTTTAACCTTAACACCCCATCTCAGAGAACAAGGAATTTGCGGATCCATGTTGTACTATTCACTCAACTTTGATAACACCCTGTATTTTTTTAAAATTCGTTCAGAAATATTTCCAAATTTATTTTCGATCTAAAAGAAGACCTTCCCCTAAAATCCCAAAAATATGTAGATACATTTTAAACAGCAAGAACTAAATATCATACATTGTTTTCTTTAGTTCAAAAATTATACTCCCTGTAGTTCTTAAAACTTGTATTTCCTAAAAGTTATGACCTTTCCAATGCCCTTATGACTGCCCTTTTAAATTAGGCCTTTAATGAAATAATAACTTTTATAAAGCAACTCATGCAAGAAATCCCTTCTTATACCTGTACTTTATTTGCCTTATCTGACTAACCGCTTTGTTTGTATTGTTCAGTAAGTGCAAATTTTTAATTTCACAAAGGCCTTTATTTACATCGATGACATTTTGTTTACCTGTATAAATGTGTACTTTTCGAAAGGTTCATGTCCTATCGATCTTATAAATGTTATAATAGACCTAACAAAGATGCTGATTCATTTTTTGTAAGTAATTTTAGTTATTTTTAATAATTTGGAGTGTTATTTTTGTATATTTTTTGCATGTGTAGATGTTTATACATTTTGGCGTTTTTGACACTAAAATTACTATAAAATGCACCTGTTTTATCGAAATTTAAGGTTATTCTTCCCTCATTGTCGAAATTTAGGACATACCTAGATGTAAATCTGTTACTTACGAGGGGTGGTTAAAATTATAGATGATGCTGTAATATATTTATTCTAATATGTCAAATAATTAGAGTCGGTTTTGACTTCTTTTTTTTGGCGCATGTTCAGTGATACTAACTTACCGAATTATACAGAGTCATTTACAATTTACCAGTTTTTTTATTCCTAAATAGTCGATATTTTAAGGTTGAAAGTTTTCTTTTGTAAAAAAATATTTCTGGATTTTTTCTTGTATGGAATTTTATTTAATATATTTACAGTCTGAAATTTATTTCCGAAATTTGTTCTGACAATAAGTTTTACCAATTTACAGAAATTTGAACCCGAATAGTTTAGTTAGCTTGTCAAAAACTGAAGAATAAAATAAATGCACTTTTTTTTAAATTATAATTTATAATTATTAGTCTGGGCAAAAAAACAAATAATTTTTATTTTCTAAAGATACTGTAAAAATATTGTTTATGACGATATAAAAAAATTCTGAAATTTTTAGCCATTAACATTAACATTAAGAGGTGCATCATTAAAGTTATTGATATTTTTACAATTGTTGAGTTTTTATACAAAATCTCGGAATCAGTCAATCAGTCAAAAAAAATGTGTTTGCTTTTTTTTACCCAGTCTAATAAATTATACTTTAATCAACAATCGACGCTCTATCAGATTGAGCTAATTGTATAGTGACACTTTTTAAGTTTAGTGTCATAAAAATTGCCAAATGGCGGGATGGTTCCAAAAAAAAAAGGGAATTGTTTTCTTATCGGACACCACGCCGATTTTGCTGATTTTTGGCACACGGGGGTTTTTTGGGGCGCTAATTATGAATCTGAAATAAATTTTAGTCGGCAACGTTTTCTTCTCGAGATATTCATCGATAACTCATCAAAAATTCTATAAACATTTCCACCAAATTTTTGAAGATAAATTGAAAGTCTGCTTATTATTTTTTAAATATATCGTATGTGTCATCCAGCTTCTTGTTATACACGTATTTACCACGCCTTTTTGTGATAGAAATAACGAACTTTAATTAAAATCCAGCTTATAATACCCATTTTTAGTTAAAGCCCGCATTTTCAATAGCATTACTGTATCTTCCGATACCATTTTACTGGAGTACAAGCGTTTTATTTTCGTACATAATTGTCATTAATAAGTTTATTTAAACAATAATTAAAACCAGTTTTTTTCACATCTAGGAAGGTTGAATCGCGAAAAGTAAATATAGTTTTATAATTTCTCTAATTAATTTGGTATTCAAACGCTCGTAAAATTTCGTACAATTTGTTTACAATTATAGCAATAAACTTTCCTCTTTAGTTTAACCATCGATTTTTAAGTGTTAAGTGTCCATTTTAAATTTCTACAAGTTTTTTCTTATTATTTTTGCTATCCAATGAAGTATGGTTCATAATAAAATGGTGCGTAGCAATACAATTTCTTTCTAGAGTTAAGAGGTAACCACACATGTATATTTATAAGGTACTTAACAATCACTTTTACTCCTATAATGATAGTTCTTTCTACAAAGAATAATGATATTTGTTGACTCAACCGACAAGTTCAGATAAATCCAATTATGGTAGCATTATTCACAAAGCTTTAGCAATCTACTAATACATTTTTTCGTAGATTCTTCTTTGTTACTATTAATTACATAAAGTTAAATGTTTTCAAATTTATCAACTAATGTCATGTGATAAAAAAATATGCATATTATTGTAATTTGTCCTTTTTCGAGTTATTGCAATATTTTTGCTGCTGTATATTTTGGTTTTCAACATCTAAAACAGTTAGATAAGTTGACCTTAACCCAGCTAATACGTAACTCACTGAGTCATCGACTTTATGTACTATTACAGGTACATAAAATAATACTATATTATTTTACATAGTGAGCCAATAAGGTATAAAGTACAAAAAAACTTTTCGTATAGGTACACCTGGAAGAAAAGAAATCTCTAACATACGAGTTCACAAAAGAGTACTACTCTTTTACAAAAATATACTTCCAAAAAAATTATCGCATAATCTCGGGTTTTTTAATGCTCATATTTCTTTTAATAATAATTAATTAACGTATCAACACAATTAAGTAAAGAAAATACCAGGAAAGAGTAAGGGTATAATTTAATCACAAATGTGATTACTCCCTTTCAACAGCTCATAATACAAGGCAATTAAAAATTATTCATTTTTTCCAAAAATTTTTATCACTCTGTAGGATGTATTGTTAACAGCAAATAATAACGGTTACGCCGAAGTTATTACTTATAACTTAACCTTTTCTTAACATTTTTTTTTCTTTTATTGTCTTGATAACCTAAATAATATTAAAAGAGATATGGCCATTTAAATTAAGGCATTTTTTGTTTTAACGCTTATGGAAAAAATCGAGCATATTTAATTTTTTTTTTTTCACTTTAATCAACTTAGTAGAATACAAACCATTTAAAAATAGTTAAAGTTCGCCACTGTTCCATAAGCATTGTAAACTTTAAGGAACAAGGTATTTTTACTAATTTATTTTCTTATCTTAGGATGAACTGGCATTACTACGTAAAGAAAATAAACGCCTGAACTTGAAGGTAAAGTCGGAAGAAAACTCGAAATTGAACACCCTTAATGGCAACTATATTCAGGTCATCCCAACCCACCAACCAAATCGCAAAAGATCACAAAGCTTTACTCATATCGACAGTTTTGAGGACGATGTTAAACGGGATCCGCCTCCTCCCCCACCTCGAAAAGATTTTGGGGTGATGTGTGGAGTACTTACTCGGAATATTGGGGTTGGTCATCAATACCCCAACACAAAACACGTTGCGACATTGACTACTGAATTTGCAGACAAGTGGCTTCCTGAAAAAGCGAAATTTTTAAATACTGAGCCTCTCATAAGTCCTAAAATCACTACTAACAAAGGAACTCAGACACTTTTTGTAAAGGAAAAGCGCGATATGGGCATCCAGTCTTCTCTCCTAGAACCCAAGAAGATAACTGTGATAGGATATTCGCAGACAGATCCTGTTTTCAAACCTGCAGTGTCCCATATTGGTTCTCAGGTGGTTCCTCGAATGTCAAGCATCGGTCTTCAAAAGAACGTCGAATGCTATTCAGTAGGCAGTTCAGATGACACAATAGATGATATCGTATGTGAAAAATGCAACGCATTTAAAAGATCCATAGGTGTAGGTCCGGAAAAAAGCGAGGACATTTATACATCACCAGTATCTTTAGCAGCTTTAAGTAACAGAAGTAAATCCTTCAATTTAGGAGAGGAAAGACTAGATCTACAAAAAGAACGCGGACGGTAGCATCACAGCATGAAAACACTTTAAACACTATAAGTAGATCATGCCAAAGCGAGATCAAAACTAGTTCTAAGTCTTCACAACACGAGATCAAGCTTGCAGAGAAGAACACGCAGTATGAAAGCACGTCAGTCTCGAAGAACACTGACACCAAAGACCTGAAGTCACCGACGAAATCCATAGCTTGTGAAGCAAAAGAAGAGAAGCATCAGACTGTTGATAAAGGGAGCAACACAATTAGCGAAGAAAAAGAAGTGTCAGAAGAAAAAATATGTGCCAAATGCGCCAGTAAAGAAATGGAGACCTCTAGGGAGTTCAAGAAAGATATGCCAAGTAGTCCTACTCCCAGCAGAATTCCTGTGCCGACAACACCAATTGAAAACAGGAAGTTTAGACGGCAAGATACCTATACCAAGATATATTCCTCCTCACCAACTGATAAGTCTCCAATTGAATCATTTAAGTAAGTGATGTTTTTCTTCTATATATTTGTTCAATGAGTTTGGTCTTTTCATAAGAAAAAGATGAGTGTATGGTTCAAAATTGTTTTATTATTTAATTTAGTCCTCCTGCCAACAATGTAGGTACTTGTTTCGGTAATCTTCCACACCTGAAGTACCCGATTTTTTTACAATGTAAGAACAGCCTGAAGTCAGGTGGAGCTAAATCTGGCGAAAAGCACGGATATTTTTACAATTGATCCATTAATAGCGCTATCTCTTATCGAATGACAAAACTTATTGAACAATCAGTAAATTCTAGTTTTAATATTTGTATAAATAAAAACCTTAAGCTGCGTTTAATCTTATAGTTATTTAATAAAAACTAAATAAAACTTTTTATACAGAAAATAAGAAACTGTAAACTTTAAACGAAACATTCTAAAGACCATGTTTTCTTAATCAAAACAGGTCATCTGACTCTCATATTACCAAAATATATTGTATTGTGATCTGAATAGCCCCTGTCATACACTTGTCATCTTAAAGATTAATCTTTGTTCACGAAAGCGAAGTTTAAAGTTAAGATAAATGATTGATCTTTAACAGATTGACTTAAAGATCTTTAGATCGTTAAAAAGCATTGTGTTTTTAAATTCATTGGTTGATTCAATTCCTACTGCTGTCAAGAATTAAAAGTGATAATGATGCAAGTTGCTTATTTTTAATAATATCAAAGAAAATATGTATAGTTTACGCACGATACGTGAGCGTCCATCGACAGAATTTACGTACATATGTACACGGCGCTTATTACCAATAATGTACCAATTTTAGTGCGCCTCTAGTAAAAATACAATAATTGTTTTTAATAATACTTATATCCATTTTTTTTGCCTGTTATACAGGATATCGCTAAAAGGTGCGGAAAAATGGTACCACAAATTTCTGGGACTAAAATGTGATGGTCTAATTCAACTTACCTCAGACCAAAAGTGGATTATTTCGGAGATACAAAGTGTCTCAATCTTGTGTTAGTTTTTTCTACATAATTTTGTTAATAATATCGTCCCAATATGGGGCTAGGGGATGGTTTTATCGAGTGAAAAGTAAGAATCTGCGCTTAAAGTGGTAAAAATTGTTTTTACCACTCTGTATTTCAAAAGGTATCTAGGCACGGACGTATATATAGCTTTTCAAGGGGGGTTGACACCTAAACTATTTGGAAATTGTGTCCAAAAATTCTTGAAGAACAAATAAAGGTTCCTCTTTGCAAAATACTATCTGTTTTCCCCACTACAATTTCTTGTTTTCTAACAAAAATTTTTGAAAAGCAAAAAAAAGGTCCTTACTGTCACATATCTATTTTACTCATTTTTCTAATATAACATGTTCTCTTTCCTCCTTTTCGTTAACTAAAAGGGGATTCACATGACCATACGTCTTAAAAACATTACGAATAAAGGACTTTTCCATACAAATATCTCTTCTTACTCATGATAAGGGGGTTCACCCCAAAACCCCCTTATATACACCCCTGCATTTAGGACATAGGTTTATTTGAACTTTTCTTTTTAAAATCACCTAAGGGTTTATTCTCTTAAATATCAGCATATTATTTAAAACGCACTGTATAGTTTAGAGCTAGTCATACAGGAGGTGATTTTTTAATCTCAGCTTGTCTGCTCAAATTAACTTACCAAGTACACCTTTTTTAAAGATGTTAAAGAATAAGAATTAATATTTCGTTTTGAATGTGTGCAAGATAAGGCAGGTGCGGCCCTCTTGAGTTTACAGTAAAATTGAGAGCAGATTCTAATTTTTACCCCAAAAAACCCTCTTTAACCGTATAGTGTGCCAATAAACCATTTAGTACCAAAATTAATCATGTACAACCAAAACCAGATTAACCTTTTAACACTCTGTATGATCGAATTTATTTTGGGGGAGCTGTTCATAGAGTATATGTGCCGAAAAACACTAATATACTTTAAATGTTCAATAATTTTGGGGGCTACTTGACTCGGAAGGGCTAAGCCCTCCTAGCCTCTCTATGGGGGTAATGAGGGTTAGATTTTCAAATTTTAGCCTTAAGAATTTTGGTGCCACAGAAATTTGTAATTGCTTAAAATAAAAATAACCTTAAAAAAATCAAGGAAAAAAACATTTTTGCGACTTAAAAATTGACATAAAATTTATTTGGGGCTCTAACTAAAATATGCGCAAGAAATTAACTATCTCTTAAGTAACTTGATCAGCAATTAAGAAATTTTTTACTCCTTTTGACATGCTAACCTTTTTTTTAATTTTTAAAACATACTTAGGTAAAATCAATTATAACTCTAGTAATAATACTTTTTCATTTTAAAATAGAATCATTTTTCATGCACCGACACTGTTACCAGACCACACCCCTTTTCCTAAAATATGTATAACTTTTTGTATTACAAGCATTCTAAGAATACAAAAATATCGCGTGTCTAAAACAAATAATGCCAAACTTTTCGACTAACCCTTATTTTGGGGTAAAATTAAGCTGATTTCGCATGGACAGCGAGTAGAGCGCGAGCGCAACTATCAGATCATTATTGATGAGGCAAAATGAGGCTCAATTTTTCTGTCGCCAGCAAAACAATGCGTTCTCTTTGTAGGCGAAATCTGTGCTTTTGCTGCTTTTTTCTTTGCTATGAAAGTTTTTAAACACGCTTAAACGAATGTTATATTCCATGCAAAACTTCAGTCAAAATGCTCATTGTTCCTATATGCATCAACATATCCTTTTAACTAGGTAAATAACAAATTTTAATTCTTAACTATAAGGATTTTGAATGTGACACCAAACTTAATATTTTTGTCATGTCATTCTTACATTTGATTTTATTGGCTTTGATTGTAATAGTTGACAGTTTTTAAAATGTACTTTATTTTAAAGGTTTGGCTTTCGCAATAAACTCTACATTATGTATAAGATATTTGTTAAGTGCTTCTTTGTGCCTTTAAATATATTTTCTTGAATTGCATGTCACAATTTTGTTTAAAAATTATAAAAATAATAACTCAGAAAGATTATTTTTATATTGTACTCACGATTTCAGTTTTATTAGAAATATTATGTGACTTCTCTTCAGAATATACATACAGGGTGATACAGAATGTTATTAAGAAAATTTAAGGGCAGATCCTACTACTGAAAAAATATATAAAAATATATATAAGCATGTTCCTCTTTCTCAATATACAGGGTGTTAAACCTGTAAAAAAAAATGTTTATTTTTAATATCATTAATATCCTTTACTCAATTATGTTTTAATTTAACATTATCTATGGCACTAAGAGGATAATTTATCATTTACTTAATTTCATTTAATAAGTGCAGTGGCGTCTCGAGCCGAAACTGAAGGAATATTTCTAACAAAAAAACGATACGCAACTATGACTTATGTCTCTTAATTGTTTTTCGTATCTTGTTTCGGAGAATAAAAATATAATAGGTGGATTATAAAATAAATTAAATGTTTTTTAAATCATAACAAAAGCATTGCTAGCTGCAATATTAAATAAATTGGCAATAACTTGTAACACTCGGTAGCTTTAATATGAAATATATTGTATATAAGTAAAAAAAAGGAAAATCTGTGTACTAACAAACATTTTTTTAGACTCTCAGGCTTGGATTTATCACCAAAAGCAATCTCAACAGAATCAATAAGCCCCTTCGACAAAGTAAAGCAAAACCTGAAGCTTGACCCACCTGCCAGTGCTTCCAGCGCAAAATCTCAAAACGGCATTAATTTTGCTCCAATAACTAAAGTTCAAATACAGGAAACGATACTGCCAGTTTCTGAATCAACTATATTCCAACCACCCGCTCAGAATAGAAAAAAGTAAGTATCAGCTCAGAATAAAGTCGAGAAAAAGTACCTACATATTTTATAGAACATTTATTTTAAATTAACTTTTTCTACAACCATTAAAAAATTATAAAAATATTTTTAAAGTACTCCAATTTAGTATAGTAAGTTAAGGCAGTACTACCGGTGTAAAAATTAATATTAAGGTAAATAATGGGTAATGGTAAATCCAGTTGACTTTATAATAAGAATATCAACCACTTAAATATTCAATGGTCTATATAGAACTGAAAGAGTTATTAAAATTATAAAATAATTGCTTTTAGCCTTTATCTTTATGGAAAATCGTAGATTTTATTTTATTTTACAAAAACTGCCGTTCAGATTTCAATGAAAGCAGTATTAATGGCAAGAAGAAAGATTTCTAAACATTTTGGCTAATTAAAATCCGACCTTTAGAGCTTGGAATAAGATATAGATTAATAAATAATTGAGAAAACTATGCTATGTGAGTGACATGTGGCAACGCCGCCAAAAGGTTATGATGCGCGCGAAATTAAAACATTTATCAAATGCGGTATTTGGGGAGACATTCAATGTATACAGTCGTAGAAAAAGTATAGTATGCAACACTGATGTGCAACAGATGAATAAAGTATTTTTTGGTAACTGTTTACTTATCGGACACCACGCCGATTTTGATGATTTTTGTCACGCGGGAGTTTTTGGAGCGCCGATGGTTACAAATCTGTAAATTTGAAATTTTATTTGACAAGGTTTCGTTCTCCAGATATTTATCATGAAACTTGAATAGAAAACTAACCTAAATTCACCATACTCCCCCTTCTTTTTGCACGCAATTCGTATTTTAGTTGTGTTACATACGTTATTGTTATTTTTTTACAGAGCCGTTCCAAGTAAAGAAATGCAGGGAGCAATGAAAGTTCTCAACGATTCTCTTCAGAAAAGCCCATCTAGAATAGTCAAAAATCAAAGTGCAATAAACATCGTTCAACAAGAATGGTTTAAAATCTCAAGTCTTGTAACTGCGAATCCTCTAGATGTAGAAGACTACCTAGATGCGTTTGAAGACATGTCTTCTCTCTTCTTCAATACATCGTTAACATGACTGATGCGAGTGGAAACACTGCTATGCACTATGCTGTATCCCATGGAAATTTTGACGTAGTTTCTATTCTTCTGGATTCAAAGGTATGCGATATCAACAAACCGAATAAAGCTGGGTACACTAGTGTGATGCTGGTGTCTTTAGCAGAAGTTAGAAATCAAACTCATGCTAATGTTGTTAGAAGATTGTTCCAGTTGGCTGATGTTAATATTAGAGCTTCACAGGTATGCTTACTACTAGGTTTAATATTTATAGGATCATTACAAACATTATTTTATTATTTCTATAAACATGTGCTATTTATATTAAAAAAAAACATTGTACAAATCATGTAGGTACCATTAGTTTAAATCGTTCTCAGAACAAAAAACTAGGTATACCCGGTAGACTACGATTCAGCTAAGAAAAAGCCACGCGGTCATTAGTTCTGTCTCACTTTTAAATTATTCCCCTTTTTGTTGCTCGTTTGAATTTCACTTTCATCATCAACTGCATACGTTCTTGGCCTCGGCTTCTTGAAACTTCCGTAATTTGTTAAATTTGATTTCAGAACTTGAAAGAGTCTTTTATCTGGATGACGACGTTTGGGAAATGTATTCAAAAATAATTCACTTGGGGCCTCGGAATTTTCACCAGACAGGAAAAAGCACTTTAACATGTCAACTTTCTCGTAATTTTCATACATTTTTGCAATCCTCTCAAATAAAACTGAGTTCCAATCAGTTACTGATAGAAATGATAAATTATTTACCTGACTTTGACAAGTGCCGATTTTTTTTCATGGCCTACTGTTGCAAAAATTCAAAAACTGAAATATCTCGCTTAATTTCAAGGATAAGTATGAATAATAATATATCATTGGAAAGAGCAAAAAATAAGGAATTTTTTGAGATCATGACCAACTATAATTTATATTAAAAAAAAAATTAACCTTTATATATTTTCAACGAAACTAAAAATAATTTTAAAAATCTAAGTAGTCCAATGGATTCCACTCAAAAAAGTGCCTTAAGAATGTTTACACCGTTTTGGGAAGTTTTCAAAAATGACGGACTCATGATTTTTTTTCAAAATGGCCAAAAATGAAAAACGCCTTATATCTCGGATACCAATAGAGATTTCTGGATGCGGTTTTCACCATTCATCTAATTTTGAAAATCGAGCCCAAGACACCTATGCCATTTTTTTTCTATCTGGTCAGTCTAACATTTTTTTGTTAAAATAAGGGTTTGTTTAATTTTTCAGTTTTTTGAAAAGTTTAACTCCCCTGTATCTTGAGAACGCGAAATTTGCGGACCTATGTTAATATGAAATTTTCATTATATTTTTTGATGTAGAATCTACCCTTAAATTTACTTATCAACATTCTGTATATTAATTCTATTACATTAACATTTTTTTAAGCATGGGCAAACAGCATTAATGCTAGCAGTTAGTCACGGCCGCTTGGACATGGTAAAAATCCTTCTAGAAGCTGGAGCAGACATAAATATTCAAGATGAAGATGGCAGCACTGCCCTCATGTGTGCCGCCGAACACGGCCATATTGAAATTGTCAAGCACTTCTTGAGTCAACCTGACTGTGATTCTAGTATTACTGATGTTGTAAGTATCCGCTACAGTATACTAGGTTATTTTGAAGTTGGTATTTTGCTTTTACCACTGTATAAAATGCAAGTAAATATAAAATTTGTTCAAGTAAAATTATGTGTGGCGGGTGTTAAAGTTTTAAGAAAAAAAATGCCGTTTTTATCATAACTTTTCCACCACTCCAAATATTTTCACCCAATTTGGTACACTTTTTTAACCTTTACATTACACATTTTTGCTGTAAAAGTTTTTAAAAAATTGAACCAGTGGCGTTCGAACAAAATTTGTATTAAATTTTTTGAAGCAAAAATAGTATGTCATTTCTTTTTCTCCGAAGCAGTATTGTTTTTGAAAAACTCATTTACTTTGGGGTAAATTTGGTCTTTAATATTTTTCGTACGACGAGCGGTTTTCGTTTAAAAGAACGGAAACCATTTGATGCATAGCAAAATCGCTAAATTTTGTTATGGCGTTTTATTTCTATGTTAGGTTTTTGACTGTGTAATAGCATCCTAAGAGCAACAACTTTTTAATGACATTAAAATTGTAGTTATGTGAGTATTTGACCCTCATTTAATACAAATTAGACAAAAACGTATATTACATACAAAACACCATATATCAGATGTTAGCCTTTTTGGCATGCATCAAAAGGGCTTTTGGCAAAAATCGTTCGTCGAATGGAAAAATATCAAGAGACCAAATTAACCCCAAAGTAAATGAGTATTTTAAAAATAGTAAGTATTGTTTTGAAGAAAAAGTAGTGGCGTACTATTTTTTACTTTAAAAAAATTCAACACAAATCTTGTTCGAACGCCACTAGTAATATATTTTTAACTTTTACAGCAAAAAAGTAATGTAATGATTAAAGAAGTGTACCAAATTTTAGGAGAATATCTGGAGTGGTAGGAAAGTTGTAATAAAAAAGGCATTTTTTTAAACCTTTAACACCCGCCTGTATCTTGGAAAGAAGTAAGCATTTTCAGACATAATTTTATTTGAATAAGTGTCCTTTTTTATTGCATTTTATACAGTGTTAAAAGGAAAGTACCAACTTAAAATAACCCTGTATATTACTTAAATCAATTTAAAAAACAGTGTTATAAATAATACATGTTGAATAAAAACACTTTTTTACAGGATGGCAGCACAGCATTAAAAATCGCAATGGAGGCAGGCCACAGACACATTGGAGTACTTCTTTATGCTCACGAACGCAATTTTCAGAAATCTCACCCCGCTAAACTTAAAAAGACTAAGTCTAACAGCCCCCAAAACCCCCTCTTCCCCCCTTCCTATTAGGAGTAGTCACCGTGCCTTAACTGATACAAAGAAATAAGTTTAATCTCCGAAACATTTACGTTTAAAAAAATATTTATTTACATTTTCTACCACAAAATTACTATAGAATTGTTTGTATTCAACTTTCTATCTTTTGGATCTTTGACTATATTGAATAAAGTTCGTGGCGATTTGTTAAGCCTTCTCCGTTATTTAACTAAAATAGCAAAGTCTCCAGTTTTTTTTAAATACATTTTCGTGGTGGAAAATGTTTGCCTAAACATTTTTTAAAATAATTACAGATAGCGGCAATGCCAAAATTTAAAGTAATTTGAATTATCTTTTGAATTAAGTCAGAAAAATTTGCATTTTCAATTTTTTACTAAATATAAGTTAATAGGTTACCTAGGTACCATCTAAGGTAACATTTGATAATAAAATTAATGGCATTAAAAAATAAAAACCCTTTGTATATCATCAGCATACATCAAAAACAAACAAAAAAAGGAGACCAATTACTTATTGGAAAGTTTAACTTCTCGGGATGAGCTATAACAGCATTATTCAGGTTATTTTCTCTGATTTTCATGGAAAAAGAAACAGTAAAAATTGGTTTTGAGAAAGGTTTTGCCACTATTTGTATTTATTTAATTCCATTAAGTTTTGTCTTGTTTTTAATACATTAATTCAGATTATTTTTGAAAAAATCATCAAAAACTTGCAAGAAAATAACTTATTTTACCAGTACACATTTTTAATTTTACCTATGACTAATAATCGACTGTAATTATTATTAAACTTAAAATAATTAATTTTGCCTAATAATGTTGTTACTGTTTTAATTTATATAGTATTATAAGTGTAAGTCATATAGTCTGTTACTTAATTATTGTTAAATTATTATAAGAATTTTAAAACTAAAATAAATAAGCCGCGGTCGAAGGAAATATTTTAGATATAATTTTAACGAATTTTTGGTAGCTCTTGTATATATATTCATCTGTAGATATTTATCACATCGACTCTTTAAAATATTTCTTTCAATTTGAATGGTATTTTTTCAATAATACAACAACTTTATTTATAAATATTAGATTTTTAAAGTTCAGTTTCCTTCTACCCCTTTTTATTAACTTTTTGTTTATATATTTACATCTGTTTCAAGGATTTATAAATCAAAATTATTGTTAAGGAAACTTTAACATTCCATCATATTTAGTTGTAATACGATTTTGTAACATATGTATTTTTGTCAATAATAAAGTATTTTAGAGATGTTTTTGTATGTTTTTTTGTGGAAAATGAATTTGGTCGTATTACATATAAGATTATCCAATAACATTACAAAAAAACTTTAAAATAGCCAGTTGTAGATGTATTTTTATACATATAGAATGCTTTGATTTAAAAGATATGCCTTGTACAGGGTGTCCGAGAATATGTGGGGAATCTCTCAGATTCATATACAAGGTGGATTCTTAACCTATACGCATAAACTTGGGAAATTATTGCTAAGGACAAACAATGACTGAAAATGTAAAAAAGTTGGTAAAATATTCTTAGTTATGGAGACAACTAATAATCTGAATTAGACAAAAGAGGTATAATTCTAGGGAAAAATATTAATTAATTATAAAAGTATAAAGTACTAACCTATTCTTTGCTTTAGCAGTAACATGGTATAAACACTATAAGCCCTAATTGTAATTCTAATCGCGTAAAAATAAACTAGTAACTGAAAGAATACTGTACTATTACTAATGCCAAACATAAACATCATGACTTGTTTATCATTTTCTTTTATAAAGAACATAAAATTTAGCCAGTTGATTTCACAAAGCTGTGAAAAAACTACTAAATTATTTCTAAAAGAGAAAATAATTTACTATTTATTATTTGCCTTTATAATTCGCGGTATTTTATATAATTTCAAATAATTGATTATCTCATCAACCAGAAATATTTTACTACACATATTAGTCGAGTGAGGTCAAATACTAAAAGAATTGAAATACCTGAATATTTGACTACTTTGAAAAAAAGTATTCTGAATACTCAGTATTCATAAATACTGGAATCGGTATTCGAATACTGCCAAAGAAATATTCGAATATTAAAAAAGAACACCGATGCTTTAAAAGTTACTCACCCTATTTTTTTAGTTTTTTTTCTGTTTTGGTATTCCAATTATGACAATTTTGGTATTCGAATACTCACAAAAATGTATTCGTCGAAAACTTAAAAGTAATCAAATACAGAATCCCAAATACTGACTCAAAAAAGTATTCTGCCGAATACCGAATACCAAACACAGAAATGTATTCAAATACAATTATTCTAGAAACTATTCAGAATACTGAGTATTCGAATATGACCCAACTCTGCATATAAGCAGTAGCTTCTGACCACCTTCTCTGGATCAACCCACACCATTGTTAAATATAGTATTATTATTTTTTAAATTGTTGATTATTGTCTATAAAATTACTTTAACTAGCCAATTATTTTTACTTTTAAAAGATTGGCAGTAACAATGGATTAATCACTTATAAGAGGAAATTTTATTCATTAGTTTAACTACGGTGGGGGTATTAACCCACCAGTTTGGCCATCACCAGTCGCTGCGCTGCCGACAACATATCTATGTGAAGAGGGGCTTTAGGAGAAAAATTATAGGAACTTGTCATATTATTTTGATGTGTTCTATATGACTCTTAGAGATTGCCCACATATTCTCGGGCATCTGTATATTGATTTATTTTTTAAAGCAGAATTTTTTGGATATATTTCACATTTATTTTTAGTTATAACAAATATGTGAATTTTGGAATATAACTTAGAAAAACTATTATAAAATTATACTCGGTAAAAGTCTTAATGTCTTCTTTTTGTCTTAAAGAACATTTAGATAGAGAAGAAAGAAACTTATATGTAGATTTTAAAATAAAAGGTTATCATCATAATGACCATTTTTCTTGCATGTCAGCATTTTTCATCCTATTAAAAAAAAAAAAATGTTTTACCAAGACTGTTCATAAAATTATCATTGTTTTACTAAATTCATCATTAAAATAATAAAAGAAACGACTTTAAAATATGACTTTAAAACCTTTATAAAACACCCAAAAAATTCCAAATTCCCAGTCTAT
This sequence comes from Listronotus bonariensis, assembly GCA_014170235.1. Lineage (NCBI taxonomy): Eukaryota > Metazoa > Arthropoda > Insecta > Coleoptera > Curculionidae > Listronotus > Listronotus bonariensis. The sequence goes on along the minus strand of JACEGR010000164.1, from coordinate 305,661 downwards.
GGTAAAATTTAGGTAGTTAGGGATAATTTTATTATATAAACTGTGAATGAAGTTTTGCTTTCTATAAAGTACTTTCACAGAAAAAAATAAAAACTTTATTTTTACAAATTACATAACTCAATAAATACAGTAATAATATAATAAACAAAATCTTAAAGTTTTCTTTGCTTTCTAGGTCTTGGCCCAGTCCATGATACTCTTGTACTATCGGTAATTGAAATTATATTGAGCCCCACCATTTCTAAGCCTTTTATTGATGACATTCTACCAGGACCTAGTCCACGAACTCTTACTCTTACCTAAAAAAGAAAATAGGAAAATAAGTTTTATTTAAGGTTAAATAATGCTATCACAAAAATTTAATAATATTGTGGTTTACTTACAGTTTTAATTCCCATTTCTAGAACCTTTGTTCCAATAGTTATGGCTGTTGCTTGTGCAGCAACATTTGTTCCTTTACGGGTATTCTTAAAGCCTTCAATACCACACGATCTAATTAATTTTGGCACTCCTTTGGCGTCTGTAAAGCTTATAATTGTATTGTTGTGGGTGACTCGTATGTTAAAAATTGGAATGTCTTTAAACGGCACACCATTAAAGAGTTTATTCATGGATTGAGAGGTAGGAAAGGTCTCTACTTTTATCATAAATCATTGCATCTATATCTTTGTTGCCTTCGCCCGCTGTCCCTTCGTCTGTGGCTGGAAGAGACCTTAACATTTCTTTTCTGTCTGTAACATCGCGGAACTTTGTGACACTTGTAAATAATGTTCTTGTTACAGGCGAAACCACATTTTCACTTATAGTTAAAGTCTTGAAAAGAGTACTTAAGCCATGTCGTATCATTTTAGTTTAGTTAAAAATAAAGAATAATTCTTTACTTTAAAAAATGGGGTTATGTCACTAAAAAGGTTTGTGGTTTGTCAAAAAGTGTAGGAGTATGTCCGGAAATAACACTCTGTTTGAGATGCTTTCGAGATACCTCAGGTTCTTGGGTATCTTGTTTTCTTCGAAACCTATTCCAAATTTTGAAAAAAATTCCAGATGAGGGCACAACGTAAAAATAGTATTTGTTTAATAAGTTTTGAAAAGTTGACGCACTGATTTATGTCGATCGATAATGTGTATTATGGAAGTTTATAGAGACATAACCATAAATATTTACGTAAATAAATCAAAAAAAAAAAAAAAACACTATATTGAAAGTTGGACAGACAAAAATTTTATTTTTTAGCATAAGGCTAAATTTATGGGTAAAATTTTTAATAAATGTATATAAGAAAGGTAAGGTTTCCTATGTTAACCAAGATTACCGAACGGTAAAGAGCGGTTCGACAGCGGTAATACCGGTGACATCGAAATGTTAAGAAACCGCGTTTCATAATCTAACCAGATTTCATAAATGGTAAGGTTACGGAACGGAAACCGAAAAAACCAAGAACCGTGGTTAAGGTAAGGTTCCGCATGTTAACCAAGATTACCGATCGGTAAAAGCGGTTTGACAGCGGTAATACCGCTAACATCGAAATGTTAAGAAACCGCGTTTCATAATCTAACCAGATTTCATAAATGGTGAGGATACGGAACGGAAACCGAAAAACCAAGAATCGTGGTTAACTTACGGAACGTCGCCTTACTAACGGAACGTCACCAGTGGTTTCAAAATCTGTCAACTACTATACCGACGCAGTCGCAGTTACATTATTTTTTTATATAACATACATCAACCTATGATAATGATAACAATCACAGTTCCAAAATACACAAAGTAAACAAAGAATAAATCTTTAAGACCAGAAAAATCACAAAAACCTTGACATATTCTTATTTCCAACATTTTCACACAGATTTAATCCACATTAAACTTAAAATTAGAGGTAAGTTTTTAGAACAAGGCTTTATAAATTTTTACAGACAGTCAGTGTGTACATGTGATGACTTTTTTGCTATTTAAAATCTTGTTTCCAATTTTTAGCCACATGGAGGGCTTCGATGCGATATACTATGAAGAAGAAATAGAAAACCCCGAAGACACAGAGCCTGCTAATGTATCCCTGGTACCTGATCCTGTAATTATTCGGGGAGCTGGAAATATGACAGTGTAAGTCTTTTTGCATATCTTATCTTGGAAGAATTTAACTCTTAATCAAATTAGTAATAAAATATCTTAATTTTTATCTTAATATAATCTTTTTTCTTGACACTTGTGCAAAAATAAACATAAACATGAAATTTTCCTAACAATAAGTTTATCCACATTTTTATATTATTCTTAGTATTTAAAATATTCCGAAGTAATAATTGTGGTTAGACAAGGAAGTTTTACCAAAAAGAAATCCTGTATTAGGAGTAAAGAAAGAAGTAAAACTAGTATTTCTATATTGATACTATAATGGGTTTTTAAAGTGATTTTCTAATGGGTCATTTTCTTTTTAGGTTTGGCTTGAGCAATAGATTTAGCACAGAATTTCCAAGTGGCTTAGTATCAAGAGTAGCACCAGAGGAATACAAGGAAACTGTTATGCGAATAAATGGTATTCTTAAGAAGACATTGCCGGTCAATGTTAAATGGTTGTTCTGTGGTTGCTTGTGCTGCTGTTGCACACTGGGTTGCTCTTTGTGGCCAGTAATTTGCCTTAGTAAACGAGTAAGTAAATCCTTGATGAACCCTTTAAAAATTTTCTCCTCTATTGTTTCACATAATATTTTCATTTTTTCAGACGCAACATTCCTTAAATAAGCTGTTAGAATGGGAAAATAGTTATTTATATAACAAGTTGGGTTTACATTGGAGATTAAGTAAGCAGCAGTGTGACTCTTCTTCAATGATGGAATATGTGATTCTAATAGAATTTTTGCCGAAAGTACCAATTTATAGACCCGATTAGCAAAACACTTTGCTTACCTATAAGTTGAATCTCCCTTTACTTTGTAAATACAATGTATGTGATAATAGACATATTGTAACTTCATTTATATTTTCATTAACTTCATTTATTTGAATTTGTTATCATTGCACATGTTATGTAGCATCTAATTATTGATTTATATTGTTAATGTTAAGCAGTTGAACTATTAATTTGTAATTTTTATAATTAATTATTTTTTAATTAACAGAATTGTAGGAACATAAATAGTTTAATAATTATTGTCTGTAATAGGTAAGGTGCACGAAAAATATGTTACCAAGATTTAGAAATATGTTTATTAGTTATATCTTCAAACAAGCAGAATAAATCAAAATTGTTCTTACTATTAGGAGGGTAAATAAATTTTTTGCCTAATATTCAATTGGAAGTTTTATTTTGTAAGATATATCTTAAAATAACCTATTGTTAAGGTAATAACTTGGTATTACAATGTAAGAGGACAAAAAGGAAATACAGAAGTTAGTAGACTGTAGAACAGAACATATCGTCGCTGGTATTATGAAGGGACCTATCGTGATTTTTACAACTTTTCAGGAGAGTGTTTTAAAGATAACTGAGGTCATTATTTTGGCTGTACTACTTAATAGTTGCATTCTAATTAAATTAATTTGTGGTGTTATATTAGGATATGAAAGTTCGTCATAACATAAATAAGATTTTTCCTTGTCTAACAATGGGTATAACTTATTTGCGCCAAATATCGAGATAGACCCCTTCGTAATAACAGCGAGGATATGTGCACAATTAAGGATAAGCCCAGCTATCTGTCTATGGAAAAATACTTCAATTATCCTAAAATGATGCTTTTTGTTTTTACGACATTAAAATAGTAAATAAAAAGTGATCTCCTTAATTGTATAAACTTTCTGTGCTACAATGGATGAAGTCCAATTTTACCATTATTTTTAATTATGGATGTCAAAAATATCACTACCGCCTTTCAAACTTGTTGCATATAAAATTAAAGCAAAAAATATATATATTTAATTACTTCAAGAATAATATTATCAGCTAACTACTAGTTTTAAATGCTGTTTTCTCAAAATTACATTTTATGGACTTGGTACACTTTGACTTTGAACCGCCCATTTTTTTAACTCCTCTGCGTATTTACCTTTCAAATTGGATTCTTCAATATATTCTACCTAAAAAAGTATATGTGATAAAAGTTCATTTGAGTTTTTAATTTGTTGCTGGGTCTTTACGGTTAGATAAACGATTTTGTAAGCAGAAACAAATTCTAAGATTGAGTTTTAAATTTGTTGCTGGGTCTTTACGGTTAAATAAACGATTTTGTAGGCAGAAACAAATTATAAAATTGGGTTTTTAATTTGTTTCTGGGTCTTTACGGTTAGATAAACGATTTTGTAAGCAGAAACAAATTCTAATATTAAGTTTTTAATTTGTTGCTGGGTCTTTACGGTTAAACAAACGATTTTGTAGGCAGAAACAAATTATAAGATTAGGTTTTTAATTTGTTTCTGGGTCTTTACGGTTAGATAAACGATTTTGTAAGCAGAAACAAATTATAAGATTAGGTTTTTAATTTGTTTCTGGATATTTACGGTTAGATAAACGATTTTGTAGGCAGAAACAAATTCTAAGATTGCGTTTTTAATTTGTTGCTGGGTCTTTACGGTTAGATACACGATTTTGTAGGCAGAAACAAATTATAAAATTAAGGTTTTTAATCTGTTGCTGGGTCTTTACGGTTAGATAAACGATTTTGTAGGCAGAAACAAATTCTAAGATTAAGTTTTTAATTTGTTGCTGGGTCTTTACGGTTAGATAAACGATTTTATAGGCAGAAACAAATTATAAGATTAGGTTTTTAATTTGTTTCTGGGTCTTTACGGTTAGATAAACGATTTTGTAAACAGAAACAAATTATAAGATTAGGTTTTTAATTGGTTTTTGAGTCTTTACGGTTAGATAAACGATTTTGTAGGCAGAAACAAATTATAAGATTAGGTTTTTAATTTGTTTCGGGGTCTTCACGGTTAGATAAACGATTTTGTAGGCAGAAACAAATTATAGGATTAGGTTTTTAATTTGTTTCTGGGTTTTTACGGTTAGATAAACGATTCTATAAGCAGAAACAAATTCTTAAGATTGAGGTAAGATACACGATTTTGTAGGCAGAAACAAATTTTAAGATTAGGTTTTTAATTTGTTTCTGGGTCTTTACGGTTAGATAAACGATTTTGTAAACGGAAACAAATTATAAGATGGGGTTTTTAATTTGTTTCTGGTTCTTTACGGTTAGATAAACGATTTTGTAGGCAGAAACAAATTATAGGATTAGGTTTTTAATTTGTTTCTGGGTTTTTACGGTTAGATAAACGATTCTATAAGCAGAAACAAATTCTAAGATTGAGGTAAGATGCACGATTTTGTAGGCAGAAACAAATTCTAAGATTAAGTTTTTAATTTGTTGCTGGGTCTTTACGGTTAGATACACGTTTTGTAGGCAGAAACAAATTATAAAATAAGGTTTTTAATTTGTTGTTGGATCTTTACAGACGTTCCTTAGGGGCGGCAGATTATGCCTTATGAATAATTTAGTTGGATTTCGAATTCAATTTTGTACCTAGAATTGAAAGAAATGGAAGTGAGGACTTTTTTTTGCCATTCAAAAATATTTCTGAAGGGAAAAAGAAGAAGAAAGGGGCGGCGAAAATAAAATAGCCTACGGGCGGCAAATATGTAAATGCGCCTCTGTCTTTAAGTTGTTAATTTGTTGCTGGGTCTTTACGGTTAGATAAACGATTTTGTAGGCAAAAACAAATTCTAAGATTGAGTTTTTAATTAGTTGCTGGGTCTTTAAGGTAAGATAAACGATTTTGTAAGTAGAAACAAATCCTAAGATCGAGTTTATAATTTGTTGCTGGGTTTTTACGGTTAGATATACGATTTTGTAGGCAGATTTAAATAATAACTTGTTTTTGGGTCTTTACGGTTAAATAAACGATTTTGTAGGCATCAACAAATTCTAAGATTGAGTTTTTAATTTGTTGCTGGGTCCTTATGGTTAGATATACGATTTTGTAGATAGAAACAAATTATAAGATTAGGTTTTTAATTTGTTTCTGGGTATTTACGGTTAGATAGACGATTTTGTAGACAGAAACAAATTCTAAGATTGAGGAGCCGTTTTAGAGAAATCTGGATTTTAAAAATCAACGTCCTGTATGGCCAGGTCTAAACCATAGAGGGTGTTTTAAAATAAGATGCTGATCTTTAAGGGTCTGAATCCTTAGGTAATTTTAAGAACAAAGCTTCAAATAAATCTATGTTTTAAATGGCCTAAATTTTGAGATACAATGTGGTAAAGTAAAAATAAGATTTTTTCACCACTCAGTATTTAAAATGTTACCATTTTATTCTGAAACACCTTGTATAGCTTAGACTATACAGGAAGCATTTTGGTTGAATCTAGGTATCCTTATATACCTTTTTGAGGTAAAATATGTTAAAAATTTTTAATTTTTATTTAAAATGTAAATTTGGAATGGTACAAAAAAGTTATTTTGTTTTAAAGGCCTGTAAGATACCGCAGGTCGCCCCTCCAAAATTTTACTAAAACTAGATTGAACTTGAATGAAATCATCCATTTTTGGGCTAAGGTAAGTTGGGATAACTTATATTTTAGCCTCAGGAATTTGTGGTAGCATGTTTTCTGTACCTCATAGACAGAGTTGGGTCGAATACTGAAAATAGGTATACAAATACGAATATGAATACCGGAAAAAGAAAATATTCGAATACAGGATCCCAAATACTAACCAAAAAAGTATTCTCCCTAATACTGAATACCAAACACACAAATGTATTCGAATACTGGCAAAATGTATTCTGAATACTATTCAGAATACTGAGTATTCGAATACGACCCAACTCTGCTCATAGAGACACTCTGTATATTGATGTATTTTTAAAAATAAATTATTACAAAATGGGTTTTATAATTTTATTACCATAAAATAAACAATTATCGAGTAATAACATTAAAATTTAACTAGTTTATACAAAATATAACAAACTATGCCAATAACTGAGGCACATATTATCACATTTTGAATGTGTATCATCACATTCTAAATAATACTCCTACTTCTGTTTTACAACAGTTTATAATTTTTCAAATCAAAACTAAAAAATACATTTTTAGTAGCTTTTTTAATAAAAATCATAGAATGCTGTTAACACAATAATTATGGCCAATAAGCACAAAAACAAACTGAAAATTTATTGTCTTCTTCAGATAAGTACTTAATTCTATTTATATTACTAAAAATAATTTTCAACTCAGTTTAGAAACAGTTCTTTTTATAACTGGATTTTTTTTTTTTGTAGCCTTCAGAGAACCAAGTGCTTCCATTCATTTTACTGGGAAACAGTGGGTGAATATTTATAAAAAATTAAATTACAGTTTGAATCATTTAAAATTTAAAACAATTTTCTTCACAATGGTCTTATCTTTTAGAATTTACTTTTATAAACCAAAATTGGTAGGAAATTTTAGGCACATGAGTACTTTGTTAGTTATTTATAAAAACATGTTGGAAAAAATGAATAACAATCTTTTTGAATTATAGCCTTTTCATTACAATATCTATTAAATTATCCTTAGGTAAAATATAAGTTAATACAATACAAAATAAATATTGAGGAATACTCTTTGATCCAAGACGAATTGGAATATTTTTCAGACATTTTGTCTTTAAATTGTCAAGATTCATTATGTACTCTAGAGTAAATCACTAAAAAGTGATACCTTTAAAATGCAGCCTGTCAAAAACAACATCTTTTTGATCTAATACAGATCAAATAACAATTATTCCTCAGCTGACCAAGGTAATAAAGCTTCCATTCTACATTAAAATAAATATTTTTAGTAGATGTATTAAATATTAATATTATTCCATAAATTTTGATTTTATATACCATAAAAATTATTGTCAAAGAGTTTGATATCAATTTCTATAAATTCTTAGGTACATGATTTACAAAATTACTTGGAAACTGCCCTGATTGTCCATTGGATTCACCAAAAGCCAATCTTGAGATATTTTCTTGGTAACCTTTACTTTCTGGCCAGTTTTTAAACTCAAATCTCCAGGCATTTGAGCAGGAAAGTCATATATTGCTGTAACAATATTTTCTTCGTTTTTAAAAGGTACTTGTACTTCAACAAAATTTTCTGGGAACATGCCTTCTTTATCAAGAACTTTGCCATAAAGCCAGTCATCATTTATTCTTCTTAGGAGTATAACTACATCACCTGTCTGCAATAAAAATAAAAACATGTTTAAGTTTGTGCTAATTCAGTATACTACTTGAATTAAATTTGTAATAATAATAATAACAAATGTTGGTAATAAAAATGCCATAAAAAATGTACATACTTGTAAAGCAAGGTCACTGGAATGGCTTGCAGGGTAATCAAAGAGAGCAATCCCATATGGAGTATCAACTTCAACTACTTCTTTGGGCGGACTAGGGGGTGGAATGTTCGGCATTGGTGGAGATCCTGACACTGGGCTTATATCTTCTGTTCTATTTACTTTTGGTTTGGGACGAATAATTGTTGGTCCAAAAAATGAAGGCACATTTAAATTTGTACTATTTGCTGATTTAGTGCTTGCATAGCTGCTTGTTGGTGTAACGTAACTTTGAAAAGTAGGTGTTCCATGATTCTGAGACCCAACAGAAGTCTGAGGGGGTAACGGCCATAAATTATTTGTCACTGGAGACTCAAATTCAAAAGACTTCTTACTCGAAGCTAGGCTACTTGTGCTGCTGCTGAAAGAGCTGGAGACACTACCACCGAAATGACGAGTCCTTTCTGTTTTTGGGGAGTTTGGAGGGCTCCATTCAATGAGATTACCACTTTGGCTCGGTTGATTTAGGTTTAAAGTTGATTTACTCTTGTATTTGGAAAAATTTGGGGGCGGAGGCCGCGGTGGGGGCTTCTTTTTTGGTTTATGCGCTGTAAATGGCATATTCGTATTGTTTAAAGGCGATGACTAAAATCAAACTGACAGCATAAAAAATAAGTTTGACTGACATATGAACATAACTGACAAGTGACAGTAAACACAGATGCTGTTTTTGGTGTATTCCTTTTATGCTTTAGAACCGTCCAGAACGACACCGTAAGTATTCCTTTTATAGTGGAGGTGTTCTGCAGAACCGTTCTATTACCTCTCCCCTTGCCTCTCAAGCACCATCATCGAAGGAGGTGCATGAAGTGTTCTGACACTAATGACATACGCCAAAAGGCAAATAGTAAAAATACTTGGTTATATTTAAAAAATATCTATAATAATTTACTGTGGTTAAATAATTAGCCCGAAAAAAAAATCACGGATGATTAAAACATAAACCAAACAAAGAACAACAAGACTTAATCCAAAGTTCATTGATGAGATAAGGTTGCGACATTCGCCATATAGCGCGGCTGTGACGTCAAGTCGGGCCATTTTCGGCCATGTTTGATTTAGGCAGATCAGTGGCGTAGAATTAAGGAGGAAACAAAAAAGAACTGTTTGTTGTGAACAAAATTTATTGGGTTATATTAATATGCATAACTTAAAATAAAACCATAAATGTAATTTAATCATTGAAAATTAAAAATTATCAATGCGACGACAGGACGATGTGGTACCTGTCAGAGCAAAACAATTTCCATGGTTCCGTAAGTCAAAACCATTTTAAAATTTTTTTATGTAGGGTGTCCGCTAACTAATGGTACACAGAAAAACCAAAGATTCCTTATGCCTAATTATTTGGCATTTGGTTTTTCTGTGTACCATTAATTAGCGAAACTCTGTGTGTACATAGAAATATCGGGTTGCCTATTTTATACAATATGAGCAACGCTGTTTGGTTCATCGGCAAGCAATAGAATAACAAAACAAGCACTATTAGTCACGCATGTTTACATGCCGGGATTTAGTTAGATTGTCTTTTTTCCTCACATTGCCTATATGTTATGATATTTAACTGAACCTGTATACAGTGAGGTCTATTATGTAACGAATCTATTTTTCACAACCACAACAGTTGGTACACGGTTCCAAACTAATATATCAGTATTTACTTTATTATTAAATGTTTTAGACTATATAGGGTATAATACTTTAAAACTGTTTAAGACTGGTTTAAGTGTTAAGTAGAGTTGTGATTGGTAAGTGCAAATTTAAAATGTTTTTCCCGCCAATCACAATGCTGGATTATCATCCGCGAGCAAAAACCACTCTCATGGACAGCCGGCTTTAAAGATAGATACAGAAGACTCGTTTTTATCTTGTCTCTCTTCTAAAACCAATAAAGAGTTCATTTGTAATACATACAGGATGGTTCACAACTTATCCGACAAACTAAAGGGGCTGATTCTACAATAAAAAATATGAAAAAAACTTCATTTGAAATATGTCCTAAACGTCTTAGTTTTTGAACTACAGGGTGTTAATTTTTTTTTTTAGAAACTAGTGTTTTTAAAATAACTTTTATACCAATTTAGATACCTACTTTGAAAAATTTAGGGGACGCCTCCTATGCATCAAAAGACATTTTTTGGCATACAAGAAATAAATTTATTTTTACCAGTGTCGTTCATGAGGGGTTTAGGGTAAATATTTTTTAACACGTTCGCTACCGAGGGTCATTTTGTGTTTCGACCCCATAAACCACTTTATTATTTTTTGTAAAATTACTTTATTTTGATGTTTATTGAAGTGCTAACAACTTATACTAAATGCTACACCCAGACCACCTGACACACATACGAGCCGAAGCATTACACAGACCGTGTTTTAAAACAAAACCTCTACAGGAAACCCCGAATTTTTAAACTCGCTTTTAGTATTATAATGTAGCCGGCTCACATTTGAGCCGGCGGTCTATTTTAAAAATTGTACTGGCTCATATATGAGCCGCTTGGTAACGAACGTGTTAAGAAAAAATTGTACGCCACTGCATTTTTCTAAAATAAAAATATTTTTTAAAATCCCATTTAGTTTGACACAAATTTGATCTCTTATAAATAAAAACAATTTCTCGGCATGGTTATTTCGTAGGGATAATATCAAATGCTACAGTGAAAAATTAACTTCGATATTTATTCTTTCATTAGGCGCGTTTTGTTATTACCTCAGATTGATCTGACCGCTACGAAACCGTTTTTTATTTAAATCCGGAGGAGAGCGAGGAAATCTTAATCGTTCGTTTATTACAGCGTTCGTTAATTGCCGATCGCTCCGTCTCATCTAAAATGACGTCAACAAAATCTCCTCGCATCTGAGAGGCCATTGCAGAACGCGCCTATTAGATAGGGATTTGACCATGACGGAAAATTTGGGGGACGCCTCCTATGCATCAAAAGACATTTTTGGCATAAAAAAAATTACTAGTGTCGTTCATGAGGGGTTTAAGGTAAATATTTTTTAAGAAAAAAATGGTACGCCACTGCATTTTTCTAAAATAAAAATATTTTTTAAATTCCCATTTAGTTTGACACAAATTTGATCTCTAATAAATAAAAACCATTTCTTGGCACGGTTATTTATTCATAGGGATAATATCAAATTTTACAGTGAAAAATTAACTTTTATATTTATTTTTCATTAGATAAGGATTTGACCATGCCCAGAAATGGCTTTTATTTATTTACGCGAAAACCGTGCATCAAATGAAAAAAGTCAAGAGATTAAATTTGTGTCAAAGTAAATGGGAATTTAAAAAATATTTTTATGTAAAAAATGCAATGGCGTACCTTTTCTTAAAAAATATTTACCTTAAACCCTTTATGAACGACACTGGTAATTTGTTTTTGTATGCCATAAAATATCTTTTGATAGGAGGCGTCCTACAAAATTTAACACCCTGTAGTTCAAAAACTAAGGCGTTTAGGACATATTTCATATGAAGTTTTTTTTCATATTTTTTATTGTAGAATTAGCCCTTAAAGTTTGTCGAATAAGTTGTGAAACATCCTGTATAGACTAGATAATTTAATATGACTTTGCAACCAATAAATACGTATGACAAAGCGATAAGGCTGCCTCTAGTAGGTGTATGGTTTAAGGTTAAGCTTTAGCGTTTTCCGTTGTTAGAAATATTGTGTTAATTGGTGTATTCCTTTTAGCTTTTAGAACCGTTCTTCAGAACCGATTAAAACAGTTTTAAAGGGAACACCAACAAACAGTGGGATTTTCCCGTTGACTTGACATTTATACGATTTGACAAATTTGTTGTTCTTTGTTTGGTTTTTGTTTTAGTCATCCGTGGTTTATATTATTTTTTTCAGGTTAATTATTTAACCACAGTAAATTATTATAGATATTTTTAAAATATAACCAAGTATTTTTACTATTTGCCTTTTGGCATATGTCATAAGTGTCAGAACACTCGTGCACCTCCTTCGATGATGGTGCATGAGAGGCAAGGGGAGAGGTAATAGAACGGTTCTGCAGAACAACTCCACTATAAAAGGAACACTTACGGTGTCGTTCTGGGCGGTTCTAAAGCATAAAAGGAATACACCAAATGTATTTGTGTAGACATAAAACGAGTTATAAAGCCGGCTGTCCATGAGAGCGGTTTTCCGCTCGCGGATGATAATTCAGCGTTGTGATTGGTTAGTGCAAATTTAAAATGCTTTTCCCGCCAATCACAACGCTGAATTATCATCCCCGAGCGGAAAACCGCTCTCATGGACAGTAGGCTTAAAGAAGCCACATTCGTCATACCAATAAAGGCGGGAATCAACTTTACTTTCTTACCGCGTGTGCGAGCAACAAAATGGGAAATAATTGAAAATAAGACTGAACTGATGACCGCGTGGCTATTTTACTACTGACATTTACTTTACTATTCTCTTTTATATAACTGATAAAGAGAAATATTGTTATGAGCATTTTCTGCTCTTTTGCGACTAATCAGCCCGCGGAGCGACTAAAGGAAGGCGAACCCCTTATTTTTTTAGTAGAACCAAACTAGGTCCCAACGGATTTGGTTATTTGCCAAGGAAAAACGCTATACAAAAATGATGTAACAACGAGTTTGCGCAGAATTATCCAATGTTTTTGTTTTGTTTTGTTTGCGCATGCCAACTTTTTGACAAATCTGGCAAAAATTAGATTCCCAGGACAACTTGTAGCTAAAATTGGTTTGATTTTTGGCTAAAAATTGCAACTTTGAAGAAGAAAATGTAAGTTAGTTATTTAATTTTGTTAAAATGTAAGTGTCACCTATTTGTTTAAAGCAGTATTTTTGAATAAAAACTTATAGTCTTTTGAGGGAGTCGCTGTCGTTAAAGTTTTTGTCGTTGTCACTGTTTTTATTTGAATTATTGATATTCTCATAATTAATCTATTTTATCCTTTAACGACACAACTTATTTAGTATTCTGTGCTAAACACTGTCAAGGTGAAATAAAAACAGCTGTACTTTCATCAAAATCAATATCAGACTTTATTATTAAAACTTTCTCATTTGCATATATTTTTAGGTGTTATTATTACAGTTAGAACCACAGCATATTATCAGCTTCTTCCTTTACTGCTTGGAACATTGCTAACCATCCCTTTCCACCATTATTTACAGATGAATAATAGGTCACTTTAACGGTTCCTTCTGAGTACAAAATTGCTGGTTCATCCTATGGGTAGAGTAAATACAATTACAAGTGTTATAAAAAGCTTACCTTAAAATCATTAAAATATTGTAATAGCTACTTTAAAAGCCCTTATTGAACCTAATATGTCTGTAGACCATCATGTTGTGACTGTCAACTTAATTTACTGAATAGAAAACAATGTTTTTTCATGGTATGACCCTTCTATATTGATCTTCCATTTTTAAGTATTGAAATGATTATGTATTGATCATTTTATTTTATTAGACATTAATAATATATCTATACAATATCTTCACACTTTCCATTATATTATAATTTTATTATAGAATGCTAGTAACATTTATCTAGATATTAAAATGCATATCAATACCTTAATTCGCAAATGGGCTAAATCTATATCCACAGAATTTTACAGCAAAGACAAAAATATTTTATAAATCATATTAAAATAATTTATAATAGAGTTTTTATCATTTTTTACATAGATGAATGTTTTTGAAGTAATTTTAAGTAAAGAAACCAGAAATTCTTTTTAATTTAGATCTTATAATAGTTTAAGTAACTAACTTTTATTTTGAACGAAAATGGAGTTAGCCGATTTGCAAATTAGGGTATCAATATTTAGGTAAGTTTATTTAGTAAGAATATTTACATACCGTTGAACAATACTCATGTGCAGTAGAATCATTGTCATTGTATGTTGTTACAACCAGTTTGTTCTTCAAACAATTACCAACTACTTCAAAGTCTAAAAAAAAAAGTTGGAAGTTATTTTCAATAGTTTTATACCCCAAAATTTTTGCTAAAAAAACAATTATTTTTACAAATTTACAGAATGGTTGATGTTGATGTACTATTTCATTATTTTCTTTAAATTTACATGTGGCCACAATATGCTGTGCTAATAGTCCAGTTGAATTTGATAGGAACATTCAGCTTTCTGTATAACTTTAATTTGTGTAATTTAGAATTAATTACGTTTTAATTAAAGTGACCACGTTTTAATTTACACAAAGCGGGACAAATAGTCCCTGGGCCAGTAATAAAATAGACTTCATGATAAAACCATTTTTGAAACCTTTTTTTGAGGGTTTTTTTGACTAGTCCATCATAAATATTCATACCGCCATGTATAGAAGGGGCGCTTTAACCCAGCCTGTCAATGTCAAATGTGTCGGGTGTTAGACCGGGCCAACGCGTCAGTTTTTTTCGGACAAGTTTACCAAAATGTTATACCTGCAATTTTTAATTATTGTGCCAAAATTAATAAGGGCTACAGTTACTAAATCCTCCTAGTCCGATACCCAAAACATGTGTTAGAGCCTTATGGTTTCATGACTGTAACCCTTACCATTTTTGACAAAATGTTTAAAAATTGTGATTAAAATTAAGTGAATTTACATTTAACATATTTTTAGTAGGGAGGATAAAACCCAGGTAAGTAAGAATGTTTTGTTTAATGTAGGCTTGGAACAACCTCTATTTTGTGAATTCAGTTTTATTTTGTTAAAATAAATAACTATTAGTTCTAATAACCATAAATTATCACCTAAACATAAGTTAAACTAGCTAGCGTATCAAATTTGGGCGGGTTCACCATCCTGTTGAGAAAATTTCACTGACGAAAAAAACATGTTGTTTTTATAGAATAAATGAGCAATGAAACAATTTAAAAAATGGTGTTGAGAGGTCTTAGTACCCAAAAAATCATGTAAATTGGTGCAGTATAACTCCCATCAAAATATCCGGTTTGATTGTTTATAACGCGAAGGCGGTATAAAAACACACAGACGCTGATGGACCAATATTCCACACCAAGCCGCCGCCTCGTCGTGTTGTGCTTTATAACTTTACCGTCCACGGACGAATTTTTGAAAGCCAAGTCGCATATCAAAGAGAAATTATTTAATGGTCTAGTACGAGGATTGCCCAATAAGAAGGAAGAAATTTTGTACATTATAATTTTTTTAAATATTTCTTGTATTTTAAATTTAACTTGTTTTTTTATATTAATGTAGTTATTTTTATAATTATAGTAAACATGAAACTTAACTAACAAGATATTATTATATGTTTATGCTATTTTTATGGAAGGGGAGCCTCAGAGCCCTCTGAGCCGCCCCTGAACATAATGTATATTTTGAGGATGCTGGTGAAATTTTTAATTAGTGTTTTTTTATGGTACATATTTTGTTTTAAAAAATTACCTGAAAATTTCAAAGCAACCTTATAACCCTTTGGTACTGTTACATCCCAGGTGCACTCCAGATCCTGCCTATTTGGGTTAGGATACATGGGACTGGAAAATTTGCCCCTAAAATTAAACATTTTACCTCCACAACCTTTTCCATTCTGTGATGACGTAAACAAAAGGCTAAAATGGGAGAAAACATTTGCTGATTTATTGTTGTATGCTCTAATAAAAACTTGGTTTGTATTAGTAAACACTGGATTGGGTGTTCGGAAACCACAAACTTGTAGTAGTTGAGGTCCAGTTGAGTTATTTTCTCTTATCTAGAAATAAAGAAAAATGTGGTATAGACAGTGCTACAAAAATACGTCGTCAAAACTAGCCGAGATAATATTTAAGATATTTATAAAAATATTTTTTTTTACAGGTTTAACTCCCTAAATAATAAGAAACAAACATATATTTTTTTTTGAGAAGATTTTTCTATAGCAGTTTAGCACCACATTCATGAATACCCTGTATTATTAGGTTAAAAAAGCCATACCGTTCTCCAGATTTAAACATGTGTGACTTCTGATTGTAGGAGTTGTGAGATGCTTGTAAAAAGAGTTTTTAACCATTTTTTAGTGTTATTGTGCTTCTTAACGCATATTAACTTTCCCTTTCCATTTTTAGTGAACCTCTTTTTATAAAGTTATGGAATTTAAAATAATATCTTTTAAACATCCAAAAAATAGTTACATACCTCAAGTCCATAGACAGAGCAGTTGGATCTGGAAAACATGATGTAGAAAGACATAAAGTAGATCGATAAGGTACGGTTTTTGTCAGCTACGATGGTAATATTACAGTTATTGTTATCGTTGTAGTCACTTTGAACTCTTCCTTCGTTGGCATAAATTGTTCTATTGCAACCTAAAAAAATAAATCAGGGATAGGAGTTTTTATACAAGAATTAGGCTGTAAGTTTTAACTGCATAAGTAAATAATTTTTACAAGATTCCTTCGAATATTCACCCTTTAGGTGGAAATTTCAACTTTTAGATAATTGTCTCTGACAATTTAAAATCAATGAGAATCACATGGTGATAAATCAGGACAATAAGGTGGATACTAAATATCCTACTAGTACAGATTTTCTTTCACTTTACGATTGAATCAAAACTTTTTGTGTGTTCAAACTTTTATGGAGAGGTGACATTAATTGCAATAACTAAGTTAATATTTTATAGTAAAATTTTACCTGATGCTCCATACTTTATCTTGAAACCTCTACCCTTCTGTCTAAAGGGATAGCTTTGAAATGTTAGTGTTACAGTGTTTCCAATGGAATAATAGTCAAACGGTTTAGTTTCTTTACCACAAAACTCGTATTGATTATAGGCACCTCGATAATGCTATAAGAAAAATGTTAGAATTATTTTTCAAGTGTGTTTTTTTAGTGACATCTATTTACATTATAATACTTAATTAGGAATTATATTCAAAAAATGAAAAATTGTATCTAATATTTATAAATTTAAAGGTTGCTTATAAATCTACTTTAATAACCAATTTTATCCACCACTGACCGCCTGTAAAATAATATTTGTTTGACTTTAATTAAAGGGGTAAGAAGGGACTGATAGCAGAAACGTTTGAACAGTTTTGAAAGGCAAATTTAAAAAAATGCAATAATGCACCCATATATGAAAAAAGAACAAGTTTGATTTTTTTATGTTTGTGTTTCAAAACTGTTCAAAAGTTTCTGCTAACAGGCAAGATGAAATGGAGTAAGTAAAATGTATGTGGGTGAGGACCTTAGGTAAAATCATCTTCCAAACGTAAGTATAAAATCGTTCTAAAAGTACTTGAATGAATATTTCAAAAAATCTATAGTCTACAAATATTAACACACATATATAGCATTAATTTATATCGCCACTATGTTGAAAGAAAAATCTGAGAATCACAAAAGTCCAAAAAATTTACGACTAAACACAAACTCCATATACCACAATGTACAATATGGTGGCCCATTCCTTTTGTGACGTATGCCTTTTCCTTCCTCCCCGAGGAGCGCCATACATCGAAATCGGGAGATTTTGCACATCTAATAGAGTTTAGAAATCTTGCGTAATACAAGTTAGATTAGATTAGATTAGATTAGGAGGTGGATTGCATATCCTCTAACACTGCAACCTGCTCAGGTTTATTGTGTGTCCTCCGTCCATAGGTTAGAGCACGCTATCCAAGCCGGTCTGTTTAATCAGACTCCACAAGCTTGAAACTGGCCCCTTGGTATATCTTGCCGCTTTAGGTTTTTCTTCACCCAGCCTTGCAAACCGCAGACGACAAAGGGCTTCGCAGTAGCACCATACGTGTTCTGCGTAATACAATAGCGGAAATAATTAAATGATACAAAAAAACTTTTTGACTTTTTTCAGGTTTCTATATTTTGCTTAAAAATTATCGTACTGAAATTTAAAAAGAACATTTTGAAGTTTATAGTTTCTAGTTTTAAGATCCTAGAGTGAACATTTTTTCAAGCAACGTTTACCGCGCAATCCTAATGAATACCAAAAAGAATGTTTTTGGAGCCATTAACCATTTTTTTAAAAATCCGAAATTTTTAAAAACTTTTTTTTCCTTCCCAAATTTCAACACTTATCAATAAAAATGCATAAAAACTTTAAAACTTTTTGTTGCATTGGGTTGAACATTATGATCATTTAAAATCAACATCGTAATCATTTAATTCTTTCTTAAAAATTCGATAGAATGAAACAAAAAACGGCTTGATGGATTGAATCGAAACTTTGTGGAGTTTTTAGGCATTTTGAACTGCAAAACACACACTGAACATTACTGGTTTTCTCGATACTTTTAATTTAGCGCCTGATTATACCAAAAGCCACAAAAAGCCAATTTTTTATTGATTTTTGAAATTAACGAACAAAAAAAATAAAAACTATAGCCGATTATTGTGGAGTATTTATTTATGATTTAAAAACCCCCTAATTTTTTTGTGCCATCAGCGGGTCCTGTTTTGTTCAAAGTTCAATATCTCAACGAGAAGTGGTCGTATTAAACATTTGAAAAAGGAAATTAAAGCTGAATGAACAAGTTATCCGATCCATATAGTGGTTAAGTTGGAAAAAATCTTTTCTGTATTCATTAGGATTGATTGCGCGGTAGACGTTGCTTAAAATTTTTTTTCACTGTAGGATCTTAAAACTAGAAACTTCAAGCTTTAAAATGCCTTTTTTTTAAATTTCAGTACGATAATTTTTAAGCGAAATATAGCCACTTGAAAAACGTAAAAAAACTTGGAGTTTTTTTTCCGCTAGTGTAGTTATTTTCTATTTTTAGCCACAAAAGTATTGTTTTTAATTTTAAAATTGATTTTCGCCCTTTATGTCAAAAACTAAGAGGACCATGAAATTTTTGTTTGTGTCATCTTTCGTTTCATCAAAAAGTAGCACCAATTCGCGAAAACCACAAGTCTCTATCTTTAATAATAAACAAGATACTGCAGTCGCAACGAAATCTGGACACCCTGTACAGCTCGATAACAAAGAAGAATCGGACATTTTTTCACTCTTGCTTTTTGACTTGTAATTGCCCCCGAATCAAATCCTTGAGACTTTAAATCCGCTTCGAGGAACATCGACGCTCTTCGATCGACGTACGATTCCGGTGGCTGGGAATGTTATGATGTTCGGGGAAATTATCCGTCCAAACTAAGCAGCATGTTCGCGCGCTCCTTTGACGCCAAAAAACCGACTAGCTCTGAAACACCGGCAAATCATTCGCCACACCCATAAAACGACGTGAACTCCATAGGTGCGCGCTATGTGGGACTGTATGCGGCGTGGAGCGGCGCGGTGTATTGTTGCAAGTCTGGACGCGGCTTTAGGCCTACTATGCCCTGGTCAGTGGCAATTAAGCAGTTTTTTTCCAGATTTTTTCTACATTGGTCGATAATAATTTGGCCGCCCCTATATCTGGCCGCCCAAGTGCGGTGCACGTTTTGCCCCCCGCTAGGATCGGCCCTGATTAAGTGCAAATTATGATTAGTTTAAATTTGTTTGGCTACAAAATAATCTAAATAATTTAATTACATACTTTATTCTTTGTAAAAAGACATTTTAAAACATTATAGTACAAGATCCGAATAGGAAGCGACTTTCACCCATCTGTTTACCGGATAAAAACTATTTCATATTAAATATATTATTAAACAAAGGTATTGCCAAAGGGTTGGCTAACAAAATATGGCCAAGGCTATATTTACATTAAAAAAATAACCTTAAAATTTTTGACTCGCCCTATATAATGGCAACCTTTATTTGATTAAATACATTCTAAGGCTAGTTAATAAAATATGTATTTTTAAATAATACAGAATGTATCAAAATATTGTAATAATTTATTTAAAATTTTAAAAATTCCCATAGTATTATTTATAAAATTGCAAAGAAATATTAATTGTTATATATTAGTACTGTCATCTAAGGTAAAAGAAATAAGAACTACCATTATACAAGGTGTGTCAAAAATTTTGAAGTTTTTTTAATGAAATCTAGCCTTGGCCATATTTTTTCAGATAACCCTATTACGATACCTTTATTTAAATATTATATTTGATATAAAACAGTTTAATTCTGTAAACAGGTGCGTAAAGGTTGTTTCCTATTCAGATCTTCGACCATTATTACCAAGTTTGTAAAAGAAAATATTTTGGAAAACCAAATTAGCTTCTTAGACCCTTTCTGTTTCTTACCCCTTTAATTGTGGTGTGAAATTCATAGACAATGACTGATTACCTCAGCGATTTAAAATAAGGCGTCGAAAACCAAAGCGGACCATCCCACAGAATCTTAAAAATGCATTAGGATTTATTTTAATACCAGAAAACGCATTTATTGTGGCTTAGAGGAGGAAAATGTTATTTATTTGAAGAATCTTACTCTGCAAATACCCTGTAGAAATCCGAATTTGTGTACATTTGACTACAAATTCGGTTCTAGAGAGGTTTCTGTAGAGTATTAAACTCCTACATGTCAACCGTCATTTTTTTTAAACCAGGTAGCCAACGAAGGCATATAACCTTAGGAGGGGAAGGGAACACGTTCTACAGTCAGCAGGTTCAAGGAACCAACAAACTGGGAAGCTCGGGGCCTCTTCGGATAGACTGTAAAGGGATGCATAAAGTGGAATTGCGTATTAAAGTCGTGGAAATTACCTATATAAGTGTTAATCAGAGTTGGGTCGTATTCAGAATACATTTTTCCGGTATTCGAATAGTATTCGAATACATTTGTGTGTTTGGTATTCGGTGTTCGGCAGAATACTTTTTTGGTGAGTATTGGGCATTGTGTATTTGAATACTTTTGCAGTATTCGATGAATACTTTTTTGAGTGTTTCCTCCTACCTACTTTCCTAGAGTCCCAAATTATAGTTCAAACCCCTTAGATCTCTTTCTTACTTCTAACCCTGAACTCTATGAAGCATCTGTTACTGCCCCTCTAGGTCGCTCAGATCATGGCTTAATTTCTGTATCTTACTCTGTACATCCTGAGGTAAATGAATGCATGCCCCCACGCACCGTATGGCACTACAACTCAGCCGACTGGGATGGCCTTAGGGACTTTTTTCGCCACGTACCCTTGGGACACTATGTGCTTTTTTCTCAGGATCCTTCCGAAATCTGTAAGCAACTGACCGAGTCAATTCTATTGGGCGTTGAAACCTATGTACCTCACACCAAGAAAACCACCAATACTTCTAATCACAAACCTTGGTTTACTAAAACATGTGACAAAGCTAGAATTTTAAAAGTTCAGGCTCACAAGAAGTTTCTACAGGATCCTAGTCCAGAAAACCAACAGACCAGCATTGAAGTAAGAAACCACTACCACCAAACCAAACAAACAAGCTCAGAAGCCAAAGACTCCTTTGATAACCGTATAAATAACAAAGTACTTTCTTGCTCAAATGGCAGCAAATCCTTCTGGTTCTTTGCCAAAAACATCAGTAGAAATTTCTGTACCAGTTCTTTTCCACCATTAACTTCGGTAGATTAAATTATTTCTACATCTAAAGGAAAGGCCGAACTATTTGCTAAACAATTTGCTGTCAATTCAACCCTTCATCCACTTGTCAATCATCCAATTCCAACCATTCCCCCAGTTCCCCACAAAATGCCCAATATTATTTTTAAGGTAAAACACATTAAGCTTATCCTTTCTTCTCTTAACATCAAGAAATCGTCTGGGCTAGATGGAATACCAGCAATCGTTTTAAAAAATGTGCTCCTGAACTTGCACCTATTTTAACTAGGCTCTTTCGAATTTCTTATGACACGGGTATTTTTCCAGACAGCTGGAGAGCTCCACGTGTCCAGCCTATTCCCAAGAAAGGATCTAAATCTCTTCCATCCAACTATAGACCTATTTCACTCCTCTCAATGCTTTGTAAAGTAGTGGAGAAATCCATTAACTCGCAAACTCTTAG
Source organism: Listronotus bonariensis (assembly GCA_014170235.1). Lineage (NCBI taxonomy): Eukaryota > Metazoa > Arthropoda > Insecta > Coleoptera > Curculionidae > Listronotus > Listronotus bonariensis. Next base: position 283,396 of record JACEGR010000164.1, on the reverse strand, counting down.
GTATTTAGAAAAACAAAAAATTTTACATGACAGGCAATACGGATTTCGTCACAAGAGATCTACATCAGATCTTCTTTCCTTCGTTTCACACAACTGGAACAAGTCCCTTGAGTTTCTAGGTGAGTCCCAGATCGTTGCTCTTTATATATCTAAAGCTTTCGATCAGGTCTGGTATGACGCACTTCTCAATAAACTTCCCTTCTACGGTCTTCCAACTAAACTCTGCTCTTGGCTCTCCAGTTATCTTTCTAATCGACGTATATCAGTCATTGTTGATGGCCACTCTTCAAGCTTTCACGAAATTAATGCTGGAGTGCCTCAGGGTTCAGTACTAGCACCAACTTTGTTTCTTCTTCACATCAACGACCTTCTTTCTTCCACAACCAATCCCATTCATAGTTATGCTGACGATAGTACCCTTTACTCCACTTTTCAGGTTCTCATACCAATCTCTCAACCCGACTTGGAAGGCAAACGCAGGGCGATGCAGATATCTGTTTTACAGGATCTCAATTTGATATTGGATTGGGGTGCCAAAAATCTCGTTCAATTTAATGCATCCAAAACACAATTATGTTCCTTGTCGGGAACAAAATCATCAAACACTCACCCTTTGCTTATGAATGGCCAGGTTTTGCAGAGTGGTGGCACATTCAACCTTGTGGGAATCACATTTGAGAATAACCTCAACTGGCATAAACACATTGTATCTATAGCCACCGTGGCTTTAAAAAGCTTGGATTTCTTTTCCGAGCCAAAAAGTATTTTTCTCCTTCCAATTTATACACTTTGTATGTGTCCCAAATGCGACCCTCTCTGGAATATTGTTCTCATGTCTGGGGAATGGCATCCCCTACAACCCTCAGCATTCTTGATGCCATTCATAGAAGAGCTGTTCGTCTTATTAATGATCCTTCACTTACTCAAAGACTTCCTTCTCTTGTCCATCGTTGAACTGTGGGAGATCTATCGCTCTTTTAGAGATACTTTTACGGCTTCTGCTCCGACGAATTATCCAGTATAGTCCCTCCTCTTGCAGCTCCCAACAGAGAAACTCGTGGTGCCGCACGTATGCATCCCTATACGGTCCAATTGGACAGGCCCCGAACTTCCCATTTCGTTCGTTCTTTTATCCCTAGAGGTTCTAGACTGTGGAACCGACTACCAGCGGAGGTCTTTCCTTCTCCCCCAAATCTTCAAGTTTTTAAGTCCCGTGCTAACAAACTTCCTCTTACCTTGCTTAAGACACCCACGGTACGTTATTATTTAGGCTTTCAGCCTTCGTGAATTGTCCAAAGATAAACAAAAAATGAATATCGGCGTTCCGAGTATTCGAAAAACCGAAATGTGGAAGCAGTATTCGAATACCAAAATTATTATGATTGGAATACCAAAGGGAAACAAAAATAGGAAAAAAGAAAGCGAGGACCTTATTTTTTGCTGTTCAAATTTTTCAACATCGGTTTTTATTTCTAGTATTCGAATCTTTTTTTTCCCAGTATTCGAATACCAATTCCGGGTATTCATGAATACTGAGTATTCGAATACTTTTTTCTTCCAACTATTTAAATATTCGGTATTCGAATACTTTCTTTTTCCGGTATTCGTATTCGAATACCGATTTTCAGTATTCGATCCAACTCTGGTGTTACTTACCCTAAGAACTTGATATTTAGCATTGGGACCATATCCTTCAGTTATAATATGTCTGTTAGGATCATCTGTGATCTTTAATTTATCGTCTTCGCAACTCGTCATCGTCGCATTTGACGAGTTGTCTTCGAGTAAATCGAAGTCTTCGAAATACAACATAACTTTTCCGTTGTGACTGGGGTTTTGAAGTACCCAGGTACATTTGATTTTATCGGGATAACTATTCGGGTAGTTTGGAGACGTTAATACCTGTACTTCTTTTTTACTGTTAGTTCCGAGGGACCACATGGTGCTATAAAAATAATACTTTTGTCTCAAAGAATCATTGCTATTATCTAAGTCGGTAAAATTAGGAAGGTTGTAGAATTTTTTCCACAGATTAACATGCTGCCGACCGAAAAACAATTAAACGTCGGGTTTTCAATTTATTGCAAAAAAATACTTTTTTTTAATAGAACACCCTGTATATTATATCACCATTCAAAATCTATTAAAGAGCTTTTACATAAGTTCACATGTGATATATCCAATTTTTATTAATTTCGAAAATATGACCATCCTCAGGAATTGTGTGTGTGTGTGTGTGTGTGTGGTTGGGTTTTATGGCACTGGTATGAAACCAAATAGCCAGCATTTACTCAGGAATTGGCATTTTTTAAAATAAGATACCCTGTCTATAGCATTACCATTAAATAGATATTTTAAGGAGATTTAAGAAAATACCACATAATATATGTTTATCCTTTATAGTTTTGGAAATATGTCCATCCAAATCTAAAAATAGCAGATAAAAATGTCTATTTTATCTTCGACACTAAACTTAGATAGGGCTTATAGCTTAAAGCTTGGTCACACAGTGAGGACACTTAAAAATAAATATATTTTTAAGTGCCTGGTGACTTCGCGGCGAATACACCTGTAATGACGTAGGCGTAAGATATCGCCCCACCCTAAGCAATCTTCGCCGATGTGTTCATGCGCCATTTTAAATTTATAATTTTAGTTATTTAGGGATGTTGTTGCTAAGTGATAAAGTGTGATTGATTTTATGCATTAGAACAATATATTAGGAAGATGGCGGGTAAGTTTTGGTTTTAATATTTATCAAGTATATTGTTTTATAGATTTGTTATATTAATAATCATTAGTTCTACAAATAAATATGATTTTTGATTGAAAATATCTGGTGGGCTCACCATGGGGACACTAGGACTCATAGAATCTGTTTTTGTTATTTATAGGTGGTAGTCCAAAAAATATATTTTTGCAAATAAAAAATATAAAAGCGGATGACTTGTTCGATTTTAATGAAGACGTTCCAGTGGATGATAATAGCGAGCTGGGGGATGTAAGTGACGACGATATTGGGGAAGATGAACATATGACAAATTCTAATAGTGATGCAAATTTTGACATGTTTGACATAGAATCAATGCCCATTATTTTTGATCAGGATATTTCTGTGACGGAGGTCAATAATATCAATTATTTAATCTGGGATAGCGATGATGAGCTCCCGCTTTCAGTTATTCAAGCACGAGAATTTGCAAAAAAACCATTTGGTCTAAATTTACAACAAATGGCTTAAAAAATATGAAAATATTTAATGAATTAACTGGACCAAAAATTGGCCTTGATGTAGAAACTCCTACCGATATGTTTCTTCAAATGTTTCCAGAAAGCCTTTGCAACCATATAGTATTTCAAACTAATCTCTACGCTTTACAAAAAGCTGGTGGCAATGCAAATAAAAAAACTTGGAGCTGTTTGTTCTGTGGCTATGGGTTTGATTGGGTCAGAGGACTCAGCTGTAAAAAGGGCCGTCCATCAAGTGGATCAGTAAGTCATTTTAAGCGTATTGTTCCATATGAAATTCGATACGATTCATGTTCACATATGCCTATTCATTCTGAATAACCAAGAAGAAGTGCTTCTTGTAGCAGCAAATCAGAACCCCACAAATCGAGGTGGCTTTGTACAAGGTAATTTTTATCAAATATAAATATTTTAAAACTTACTGGAATAATTTGTTTCAGATGTGACGTCGCGCTATGTCTGACGGATAAGAAAAAATGTTTCTTGGAATACCATAACAAATAATTATTAAGCCCTTGTAACCTTAGTATAATAAATAATTTGCCTTTATAATGCCTAGTGGTTTCACTGTGAAGACACCCCTCTAAACCTAAACCAAAAAAAACATTAAAAAAAAACGAATTAATATCTTCCAGACACCATTATTAGGCAAGTACAGTATAACTTTTTCTTAGTTTTATTAAAATATAATTCCGGCCGCTTTACTTTCAAATTTCTGAGGATGGCCATATTTCCGAAACTATTAAAAATTGGATGTTATCATATGTGGACTATTTTAAAAGCTCTTGATAGATCTTGTGATGATGGTGTTATAAAATACAGGATGTTTCATTTAAAAACGGACATTTTTGCCATAAATTGAAAACCCGATATTTAATTGTTTTTGTGTTGGCAGCACGTTAATAAGCGGAAAAAATACTACAACATTACTAATTTACCCGACTTCGTATCTCCTAGGAAGTTAGCAATAGTGCCGGCTTAAGTTTGATTATCCTGAAGATACAATTTTAATAGGAACTTACATTGGACTGGTTTCAGAGTAAGACTGAAAACGTCATTCTGGGCAACAGCTGAGTAAAGTCTAAAGTAGGCCGTATTCCAAGATGTGGTGAAAGTTCTTTGGGAATTATTATCACTACTGCATAATTTTGAAATTTGATCTGCAAAAGGCCCGCCGCCATCTCTTACCTATTAAAAACGTCTCAAATTTGAACTGAAAATCTCTAGTATCGTTGTAACATAGTAGTTAGGTACAAAGAGTTGCATCTTGGGTTAGGACATAAGATATTTATTTAAACAAAATAATATTTGACTTTTTCAAAATAAAGATATTCAATAAACATTTTAAGAAAATTAAACTTTTATATATTATAAAAGAACTATTTCTGCCCTTGCAAAATATAATAAAAGTAAAGATAATCTTTAAAAGAAATAAAATAATAAAATATATAATATAAAAATGATTATTTTGGTTTAGGTTATACCAAAATTTTACTAACTATACTGAGAAGGCTGCAGCCCCTAAAGATAAGGTCAAGGGCTTTTGGTCGTAATTATTTTATCATAATCCAATAAATAAGTTCTCTAACGAGACTGCCAGACGTGAACTGAGCTCCTAGTCGCGTCCAAAATGGGGTAAACTTTTTACCAAAAATTACTGTTGATTTGACTAAAAATGTAAAATTTTACAAAAGTAATGTCAAAGTTGGACATTCGGTCAATCAGTTTTAATAAAAAAATACATTTTTAGTCAGATCAAGAGTAATTTTTGGTAAAAAGTTTACCCCATTTTTGAGACGCGACTAGGGGCTCAGTTCACGTCTGGCAGTCTCCTTAAGAACTTATTTTATTGGATTATGATAAAATAATTTCGACCGGAAGCCCTTGACCCTTTCTTTAGGGGTTGCATCTTTTATGTATAGGAAGTAAAATTTTTATATAACCTAAACCACAATAATTATTTTATATTAAATATTTCATTATTTTATTTCTCCTAAAGTAATCCTAACTTTTATTATATTATGCAAGGGCAGAATAGTTCTTTATAATATATAAGAAGTTTAATTTTCTTAAAATGTTTATTAAATATCTTTATTCTGGAGAAAAGCCAAATATTATTTCGTTTAAATTTAAACTCCCAGAAAACAAATTAACTATAAAATAAGATATATCTTTAACTTCCAAATCCAAATCGCATAAATATGTTTTTTCAAAAATAAAAAGTTTTAGCTTTATAAATCATTTAAAATTTATGGTCGGACTATTCATTTTTGAAGTTTGATCAAAACGGCTTGTGACGACACAAGACTTACTGAGATCCAATTAGTAAATAAAGTATTTAATCTTTTTCGTTCTCATGCAAGATGTAATATTGGAATTTACATATGTGCGGTTGGCTGTCGAGGTAAAACGTCGTGGTAAAGTTTAGTGACGTCAGTATCGTTTTCGAGCCAACATTTTTGATTTTAAATGCTCTAACTCTGTTACAAAATTTCGCATGAAAAAAATTTGGCAGAAATGAGTGCTGTTTAGGTAAAAGGTTTATTTTTACCCAACAAAAAAATATTGTGACCCAGGAAGATGCAAACACCTGTATCATTGCTTCTTGCTTTTTAAATTTTGAGAAGGTATTTAAGTAGAGCAAAGACAATTGTAGTTTTCTATAGACACCCAGAACAAGGGTAAATTCGTTGTCATCAGTTTGGACGCTCGCTTAGCGGAATTTATGAAGCGGCACATTATACGTACTGCTAACGTGTGTAGCCATATTCCCACGATGAATGTCCACTTTATAAATCCCAATAAGCGAGCGTCCAAGCTGATGACCAAAAATTTAGCATTGTTCTGGGTGTCTATAGTAAAACTAAAATTGTCTTTGGTTAGAGCCTGTGAACGGCAGACCTTCGCTATTTTGTAAAAAGCTGAAAGTTGGTCAGTACATGCTCCCAACATATGTACGTAGAAGCAAAGGTTAGACTATGAAGTTTGACTCATTGTGGCTTTGCAGGTACCAGTTACCAAAGGTTAATAAATTGAAACTTAACTTTCGTCATTTTGTAACAGATGATGATGATTTGGTACCTGCCAAATACTCTATGAGTCAAACTGCATAGTCTGCCACTGCTTCTACCTAAGTTGGAAGCATGCGCTGAGAAACGTTTAGCTTTAACAAAATAACTGGCTTTTGGACTATATTTACCTCTATGAAAGAACATGTGCAAAAATAGGTATGATTTCTGACAGGATTGTTGCAAGCTCCAGAAATTTTTATTTTTGTAAATTCAAGTTGCACTTTATAGTCTCGTGGCGCTATGATTGTCCAGTGGCAATCCATGTGGGGTAAATTTTTGGAGAATTAATGTATTGTGTTTCTGTTAAATTTATCGTACCACCACAACCAGCTTTCGGACCTAAAATATAATAAAAAGGTATAGATCGTTGTTAATATTGGTAATTATCTAGAAACTAGTCGCAACTCCGATTTTGGCCAAATATGGTGTATGGGGTCTTTTGGGGCGCTGATCACGAATCTGAAAGAATTTTTAGTCATAAACGTTTCGTTTTCGAGATATCCATTACCGAATTTGACATTTGAACTAACCTCATTTTCACTATATCCCCCTTCTTTTGCAAACAGTTCTTAGTTAAAAGCTAAAGTGGCCCATAATATTTGATTTTACCTTTAAAACCTCGTTTGTCTCATGTATTTTACACCCTTTATCAAATAAATTGCACAGTTTACCTTTAAAAACGCAGCAAGCTATACACACACTGCTCCGGCGCATTCACCATAATTTGTTACGATTAAAAGCGAACTTGTGCAATTTAATTTAATAAAAGTGTAAAATACGTAGAAAAATGAGGTTTTAAGAGGTAAAAATCAAATATTGTGTACCACTTTAACTTTAAATTAAGAATTGTGTGCAAAAAGTAGGGGGAAAATAGTGAAAAGAGGTTAAAACCAAATTTGATGATGGGTATCTCGGAAATTAAACGTTTTCGACATTATATCAGATTCGTGATTAGCGCCCTAAAAATCCCCGTATACCAAATTTGATCAAAATCGGAGTTGCAGCCAGTTTCTAGATAATTGCCGTAATAATAATTGTTTCATTAGGTAATAATCCTTGTAAAGAGGATCGTTTAAAAAAGAAATAAGGGTCTTGTCATATTATTTTCATGTGTCCTATATGAATCTAAAAGATTGCTCACATACTCTGAATAGTATTCAGAATACATTTTGCCGGTATTCGAATACATTTGTGTGTGTGGTATACGGTATTCGGCAGAATACTTTTTCGAATACTTTGGAAGTATTCGACGAATACTTTTTGAGTATTCGAATACCGGCGTTCCGAGTATTCGAATACCGAAATGTGTAAGCAGTATTCGAATACCAAAAATACCAAAATTGTTATGAGTAGAATACTAAAAGGAACAAAAAGTAGGGAAAAATGAGATGGGGACCTTTTTTTTCTTTTATTTGCTCTTCAAATTTTTAATTCTCGGTTGGTTTTTTTCCTTTCTGGTATTCGAATCTTTTTTCCAGTATTCGAATGCCGATTCCAGGTGATTGTGAATACCGAGTATTCGAATACTTTTTTCTTCCAAGTATTAAAATATTCGGTATTCGAATACTTTCTTTTTCCGGTATTCGTATTCGTATTCGAATACCGATTTTTAGTATTCGATCCAACTCTGCTCTGACACCCTATTTATTCACTGTTTTAAAGATGTATTATTTTTATTACCATAGGTAAAATAGATTTCTCCTTGAAAACCTCCAATCCGATAGGCTCCCGCATTGAATGTAACCAGCATAGTATTAGAGTTGCTTGGAATAGGTTTAGTTTCTTCTTCGATTTTCCCACAAAGTGTAGCCAACTTTTTTGATTGTCGTGTAGACAAGCCGTCGTATACGTCCAAGCCTTGAGCTAAACAACTTAGCGAAAGGCTGTCCTTTAAGGAATGTATGCTAAAATCAAATAAGTTTAGATTGAACGCGTCGAATTTCGTCGGGCTCGTATCAATTTAATGTAAGCGCGTTCACCATTCTGTTGATAAAATTTTAATAATAAACAGAACATTTTTTTCTGTAAAAAACTGGCAAAAAAACAATTTAAAAAAATGGTGTTAAGAGGTCTCAATAACCAGACGATGATGTAGAAAAAGAACATATAAATTTTACCTACTTGCTGAAAAATTTAGCTTAAAATTTTACATAAAATAGGTATACAGGGTGATTCCTATCCTATATGCATTAATTTAGGAAATGATTGCTAAGGACAAAAAGTGACTAATATTTAAAAAAAAATGTTAGTATAATATTTTTACTTTGTGTGGTAATTAGTTATTTAAAGTAAATAAAGAACGTGAATTCTGAGCATAAATAATAAGTTTTTGTTCTTTGTTAAAAACTAAGCCAAGACCCAAGCTACAATAATGTTTGTTATGTCTATTTGTAATCTGCCATTACTTGTGTGTGTGAATTTATATTTACGCGATTGGAATTAAATTTATGGCTTATATTATACCAAATTATTTTTGACACAAAAAATAGGTAACTGCTTGTGTCAGAATTCAGCCTAATTTTCATTTGAAATAATTTTATACTCTACAAGAAAGGTCTCTTAACATTTTTCGATAAATTCATTTCTTTCAAAGTTATTATTATTATTATATTAATTATTATATAATTAACTTTGAAAGAAATTAATTTATCGAAGAATGTTAAGTGACCTTTTTGTAGAGCATAAAACTTCCCTTAACAATAATTATTTGTTTTATAAAGATATTGATATTTATGGTAGTAAAAATCCAGAATCCAAGTAACAAATAAAAAAAATGTTTAAGGCGCGATTACAAGAAAACGGCTCGTGCTATGGAAATTTACTAAGAGAGCTTTTTTGTAGAGAATTTAATTTCCTTTAAGAAGATAAATTGGTCAAACGTTTAAGAGTAACTAATTCAAAATGTAGTATAAAAATACAACAATTGATAAAAACATCTACAATTTTAATGATGCACCTCTTAATGTTCATATTACGGGCAGAAAATTACAGGATATTTTTCTTTCGTCGTCATAAACAATATTTTAACAGTACCATTAGAAAAAAATGTTTTTTTTTGGCCTAGTCTAAAAAATATTTATGTAGCTTTTTTTTAAACGGTTATGGGTTTCTAAATATATATATATATATATATATATATATATATATATATATATATATTTAGAAACCCATAACCGTTTAAAAAAAAGCTACATAAATATTTTTAGACTAGGCCAAAAAAAAAATTTTTTCTAATGGTACTGTTAAAATATTGTTTATGACGACGAAAGAAAATATCCTGTAATTTTCTGCCCGTAATATGAACATTAAGAGGTGCATCATTAAAATTGTAGATGTTTTTATCAATTGTTGTATTTTAATTATTATTATATATTATCAATTAACAATACATCCATTAAATTTTTGCTTCAAATATATTATATATATATATATATATATATATATATATATATATATATATATATATATATATATATATATATATATATATATATATATATATATATAATATATTTGAAGCAAAATTTAATGAATGTATTGTTAATTGATTGAAATGAATGAAATGGCATATTCTTGTGGCTTTCGGAAAAAATTTAAATATAGGGTTAAGTTTTTAAAAGTCTTTTGAAAAAATCAGTTGGAAAAACCATCCGAAACTAAATAGGTGTATAACGCAAGTGACGAAGACTTCAAAAGGAAATTGACTTGTATAAAAATATGATGGATTGTTTGGGTGCAAGGTAATAAATAGGTTGTTTTGTTGAAACAATATTTATTCAAACATGCATTTCCTTACCTTAAAACAGGAATTTGATCATTCGGGGCTGTAATATACCAGGTACAAGAAATTCTAGGTGCAAATATTTGTAACCTGAGGTTTGCTGAAGGATTTGTATAATAAGTGTCGGGAGATGCAATTACGGTTGGCGACGTTATATTTCCACCACAACCTGAAAATATTTACTAAGTTTTCCAAGAAAAATCTAGTACTTTATGTTAGTACTTACTTTCGTCCTTGTAGACAAGTTTAAACCCGGCAGCTGAGCTCCAAAATTGTGATGATAAAAATGTAATGACAACTGAACCTTGGAACCTTTGACTAGGAGGTTTATTGGTACCACAATAAACTTGTTCATTGCCACGTATCGCTCGTCCTGAGATTGTGCCTAGTACCGTAAGGTTGCTCAATGAACATTCTGATGTACCTGGAACTTTAAAATACCGATATTAATTTATGCAAAGTACAGTACTGAAATACAAGCTAAAACAGAAATTATACCTCTTCCTAAATCGAAATCCAAAAATTTGATATTGACTACTCCCTTATTTTTAGCCACAATTGTATAGGTACAATTTGCACGTCGCTTCATGACGAGGTTGGGATATCCGGGACTCATAAGGAAACGCTCTTTTTAGTGGCTTCTAAAGTACCACCACAGTGCCACTCCCATTTTGCCTAAAAATGTAACACCATTGCGACTATCGCTATAAAGTACGCTCGAAATAACTTACTCTAAATCCAGTTCCTGTTATCTTGTCATTACTTCTAAATAGAACTTTTAGTTGGGTACTGCTTGATATTATGTCTTCTGGAAGATTTCTGCCACATTTCTTTCCACGAGAAACCCAACTTTCGTCATTCCAGTCAAATATCTACAACGAAAAGAATATACGTCCTTTAACATGTATATATTATTTTATAAAAAGCAGAAGATAAAATTATAATGTGTGGAAACTGTTTGTTTTACTAGATGATATTCTTGAAGAACCAGTATTATAATTTGACAACCTTGTATCCGTTTTTGATCTCACGATATGCCATTTTATCTTTCCACTAGTTTCAGCTGCGTTGGCCACTGATGGTAGAAACCGAATAAGCTGATTAAAATTTGGTAGTAAGATTTGTACGCCATGAACACGAGTCGGTAGTCAGTTTTGCTTCAGCACCCACCAATCATTAGTAAATTGCAAGAAAAAGTAAATATTGTCATTTTTTTTGTTATTTTAAGGTTGGAAAAAATTGTGACCCAATGCCAAATTTTAACCACGGATTTGTGTTTTAAGATCCAAAAATTTAAAAAACGTTGAAAACTGGACATCACATCACTGGATCCTTTTTTGTTTAGTGTTGTATAAGATCACAATATGGTCAAGACAAAGTCTCACATAGATGGCATAAGACAAGCTATCACAAAAATTATTGAGCTAAAGTACGAACTGTTTGTAACATTCCTCTTTTCGCCATATCTAGCTTTGTTTAACTTCTGACTGTTTTCCTCTCAAAAAATATATTTTATGCAATACGATTTTCATCAAAGGCAAAGATGATAACAGTCGTTAAAGCTTATTCGATTTTATTTAAAAAAAATCACTTTGGAAGTGCGTCATTATATTTAATTATAAAATGTCATAAAACTGTTTTTACCTCAACATAATCATTAGTACAGTTTTCAATTTCTTCTATGTAAAACCTGTCAAAAAGTGCAGTTTTATCGTGTTTCCATCTTCAGCTCGTATTTCCCAGAGACATTCAACATTATTCAAGTAATTTTTTCCATAATTAGGCGTCTGAATTGTGTCTTTCGTACGATGATAAATACCACCGCACCCTAAAACCATAGGTAATCTGTCCAGTTAAATCAAAATATTGCTAACAATACCACTTACCGTGAATTTCTGCCTCATAATTCAAACTAAATCCTTTTGATGACCCATCTCCCCCTCCTCATATCTGTATTCAATTAAAACTGTGTTAATTTGGCTAATGATTAGATCAGGTTTGAAATTTTTGCAATATCTTCCAATCCTGGGATCCTGGATGGTATCTCCATTGTAGATAACTAAATAACTTTTGTCACAATCGTTCCCCAGGTTTAAGGAAGTTACGTTTATCTTCACTTTGTGTTCGCTTTCTAGTTTTATTATCCATGAACACTCCATGGAAGTCTTGGGACTATTCGGGAAGTTTGGACTCGAAATGGTGCCTTCATTTTCTAAGATTCCTCCACATTTGTAACTTTTGTAGGAGATAGCAAAGCTAATGTTGCTTAGCAAAGTTTTGACGCGCCTACAAAAAAGGATCAAATATAAGTTTTATTGTGGGCATCGGGTAAGTTGAATCAGCTTTAACTTACTATTAAAGTGGTCTTAGGATATGGTGATCTAAAAATGGTCGGCATGTGGTTGGTACTTTGACAAATTTTAGCTACGTAGTCGTACTGTGAAGAATAAATATGAATGCCACTGCTGCTTCTACGACATGATAGTCCTGTTTTAGTTACGTTTGTTTGCATTGTGACTTGTATAGCTAGTGTTTCACTTTCAGTTTGTTTATTGTGTTTCCATTCACACATGTATGGAGTGGAGATTGCAGGCTGAGAAATACTTCCATAAGTCTGATTAAAGTCGCCAACACAAACTAAAGATAACAAAACATTAAGTTGATAGGTGGTTGACACACTTGTATGAATATAATATGTTCTCTGCAGACCTTTATACAAGATTTCCCAATAGTACGAAAAAATTATAATATACTCCTAACATAAAAGGGGAAAACCACTGCGACTAGCAGGTTTTACAGTCTAGGCACTCTCAGGGTAAAGAACGAACAAAATAAACAAAATCCTCTGAAGCTAATCGGCGAGAAAGCGAACAACCAAGCTTTCCTGTAAGACGTTCTTCTTAAAAATGGGAATAATATTTTAAACATACTTTTGTCTGCAAAACTGTGAATTTAGATTAATTGTTTAGGGGAAGGATCATTGATCTGCACGTGGTGAAAGCTAGGTGGAACACCTTAGAAAAGAGTGTATGATGCCAGAGCAACGATATGTGATTTACTAGGGATTTGCTGTAAAGGTTTTGTGACGAAAAAAGATAATAAAAGCTCTTAAGTTGACTTAAATAAACCAATGCTGACATCAAGACACCGTCATAAAATTTTGTACACCTATAATCCGCACACCCTGTAAAAATAATTATGTTGTTATGTAGAGTTATTATTTAGGGAATATATTCGTTGATCTTTTGTATTCCAAGAATTTTGCAATAATCTGAGTGTGATCGTGGGGAAACGTCTGCAAAATACGCAAGGAATACAAACGACCGACAGATATACTGCCGGAATGATAACTCCACATATTATCTATCCGTGAAACTTTGCGAACTATAATTATGTTATTTGTTTAAAGATCAGATAAAAAAGAATTGTTATTACCTGAAGGCTTGTCCGATGTAAAAGTTATTTTGAAACCACGTTTGTTACTTTGAACCTGTTGCCAAAACAAGATATGCGCTGTATTATCAGAAGTTTCGTAAGTTTTATCCGCTTTTATATCATTTGTGAAACCCATTTTGGGCCCTTCTAATAACCCTTGGAATATAGCTAGATAACTGTGATCAAAATCAGCGTCATCTACATGTAGTGAAATTCTTCTCCCTTTGGGTACTTGGATCTTCCAAAAACAGTAGCGATCTTCATAAATTAGGTTTGGGTAACCTGGTGACGTAATGGTTCCAGTTTCTTGAATAAGAGCCCCTCCACACGCTGTAAAAGAGAGTGGTTTGTAATGGTTTTTATATTTAATTTGTTTTTTAAGCCCTTAGTTCTTAGGATATGTTTATTATTTTCATATGAAAGTTAATTCATCTTACCCGATTTTCTTGAATTAAACTCTAAGGAAAAGTAATCGTCATCAGATTTTGATATATAGTTGACAACTACTTCATTACTGCCGGATATAATTGATTTAGTCGTGTTTATTTGACCACAGAATGTACCCATGTCCGTATCTAAAAATTAATATTTCACTAATTGTTTCATTAAATACATTTAAAAATGGGGAGTGGGGAACATTGGTTTGTTACGGCATTTTCAGATAGAACTAAAAATAATAATAACTTTTTATCTCTTGAGACATTCGTAAAAACCTTCCTTTTAAGAGATTTCAATTTTTGGACAAGTACTGTTTAGTTAGTAAGTTTACTGTTTTTAAAATAGTCTATGTCTTACCGTTTCCAAATATAGAATTGTGTTCATAAATAAACACTTTTGAAACGTCATTTCTACTGCAGTTTAAAGCAAATGGCGCGACATTAAATTTTTGAAATTTGATAATAAGATAATAATCCACTGGTGCTTTTAGGTACCATGTGCAATTGCTGCCTGATTGTACTCGCATGTGGTGTCTTGGTATTTAAGGTACCCTCGACACCTCTAAGGAGTGCCTCCACAATAAGTAAGAGATACCTTGGCTTTAAAACCATTTCTAGGTTCGTCGGAATCAGTGAAAAATTTCATACGAAGCATGTTGCCTGTAGTAAATTTAGTATTGGGTGTTTCGTAGCAGTAGGTACCTATTAGCGGCGCTAACTCGGTACCACCATCTCTTAATTCCAAGTAGTCCTTAGCACATCTAAAATAATTTTAAAACATTGGTTAAAAAAATAAAAATTAGGCTGTTAATTGCGATATATACAACAAGATCAACATGTAAAAATATATTGAAAAAAATATACCCTGGGTTTTGGGATATATCAAATCTTTCTTCAAAATCAACCCGTAGAGATTCTCCAGTTGGTACTCTAAATGTCCAAGTGCACTCCGTATGAACTGGGGAATGTTTGGATAGTTAGGTGAGGATATTTCAATTGAAGTTTCTTCTGAAGATAGTTCATAATGTCTGCCACATTCGATTGAGACTTCTCTATAATTAATTTTAAATCCCTAGAAATTAGTTTGGTGTTACAACTCTACCACAGACAATTTAGAATTAAAATACAGAAAAGGTTTAGATAAAAACCGGAATTCCAACTCATTAATAAACCCGCACCGCCCCCCGTCACCCCTCTTGTAGATTTTACCTTGATAATGGTTGTTCCAGTATATTTTAAATAAACATGATTGCTGGAAGATTCCAAATCTGGTGGAGGTTCTTGACTGCAAAACTTTCCATTTCCAAGATAGGGACTGTCAGAAAACTTTCCATTTCTTATTATTAGATAGTTCTTGCAGTTGTTTGATCGTTTGACTTAGATCAAATTTCTCAAAACTTAGTTTAATCGTACGACCTGATCGTACCGAAATATTCCACTGACACTACAGGTAAAGAAATAAATTTTCAGTAAAGGGTATTTTTTTTTTAATATGACATTACCTCAAAACTGTGATATTTACTGACGTTATAAAGTATAGAGCCAGAAGGTTCAGTTAGAGTACCACCACACACTGAAAAATAAAATGTCTGTTAAAGTTATACAAAGCACTATCGTCTTCAGCTGCTCTGTCTCAAGGTCTGGCTACACATATCCGCACCAAGGCAGCACTGAGCCCGGATGATAGAAAAGTATGGGGCAGATTATTTCGGAAAAATTCAAAAGCTTTTCTTATGCCCTCAAAAATATAAAATGAATTTGTGTCAAGCTAAGTCGATTGTTTTACGTGTGCATATCTCCTTGTTTAAATAAAATAGTACTTATGTTTGTTTCTTTTTATCCAAACTTTGAGTGTAGTATAGGTAAAACTGTGTTACTTTATTTGTGAAGGTTTATTTTACGATCATGTGTAATTTAAAGCCTATCATTACAGACCTATATTACTGCAATTCATTAAATACAAAGTTTTTGCACCGGATCCCTCTACATTTCTCTAGCGAGACGCACGGCTGCGGGCTCGTTGCGGTTATGTATGGCCAGACCTTTCAAGTGTCGGTATATACGTCGTTCCAGCTTCATGCTATCAACTAAGCTATAGGGTGTGGAAGACTAGCAGGTAAAGTTTAAAGAGAGAACGCTCCCTTTAAACCGTTTCCTTTTTGCACATTGGCAAAAATTACTCAATGTAATTTCGAACTGGCACGACGTGTATACCACTAATAGGTAATAACTGTTTTTTTAACACTAATCATGTTTATACCTCCCATAGCTTCAGCTTGAAATCCAGATCCATTAAGGTATTTATTGGTTTGGAATTCCACTTTTACTAAATTAGTGCCAGATACTTGGTCAATTATATTCGAATTGTTACAGATTTCTCTCAGCAGCTCCCAGTTACCGTTTTTGTCTGGTTTTTGATAAACTCTTATAACGTCAGCGAACGTACAAGCACGGAAAGAGGACCATGTTCCAAAGTTTCTGTCTACAAACCTCACCTTTACGTGGTCCTGTGGAGGCGTTTGGAATATCCATTCGCAGTTTAAATTCGGGGCGTACCCGTTGGGGTACCCTGGTGAAGTAATAGTTTGGTTTGTTAAGTCATTCAGTGTGTAAATAAACTGGCAGTCTGAAAAAAATGGTAAAGGTATGTTACCAATATTCTTTTCATATTATCATTAAAGCAGATTTCTACAGGGTTTTTATTGAAAAACTTACCACTCAAGTTATGCGAAAAGAGACAGATTTGAGAAAGTCACCAAAACAGGTCAAGATATTTATTGAGGGGTAACATTTTTTACAAAAGATGAACGGTGCACTTTCAACCCCTTAACCACCAGGGCCACCACCCCAAAATCCCTTAATAAGAAGAAGAGTCATGTGATACATAATTTTAAAGCTCCTGACAAGTACTTTATAACCCTAAAATATAAAGTTAATGTCTTCACCTACTACAAAAATAGTTGTACTTTTAAATATGACCGGATTTGCATGGCCATATTTCCGAAACTAATAAGGTTAGATATTCTTAATGTGATACTTTTCTAAAGTTCTTTAAAAGGTCTCCTAATTTGTGATATGCATATGCATTTTTTGTTCCACCTCCAGGGATGGCGAATCAAACGCACGCGTGAGTGTTGATGTTTATTTTTTCGCAAGTTTAATTAATTAATGCACGTTTTAAGTAGAAGACCTTTTTTAGCTTTTAAGCTTTTGCTGACTGGCTCTGAAAAGTATTTCATTCATGGCACGCCTAGGACATCATTTGAAATCAAATTACCTTTTTTTTGCCCTTCAAAATTGTTACTGGCTTAAAAGTATTTTATGGCATGCGTAGGACGTAGGATCCGAAAAGGTTCGCCATCCCAGTTCTCCCCTGTATGTTATCACCAGCATCACAATTGGCAAGATCTTTAAAAGCCCTTTCGGGTCTCCACCTAGGTCCGACCACCGCCCCCTAGGTGGTGCGCTGTAGCCCTGGAGGCTTACTGTGCCTTGAAATTACTCCTTCTCATTCACACACCCTTTATTCCATAACTTGAATGTTTGCTGTTCGTGCCGTTCGCTGATTCCCGAGCACTGCCTGGTCGGCGATTACTCATCCAAGTTATGGCTGCAGCTTCACGTTGCTTAACTCCGGCGACTGTCTTTGCGCGGCTGAGAACTTTAAGAAAATACCACATTATTTTATATAGTATCTCTAACTTTATTAGTTTCGGAAATATGGCCAATCAAATCAGGTTTTTAGGTAATATTTAAAGTACTGCCATTTTGTAGTAGAGGAAGGTATTGACTTTATAATTTAGGGTTATAAAGTACTCGTCAGGGGCTTAAGAATGTTGGGGTGGAGGCCCTGGTGGTTAAAGAGTTAAAGTGGCGCCGTTCCTTAGTTTGTAAAAACGTTCCCCTTCAATAAATATCTTGACGTTTTTCGGCGATTTTCTCACATCTTTTCTTTTCGCAGATAACTTGAGTGGTAAGTTTTTAAATTAACACCCTGTATGTTGCAATATTGTTACCTGATGTTTTATTTGTTGTTGTATTCTTTTTAACTCCAGTAAGTTCTTTCCACTTCAATAAAAATTTGGTTTCGAGTCGGTTTGAATAATAGTCCAAGGATATATACACCATGTTTGACGTTGACAGAACTGGACTTGGAATTCCATCACCGCAGTCTTCTAGTAAAACTTGAGCTTCTGAATCCATGCCATCGTATATCTAAAAGCCGTATTAGACCAAAATTTTTTGAATCTAAATTAAGTTTAAAATGCTTTTTTACCCTGAAAGGGGTGCCCATGCAACCATCTTCCAAATTGGTTCCCATAAAAATTCGATAAAGGTGATTTCAATCTTGGTATTGGGTTTGGTTGTTATTAACCAGGAATAGGATCCATATGTCAATATAAAACCTGGATAATGCGGGTTACCTATTATACCTTCAGGACCAGAAAGTGTGTTCTCCGTAACTAAAATAAGTAGTTTTTTTTAAGACAGAAAAGCTATAATAAAAAAAGGCCTTGCTTGAGACTTCTCATGACTAGTTCTAGATGCCATTAAAAGGGTATTTTATTAAATTTATTCATTGTTATTAAAAAAGAAATACCTTACCTGCAGCATATTCCGCTTTAAATCCCTTATTAGTTTCTGCAACACCCTCATCTAAAGAACTGGTCTTAAAGTAAAATACATTGTTCCATCAGCTGTCAAATTCAAAGGCTTATTTTTTCCGCAGAAGACACCTAACAATTTTCCCGTTTCATTTGTCTCACGAATCTCGAGAAAATCCGTATTGCAATTAACTGATTCGGGTATATCAAAGTTTAGGAGGTTCAGATTAATTTTATTGCCTACAATAATGCTGTTTAGTAAGAAAATATAATTAATTAAAAATGAACTAACTAACCGGGTCCCATCAATATGGTCCACGTGCAGTCGATATTGCTGGGATATCTTTTGAGCCATCCTGGTGAGGCAAAGAACCCATCTTGAGATTGTAATTCTCCTCCACACTCTAAAAACATAACAAATTACAACCTAAAACATTTGCCTTGTTGCTAATTACTAATATGCCTAAGAATTCAAAATTATTTTCTGTTAATACTTTTAAAACTCAAGAAATTTAAGTTTTTTCATACGGTCATCTAAAACGGAGTATGTTGCATAAAAATCCAGTGTTTGGGTTATTTCGATATGTAATGCAGAACCATCACTAACGATTGCTGGGGGTATTTTAGTTCCACAATAGGCCCCTATTAGAGGAGAATCCTTAAACGGTCCATTGTAAATATTAACATGATTGGTTCCATATTCCAGATCACACCAGCCTCCGTTATCCATCATGGTTATGGTTAAAGTGACATGTTTTGCTAGAAAGAAAACATACATTTGATTATTATCAGCAACCATCAGAGACAGGATAGTCACTTATCAGTAGGTGTTGGGTCGATTGAGCCTGGGAACTTTTTTTTTTTGAATAAAACTATATAAGCTATAAACCGTTTTTCAATAATTTTAAAATTGTTTGTAGGTATTATTGTTTTAAAGCATATATATAGCAAATAAAATATTTACATTTGTCTTCGGATAAAATTGTGTAACTACAATTTCTCATCATGTCTTCGTTGTTGTTGAAATCTATATTCTTTGTTGAGTTTTATTTCACCACTTCCTGATGTTTTAATGGTAGCACCACATGCCTAAAACGAATAAACTCATATCAAATAATTTAATTAAAATTTCTAAGCTAAATAAAAATTCTAACCAATTCTTTTCTCGTGGTCTATATGTTAACATCTCCGTTTAGCAAAATTATTAAATAACTTATTTCTTCTTAGTTTATTTAAAATATAATAATATAACTAACTTTTTGGTATTTAGCTTTAAATCCTTTACTAGTCATAAACATATACGCACTCTCTAAATTCTACAAATAAATTCTCAAAAGTGGATTTAATTGTTTTGTTGACTTGTTTATCACCACATATAGTTTCTAAAAGCGGGTATGCTTGACTGGGGCCGTCATATACCTAAAAAGCATTATCTGTGTAGTTAGGAAAATATTGTGTGCTCTCCAAACCGTCCTGGCGCCCAGACTTATATTCTGCAGATTAAAATAAAAAGTGTTGCTTTTTGCTTACCTTGACGTACGTTCTGTTACAATCACCTTTATGAAATCAACGTCTAAAAATTCTAATTCTAGTAAGTGATTATCATCAGTATGGATTAGCCATTCACATGTTTCATTTGGGTTAAAATTCTTGGGATAATTGGGAGAATACAAAAATCCAGAAGGCGCTGATAGTTCACCGCCACAACCTAAAGAAAAAATGGACAAATCAAAATATTGTAATATTGTAACGTAGGCTGTATATACTAACTTGCTATTTCCGTATTATAAGATGCTATAAAACCAGGTCCTTGGTAACTCGAATCTGCTTTAAATTGTATATACATGTTGTTACCTGTACTTGTTATCGTTGTTGGTTTTACTTGGTAACAGAGGGTCGATAGTAAGGGATATGTATTATCTTTACCATTATAAATCTAAAAAATACTAATGTTTAGAACATCAGGACTTTCATATATGATAAAAGTTTCTGCATAAAAAAAATACGGCATTTTGGAAAAGCTCAGTAAAGTTTTCTAGAAATTACTGATATACGTACGACCTTGAATTAAAATCGCAAAGAAAGGTGTGAAAAGAAAAAGGTTGTTTAATAACAAAAGTAAAAAAGTTTACCTTAACATAGTCGTATATGCAAGAACTGTCTCTTTCCACTTTAACTGTACTAAAGGTAATTGTAATACTTTTTCCAAGAGGTACTGTTATTACCCATATGCACTCAATACTTGGAGGGTATGGTTTAGGGTAATTTGGAGACTTTATAATACCACTTTGTCTCTGTCAAAACGCCACCACAACCTAAAAGGCATCCATTCTATATTTTAAAAAAATATGAATATATTTATTTTTTATTTTTTTGGCTATTAGGCTACCATTGAGAGTTTAACGGGTAACAGGATATTAAGGGTGACATCTTTTGAAAAAAATTTGACAAAAGTTACATTTTAATTTAAACGTTTTCCTTCCCTTCTTACAAAGGCTTAATAAACCTTTTGTAGACGTAGATCTATGTCTAATCTTAAAGATATTCAAAAGCCCGAAAAAATTAATTCAATTTAAACGTTTTGTAGTACCAAATATTTTCCCACTCTAGCCTGAATCCTGTGCCCAGTAACAGACTATCACTCACTGAAGTGGAATTTTGGCAACATTTGAATCGAAGTGTTATTAATCCAGGATTGGAATAAGCCACAATAGCGGGCCATATTTCTCGAATTGCTGCTCTTCAAAGTCGTCGATTCCGTTTTCAACACTGTATTCAATCTAAACAACAAAATAACAGATAACTCAATAAGTATTATTATATATATTTTATAATAAGGATATATATACATATATATATATATATATATATATATATATATATAAGTGTTACATATTATATTATAAGAAAGAGCATATACAGGAAGGTTCATTTAAAAACTTTCCACTGTTATCTTCGAAACGAGAAGAGGTTTGAGAAAATCGCCAAACACGTCAAGGTATTTATTAAGGGCTAACGTTTTTTACAAAAATTGGATTGATGCCCCTTTAACCCCCTCAACCACCAGGGCCACCACCTCAAAATTCTTAAATGAGGAGGCGGGTCGAGTGACATCATTTTAAAGTTCTGACGAGTACTTTATAACCCTAGAATATGAAGTCAATATCTTCACCTATTACAAAAATGGCGGTAATTTAAAAATCACCTAAATACTTGATTTGGATGGCCATATTTCCGAAACTAATAAGATAAGTTGATACCTAATGTGGTGTTTTTAAGCTCTTTTAATGGCGATACTGGTAGTACAGGGTAGAAGAAAAAGCACATATTTTTTATTTAAGAACCCTGTATATTATTTTACCATTAAAGATCTTTAAATAAGATTTAAGAAAATACCACATAAAGTACATCTAACTTCATTAGTTTCCTGGAAATATGACCAATCCAAATCTGGTATTTAGGTAATTTTTTATAGTACCGCCATTTTGTAATAGGTGAAGATATTGACTTCATATTCTAGGGTTATAAAGTACTCGTCAGAGCTTTAAAATGATGTATCACTCGACCCGCTTCACTAAGAATCCTTGGCGTGGTGGTCCTGGTGGTTATGTGGCTAGCGGGCGCTGTCCAATTCTTTGTAAAAACGTTCCCTCACAATAAATATCTTGACGTGTTTCAAGGATTTTCTCAAATCCGTCTCGTTTCGAAGATAACTTGAGTGGAAAGTTTTTAAATGAACACCCTGTATATATATATATATATATATATATATATATATATATATATATATATATATATATATATATATAATTTTTATACAAGGGAAACTATTAAGAAGAATGTAGAACGGCACATTTTACAAACTTTCATTTACTTTACGAAATCTTGATTATTTATTATTAAACTAAAAATATAAACAGTGCTCTTTGTAATACGTTACCCTCAACATAGTCAAATTGGACAACTTCGATTTTCAAACGTAGTTGATCTTTCTAAAGCAAAATGAGAAAAAGTTATGTTAATCTTATTTTTTCCGGTACTATAATTTCCCATAAACAGTTTTGATCCTGCGGGTAATCATTGGGGAAGTTAGGACTTTCTATGACCCCTCCAAAACCTTTGATTGTGTTGGTGCACACCGAAGAATATTGAATGTGGAATCCTCTTCCTTGGAAACTTATATCTGATCTAAAACGCACTAACATAACGTTTCCAGTAGATTTGACAGCAGTTGTTTGTGGCGAGCAGAATTTCCCCAAAGAATTCGAGTTTATGGTTGGCCCGTCCAATAACTAAAAAAGGAT
This sequence comes from Listronotus bonariensis, assembly GCA_014170235.1. Lineage (NCBI taxonomy): Eukaryota > Metazoa > Arthropoda > Insecta > Coleoptera > Curculionidae > Listronotus > Listronotus bonariensis. The sequence goes on along the minus strand of JACEGR010000164.1, from coordinate 260,515 downwards.
TTGGCGTCATTATTAAGTTAGTTATTAAAAATAATGAAACAATGGTTAAGGCGAAGGCAAACCGCCCCACCCCCTTCCCCGAAGAAATTTGGTATCAATTTATTCATAGACGTGAATAAGTATAGTCTCAATGGATACAATTTGTTATATACAGGGTGATTATTCTTAAGTCGGCACTATAGCTAATTTCCTAATTATTGGAGATAAGAAGTCGGTTAGAATTAGTAAAGTTGCAGTACTTTTTCCGCTGATTAACGTGCTCCCAACTTAAAAACAATTGAACATTTCGGGTTTTCGATGTATTACCAATAATGTACTTTTGAAATGGAACACCCCTGAATATTATATTACCATTCGAAAGATCTATCAAAGAGCTTTAAAAAAGTCCACATATGATATATCCAATTTTTACTAGTTTTGGAAATATGGCCATCTTCGGGAATTTTATAGTTAACCGGCATTTTTTAAATAAAACACTCTATATATTACCTCAGTATTAAATAAATATTTTAAAGAGCTTTAAGAAAATACCACATTTGATATGTCTATCTCTTATAGTTTTGGAAATATGGCCATCCAAATCCAAAATATAGTAGATATAGTGTCTATTTTATCTTCGACACTAAACTTAGTGCTTATAGCTTAAAGCTGAAGATATAATAGAAATTAACCATAATTTTCATATTTTTTTAAATTATAAGAGATCACACAACACATCAAATGTGGTATTTTCTTACAGCCCTTTAAAATATGTATTTAATGGTGATGCTATATACAGGGTGTCTTATTTAATAGATACATATTTCCGAAACTATTAAAAATTGGTTATATCACATGTGGACTTTTTTAAAGCAATTTAATGGATCTTTTAAATGATGATATAATATACCGGCTGTTCCATTTAAAAAAGTACATTTTTTTCAATAAATCAAAAACCCGATGTTTAATTGTTTTTTGGTTGGCAGCACGTTAATTAGCAAAAAAGATACTACAACTTTACTAATTTAACTGACTTTGTGTCTCCAATAATAAGGAAGTTAGCAATAGTGCCGACTTAAGAATGATCACCCTGTAGATATACAAAAGCGTTAAGAAAAGCATGGAGTTAGCGGTTAGTTTGGTTTTAAGACCTAAAGGTTATTTGCTCTTTAACTTTTTCGAGAATATGACTTTTTTGTTACTTTAGGATCCTACCCCCTCCCTAAGAATATTAAACTCCCGAAAAAAAGTGTCCGAATTTACCACTGCTCTTGTTTTTAAATTCACGTTGCTAAAAATACAGTTGCCCAAATATGTTAGGTGGATATTGCAATGAGGGATAATAATCTTTGATTAAAATTAGTGAAAAGATGAATAAAAAATTGAAATATTATACCTGGACATAGTCTAATCCACATGCACTATGTTTTTCTAGATCTATATCTGCAAAAATTATTTGTATCGTTGAACCAGCGCTGACGGCGATTTTCCAAATGCAGTCTGAATTCTTTGCGTAAGGTTCTGGATAGTGTGGAGACATTATTGATCCTGATGGACTTTGTTAGGGAGCCGCCACAACCTAAAAATATGTATTTAACAAATATTAAGGCACTCTGTTTCTCTCACCTACTAAAAACCATGTTGGTCGCAATAACATCACACAACATACATAACATAACATATTAACGTACCAGTTGCTGTAGAATACCACTGGAATTTAAATCCTTTTTCCGTTCTACTCATATCGGAATGAAACTTGAGGTATAATTGATTAGCATGCGAGGGAATCATTTTGGAATCGTAGTTCCACAATATCTTCCTACTAATGGAGAGGACGATGTCTCCCCGTTTCTACAAACACAAATAACAAAAGTATTCAAGATCTTTATCAGAGGGAGTTTTTGTGAGAGGAATTAATTTGCTGTTTACCTTATTTCAATCCAGTCGTATCGGCAGCTGGAATAGGCCTCCAAAACAAAGTCAGTAACATTGAGCATTATTTGGTTTCCAGGAGTTACTGTAATAGTCCAAACACACTCTCTATTTGCTGGATAGTGGTTTGATATCCAGGCGATCGAATAACTCCGGCTGGCGTTAAATAATTTCCACCGCATACTAAAATAAATTGCATATTTATTAAGAACAATGTACTTTTTGTTCCGTAACACCTCGTATAAAAACTCGACTCTTCATTTTTATACTTTTTTATTTACAATTAATTTAACAATGAAGCGTAACTATGTAAGTTGTTTGTTGTTACTGTCGTAAAATTCAGACTAACTACGAAGCTTCCCTCTTGCCTTTTATAGGTAAGCGAAAAGGTGAAAAATCGGGAATTAACTAGAAGAATAATTTTTTAAGTAAAACCACATTTAAATGGGGAAAGTGATTAGATAAACACTTGGTTAATAAATAAAATATGTTTAAAATTACTTTGAAATTTAGATGATAATACTGTTTCTTTCCACAGTTGTAAATACTTAACCATTGTTCTCTTTAATGAAATTATAAGTAGCTAAAAATCCGTCTCCATGTACAGTGGTATCCGAAATAAAATCTATAGTCATAACATTAGAAGAGGACAACATCACAGGTGGTAAGGTATATCCACAATACTTTCCCATAGATCCACCCATGCCATCGCCAGTGTTGTTATCAAAAATTTCAACGTGGTCGTACGTGCAGTCTAAACTTTGTTCCATATTAAAAGTCATCCAGCTGAGCTGTACTACCTTATCAGATGGTGCCATTATAACCCATCTACATTTTTGATTGGGTAAATATTTACCACTGCCTTGTGGTGGAAAGAAATGGTTCCAAGCTCTTTGTTTAGAAGACCTCCGCATCCTAAAAATATATGAAGTCAGGAGAAAGAAAAAAATAACTCTATTAACTATGGAAGTGTGGAGATGAACAAGCAGTTTTAATAGGCAACAAGGCAACTATGACACAACCTAAAAAAAGTTACCAAAAAAAAAAATAGAATATTTAGAATATAATAAGCGTACCAATATCAAGCGTTTTGTAACTAATAGTCGTTCTGGCTATCGACGATAATTCTTTAATCCATAGGTAGTTTGTACTGGATTTAATATTGTATTTCATACCATCCATGCAGTATCTACCAATCAATGGAGAATTTTCGTTGTCTCCATCTCGAACCTAAAACATCAATAAAACTATGTATCTTGATACTGTTAATGTGTATGTAAAAAGTACATTAAGTTTGAAATAGCGCATTTGCATTACGCGATTCTGATGCGCTCTTCTAATATCGCGTCGTTGACGTATCAGATTTACGGATGTTATGGTTTTGTGAGTCGCGAAGGTTATGCATAATAAAGAAGTGCGCAGCGAATACAAAGGGTTATGAAAAACAACCATGTATATAATGTATATAGTTACCTCTACATAGTATGGTGTACATCCTGAGTTGTTTAAATAAATACCATACATGTCTATTTCAAGCAGGATTATGGTACCTGCAGGTTGTTCTATATGGTAAGTACATTCTCTGGTATCTACCGTGAACGATTTTTCAGGCTCAGTAAATCTCTGTGTGCAAACTAAAAGTTTAATAGTATTGTCATTTACTTTAAAAACCTATAAATAGTTAAAAAAGAATCAAACTAGCAAATATAACTTGGCTGATGAATTTTGGATACGTTCTGGGCAAGACGGCTTTCAGAAGTAAGAGCTTATTTTTAGCAATTTTATCGCACAGTACAGGTATACCTGCTGTGTCGAAGCGCTATTCTGAATATGTGTGGTTAGCCCCTGGTGACATCAGCTGAATTTTAAATTTTGCAGAAGTGCTATTTATGTACAAACTTTTATATTTATAAAAAGAAAATATGTGCTAGTATAAATTATAGAGTTTTACCTGTTTCATATTTAATTTTCCATTGATTTTTGTAGTTCATTCTTGAGGTTGATTCTATAAGGACACCATTACCAAATGTCGTGATGGTCCCTGGAAGTGTAAGTACCACAATATTTTCCGATAAGTCCGGAACCTTGGTATATCTGAAATGTTTTTATTTTCGGTGTTTTTGAGGTAAATAATATTAAATTTCTTATTAATTTAAAAATTTTATTAAAATCGTATCATTGCTACTACATAATGACGCATTTTAAGGGCTTTTTATTTTTTGCGATTTTATTCATTGAAGCTCAACAACTTTAGTATTAATTATTGGTGCAAAAAACGAATTTAAAAACACTTTTAGCTTATTTTTGAAATAAAAAAATCAAATTTAATAAAAAACAGAAACCATCCATGTTGTGCTGCTAAGCAAGTTTTTGCTTTTTGGAAATTTAGTATTAGAAACATGATATCGTAGAATTTGCTTAACCATCTAAAAAAACAAGAAAAAAGTAAATTTCTTACTGCAATATTAGTTAAAGAGCAATGTTCTTCAAGATTTATTTGTATGATTTCCAATTTTATCGTGGTGTTAACAAGAAATTTTATTTCATACACACAATTCAGGGGCTAGGCATTGAGCTGGTCATTTCTATTGATTGTATGTATCCATCATTATTGGTGTAAGTACCTCCACAGCCTGGAATACCTAAAAATAAATAAATACACATCAATTAGTAGCTACTTGATTTATTTGAATCAAGTTACCATTGACAGTGCTATATCCTATTTGAAATCCGGAATAGGTATCTTTTCATTTGACTTGAAATGTATTAATCCCTTATTAAATGTCGAATAAAATGGTTCGGGAATAGTCGAATTGCAAAAATTCGCGAATCGTTCAAGTTTTTTACTGCATTGTAAGCTATACCACCATGACTACTAGTAACAACTCTACTGCGACTATAAAACTACAAATAAAAGTAAATTTCAGTTAATAAGACTAAGGGTCCAAACAGTTTTAGCTTAGGTAATATACTTATTAGAATATATTATAGTACACAGTATCTTCCATCTCACCTCTAAAAAGTCGCCTGTGCAAGCAGAATCATGTCCAATATTTAATGCATAAACGTGAAATAAAAGCCTTTTATTGTTTGGAACATTGAAGTACCAGAAGCAATCCCTACAAAAGACGGAGTACTTTGATATTTTGTAAGTATTGCTCGAACCCAAACATACTTCTCCAGTAGCAATATTTAGAAGCAGGCTGCGTTTGGTAGCCTTAATTTTATCAGATAAAGGACAAAACCTTTTAAGTATGTGACTGAAGAAGTCATAGTTTGCTTTTTGTTGCATACGGTAAGCATTTGGGGCCCAGGCTAGAAGAAACCTTCTTGAGAGAAAACCTACAGGTTCGAGTTGCTGAAACTTTTTTACCTTAGCGATCCGAGGAGTATCTCAATCGGAAACTCTTACATAGTGTTTTATACCTAGCTTAGCGACTTAAAGGTCCGATACTTCGGTTTTTGAGTAGAAGCAAATGCTTTGTAGAGTGAATAATATGTCAACATTAGTAGATTTTTGAACAGACCCACCTCAAAAGTCCTGCTGACACCCCCCACCCCCCTCAATGTTGGTTAAGGGATTGATATAGTTTTTTCTAATATCTTCTAAACGATAAATGATAAAAAACTGATTTTAGTGTCGTTAGATAGAGCACAAAATTCTGCAAAATAGTAATAATCAGAAATTGTATTTTTGTTTATTACGTAAGAATCTCCAATATAAAAAAGTTGGAGGGGAGCATCCACCAGGCATTTTTTACGATATATCTTCCAAACCGTCTACCAAACAAAAAAATATAAGACACAAAAAATTAAGGCCAAAGTTTTCCCTATCGAATGGTGTATAACATTATACTATTTTCTTTTAAATTAAAGCTACCAGTGGCGTACAAAAGTAGCACTACACCAGTATAGTAGGTAGTTAAAAATAGAATTTTTTAATGTTATACTTTTATTTTATTTTTTCAGAATATTTCTCACTTTAGTTATATTAATCGCTAATATTACCTTATTGCGCATAATAGTAATAATAAAAATAATATTTTTGTTTTTTTGGTAAGATTCTACAACAAAAAAAAGTGGAAGGGAGTATCCATACGGCACTTTTTACCATATATCTTTCAAACCATTAACAAAAAAAAATAAACAACATAAACGACAAACCACAAAGTTATCATTTAGACTATTATCTTTTAAAATAAAGCTACCAGTGGCGTACCAAATTAGTACTACATCAGTAAAGTACCTAGAAATCGAAATATTTAATGTTATTCTATTAATTTTAAAAGATTATTTTTCACTTTAGATTTATTAATTAATAATTATGCTTTACATTTTATTTACTTATTTCTTTTGTTTTATAATTTGATTCATTATATTTTTAAATAAATAACAACAGTATTATAATAACTTTTTATTATAAAGATTATAACAAATATGGCTTATACAGTGTGTCCCAGGATAGGTGTTACAAGAGGACAAATTCACCAAAAATTTTGGAATTTTTAATCGTCCTTTTGGAAAACTGGTCGCATGGTCCAAAACCAATAAATACAAAATTTTATTTCAGTTGGTAATATACAGGGCAAGTTATAACTAAAAATATGAAAAATGACCAAGAATAAAGTACCTTTATTTTTAAAAATAGGACAAAATTGTATAGGTAAATGTTGTAGAGAACTAAATTTTATGTCAAAATTTAAAGTTAAACATGTTAAGTAAAAATAAATATTTTTGTCAATTTTTTAACTTCCCTGTTTAATACCAATTGAAGTAAAGTTTTGTATTTATTAGTTTTGGACCATGCGACCGGTCTGTCCAAAATTTCGTTTTAAAATTCAAAAATTTTTGTTCCATTTGTCCTCTTATAACATCTATCCTGGGACACACTGTATATAACATCAATAAAAAACAAACACATTATTACACAACCTAAAATACCTAATTACAACATTCCGCACACAAACATAACCTGGTACATTTTAAATTTTTTTAAAAAACAATACAATTTGTTCCACAAATCTTACATTTACATTTTAATAGTGTATCAAATGATATTTTTTAAAGTGGTCCACAGTGGTGTCCATTTAGTATTCTCAAAAATCCATCCCCATTCAGATGGACATGGAAGTTCAACCACTGGTTGGCAGAGATTACCCCAAACAAATCCTGCTTGATAAATGCATTGATTAATGTGAAGTGCTAAAGCATTCATTGTTGGGGGTAAATTCTCAACCGTTCGGTTTTTTGGCAAAAAGTTGCATTCGACAAATATCAATGTTGCTACTATCAGAATGTTTATCGTAAATGCTTCCAACGAATTTTGAGATCACACTTAATTGCCGAGATGAAGGTTTTTTGAATGCTGCAATAAATCAATGAAAGTAGCTGTAACTTTCGGAAAAGATTCCCAAGCTTCCCAACACTTTTTTTTCCTTTTCCATAAAAGAAGGACGTGGTATCACAACCGGTTAGTGAATGAAAAAAACAAAGGGCTAGACTTTTTCATTGATTTTTTTTAGCAATTTCGATACACGAAATATGTCTTACATTTTTACCAGTACCAAACTCAATCCACACGTCTTGATTTTGATTTTTGTACTGGTAAAAAAAAATTCCGTGTAATATGATTATTTATTATTACTAGTATGCAGAAATGGAAATAATTATAAATTAATAAAACTAAAGTAAAAAATATTTAAAAAAAATTAAAAGTATAACATTAAAAATTTCTATTTTTAGGTACTATACTGGTGTAGTGCTACATTTGTACGTCACTGGTAGCTTTTTTTTTAAAGATAATAGTATAATGTTATACACCATTCGATAGGGAAAACTTTGGCCTTTATGTTGTGTATCCTATATTTTTTTATTTGGTGGATGGTTTGGAAGAAAAATCCAACATTTTTTTGTTGTAGAATTTTACTAAATCAACAAAAATACAATTTTTAGTGTTACTAACCAGTGGTTGAACTTCCATGTCCATCTGAATGGGGATGAATTTTTGAGAATACTAAATGGACACCACTGTGGACCACTTTAAAAAATGAAAAATATCATTTGATACACTATTAAAATGTAAATGTAAGATTTGTGGCACAAATTGTATTGTTTTTTAAAAAAATTTAAAATGTACCAGGTTATGTTTGTGTGCGGAATGTTGTAATTAGGTATTTTAAGTTGTGTAATAATGTGTTTGTTTTTATTGATGTTATATTCAGTGTGTCCCAGGATAGATGTTACAAGAGGACAAATGGAACAAGAATTTTGAATTTTAAAACGAAATTTTGGGTAGACCGGTCGCATGGTCCAAAACTAATAAATACAAAACTTTACTTCAATTGGTATTAAACAGGGCGAGTTAAAAAATTGACAAAAATATTTATTTTTACTTAAAGTGTTTAACTTTAAATTTTGACATAAAATTTAGTTCTCTACAACATTTACCTATACAATTTTGTCCTATTTTTAAAAATAAAGGTACTTTATTCTTGGTCATTTTTCATATTTTTAGTTATAACTTGCCCTGTATATTACCAATTGAAATAAAATTTTGTATTTATTAGTTTTGGACCATGCGACCAGTTTTCCAAAAGGACGATTAAGAATTCCAAAATTTTTGGTGAATTTGTCCTCTTGTAACACCTATCCTGGGACACACTATATAAGCCATATTTGTTATTATCTTTATAATAAAAAGTTATTATAATACTGTTGTTATTTATTTAAAAATATAATGAATCAAATTATAAAACAAAAGAAATAAGTAAATAAAATGTAAAGTATAATTATTAATTAGTAAATCTAAAGTGAAAAATAATCTTTTAAAATTAATAGAATAACATTAAATATTTCGATTTCTAGGTACTTTACTGGTGTAGTACTAATTTGGTACGCCACTGGTAGCTTTATTTTAAAAGATAATAGTCTAAATGATAACTTTGTGGTTTGTCGTTTATGTTGTTTATTTTTTTGGTAATGGTTTGAAAGATATATGGTAAAAAGTGCCGTATGGATACTCCCCTTCGACTTTTTTTTGTTGTAGAGTCTTACCAAAAAAACAAAAATATTATTTTTATTATTACTATTATGCGCAATAAGGTAATATTACCAATTAATATAACTAAAGTGAGAAATATTCTGAAAAAATAAAATAAGATTATAACATTAAAAATTTCTATTTTTAACTACCTACTATACTGGTGTCGTGCTACTTTTGTACGCCACTGGTAGCTTTAATTTAAAAGAAAATAGTATAATGTTATACACCATTCGATAGGGAAAACTTTGGCCTTAATTTTTGTGTCTTATATTTTTTTGTTTGGTAGACGGTATGGAAGATATATCGTAAAAATGCCTGGTGGATGCTCCCCTCCAACAGTTTTTATATTGGAGATTCTTACGTAATAAACAAAAATACAATTTCTGATTATTACTATTTAGCAGAATTTTGTACTCTATCCAACGACACTAAAATCAGTTTTTATCATTTACCGTTTAGAAGATATTAGAAAAAAACTATATCAATCCCTTAACCAACTTTGAGGGAGGGTGGGGGGTGCCAGCAGGACTTTTGAGGTGGGTCTGTTCAAAAATCTACTAATGTTGACATACTTTATTCACTGTATAAAGCATTTGCTTCTACTCAAAAACCGAAGTATCGGGCCATTTTTGAACAATAAGTCACTAAGCTAACCTACCTATTGTTGGGATAGTTATTTGGCCATCCTGGGGAAACGATCATACCACTTCCGTTCCTTATTTCAGTACCTCCACACTCTAAAAGATAATTATTTTAAAACACATACATAGATGGGGTGAAAAATAAAAATTCATTCTCACCAGGAAGTTTTGCTGTCCACGTTAACTCAAATTCAGGTCCTTTTGTAGCTTGTCCATTAGACCTTAGCCAAAAGTATATAACATTGTGGGTGCTAGTTAAAGTTCCGTTAAAAGGAGTGAGTAGTACCGCAGAATCTTCCCATAGGTGTAGCTAAACTATTTTTGCCATCATGGATCTACAATTTGATATTAGCTCATCACCTAATGTAATAAAATTAGTTGGCGACAGAGAACAATTAAAAATAAAGAACTTCTTGAATTAACAATGTTAAGTTAATCAGAATTAAAATGGGATTACTCTGTTAATATTGCTAACAGTATAGATTCAGATTTGGATGATGCTACCTAATAAAAATAATACCTGGAACCATTGCGATGAGCAAGAACTGTCTGATGCCAAGTTAAATTTTGTAAAGTTGATTTGAATAACCATAGATTCGTCAGTACTTATCGTCCATGCGCAACTTAAAGGTTCGGAACCACGAGAAGATGTATAATCTGTTGGTGGATAAGTCAAGGTACCAGATACGAGTTTTAGATTTCCCCGCAACCTAAAAAAGTGTGTGCCATCATGTTATAACGGTTAAAGAATTAATTTTTTATATAATATTATTTTTAATGCACTACCTTGTTGTTCTTGATTGCATGTCTTTCCATAAAATCCATTTGGACATTTGCAAATAAATCTGCCATTTCGACGTTTTTGACATGTGCCTCCGTTTAAGCAAGGATTTAAAGCACATGCGTCATCTTTGCGCTCGCAATAGGTTCCTGAATATTTTTGGTCGCATATACAAGAGAATCCTTGCGTGGAATTATTTGTTACACATGTACCATGAATACATGGGTTCGGAGAGCAAGTAGCGGGACCCGTGGAAGATCTAAGGCAACCATTTGGGCCAATACCAGGTCCAGTGTATCCTGAGGGGCATAGGCATTGTACATATGTCTCACTTATTGCTGTAAAATGATAAAAGTTCACTTAAGCATGTTGCTTACTTGTAATTTATTAATTGTATACCTGGATTATCTACACATCGAGCCAAAAGACTGCATCCTCCATTATTTACATTACAAATACCTTTGTAGGAACATGTTTTACCGTCCCCTTGGTAGCCTGGGGACATGGCCCACATTTGCTAGATCCCTATAATGGTTTATGTTTAGTTTTATATTAACATATGTACTTTAATTTAAAATCTTACCGGTATATTTATGCATTCAACAAATGGAGAGACACTGCATCCACCATTAAAGAGTTGGCATTCGTTAATATCAGCACAGTAATATCCATTTCCAGTGTACCCTGTACAAAAAAGTTTTTTTCTTATATCTAACTAGTTTACCACGTTATTTGAGGAAGTGGATTGTTTACCTGGAGGGCAGTGTTGGCATACAAAAGAACTCTGGTACGTTGGTGCATAACACCAACGGGTTCGTAGAACAAGGCGGATGGTTAAGTTTACATTCATCTACATCTATAGAGCAGGTCTTATGGATACCATCAGTTGTCCATCCTGGATCGCAAATGCATTTGTATCCCGCCTCGTTATTTTGGGGAATACAGGTACCATGTCCGCAAATTTCAGAACCTCCCGAGAGGCAGTCGGTTGGTTTTCGGTTGCAGTGGATGCCGACCCAACCGTTTTGACAATAACATCTACAATATAGAGTTGCAAGCTTACAAGTGTAGAAGTAAATGTAAATTAAATATGTATTTTTATTAAATTCTATTCTATTCATCTAAATCCATTTCTAAAGTCTATTTTTTAACTACCCTACTACAATAACGGAAACTTACTGATAGGTTCCGGGTAGATTTTGACAAGTTCCCTCCATTCTGGCAATCCAAATCGGTTCCTTTAAATCTGTTACATTCATCTATATCTTTTTCACATGTTGGTCCCTTAAAATGGTAACACAAATCCAAGTTTTTGTATTTATACAGTTAACTCCGGTTAGTTTTCTTCTTTAAAAGACATTAATAAAAACCCTAACCCTCCAAACATGCTTTCTAACCAAATGATTAAGAAACATCTTTTTTTTTTAATAGTAGCAAAGATAATTGTGGAGCAACATGCAAAAACCGATAAATCCACTTTTATGGAAATCTGAGACGGAACCTGCTACTTTCGGGGCGCTCTTTCGATCTAGCACATCAGATTTAAGCAATAACCGATAAACCCATTGAAAATGTTATGTGAAAGTGCTCCGTCCAAGCAATTACCGATAAATCCAAATTCCTAGCAAAACCTGAGAAAATTTTATCTGCTTTATTGCCATCAATTATGCGAATTGGCGAAGTAGTTGATGCCTGCTAAGAAATTACAGGAATCTCTAATAAAACAGAAGTTCGTCTTGTTATGAGAAATATAGGTGGCATGGTTTATTATGGTAACCTGTGTAAGCTTGTCCGCTTTTGTTGTGTGTATCGTATCTAATGTGTCTAATGTTATTCGCCTTTACCAAAAAACCCCAATCACCCGAGATGCGTTCTATGCACAACAAGTAAGCATGTATGTTTTTTGTTGCGTTGACAGTGAATCCAAAAAACCCAACCTTTTTACTTGGATGAAAATATGTCGGGAAGAGGATCCATTGAAGTAGGATCTGCTCTGCTAAATTATTTGGATTCCTTGGATTACACCAATATCAAAACAGTTCGCCTTTTTTCTGCGACGGTTGCGCGGGCAGAAAAACAATCAGCATCATACACGCGCTTTACTTTTGGCTGAGATTCAAAGCACCAATCCACGTTACAGAATTAAAAATAATATTTCCAGTAGGCCATTCTTTTCTTCCAGCCGATAGAGTATTTGGGTGGGTAGAAAACTCCTTAGAAGACAAGCTACAATACTACGAGAGGAATATGAAAAACTTACGAAAAGTGGTAGGAGTGGTAAAAAGGATGGGCATCGACTGGAGGCTTTTGATGTAAAAGCACTTCAGGTGGGTTTAAAGAAAATGAAAGGGTTATCAGACATGAAGAGAATAGTTTTGAAAAGGGATGCGCGAGTTGTCAAAATATGTGCATTTCAAAACTTTTACTTCGCTTCTGGTACAGATAAGTTTGAAAACTATTGAAACCTAAATTCTGGATATTGATTTAACAATGGAAGAAAAAGATACAGAGTGCGGCATCCCAGAAAAAGAAAAAGAAATCTCTCTTCAACATTTACTGAATCAACAGTTTGGTCTAGGAGTGGGAAGAGTTACCGGAGCTGCAGTGGTACCGAACATTGCTTCAAGGACCTCCTCGAACGAGTGACGTGAAAAATTCCAAAGAACAGGATGAACATGTGACTGCCTTGAAGAAGAACAGTCTGTTATTGTGTAGTTTAACTTCAAAACAATGTTTCATAGGATTTTTGTATTCTGCTTTGTTTGTTCTTGCCTTTGTTACATTACTGTTTCTTCACTTATCTTTATTAATATTATTAAAAATATTTCCTAAAGTGATTTACTTTCTTTATTTTAATTTTAATATGTTACATAGAATAATATAAAGTATCTTTTGTTACAGTACACCAACAAAGTCATATTAATATCTTTTTATATTAAGGTGTTAGTTAAACACTGCAGCCAAACTCAAGCAAAGGACACGGAGTGATTCTTAGACGAAAAGTTTGAGTAATATAAAGTAGATCCGGTAATGCTTTGTTTGTACAGGGTGTTGAAAGTGGAAAATTATTAGCTTTTTTATTCGATTATGAAAATGGTATACACGAAGTTTTTTTCAAAATAAGAATTATTTTCTTAATCTCACTAGTTCCTAACAAAAACGACCTCTTGGCTGAAGAAAATAATTCTTATTTTAAAAAGCAGTGGCGTACCGTTTTCCTAATCGAAAAAAAATGGCATTTTTCACATTCAATACCCTGTATATATCAAAAACGAAGCATTATCGGACCTACTTTATATAAACTTTACGTCTTAAAATAGTAAAGAATCGCCCCATGAAGTTTGGCCACGTACTTAACTAACAAAATCCGATAAAATTTAGACTACATGCAAAACCGATAAATCCAAACAAAACCAAAATAAAAAAAAAGGTAAAAATAAAAAAACACATCAACAAAAGTTTGGGAATATTAAATATGAGTTAAAAAGTAACGAAATCCTGTTTAAACAGCTTTTTTAAAAATTGGTGGATTTGGCACTCTAGAGGTTTTTGGTCAATATCTCAAACTATAAAAATGTGGATTTATCGGGTTTTGCATTTTTGCTCCACAATTGTAGTAGTTACTATAGACACCGCAGAACAATGCTAAATTTTGTGGTAACTCAGGCTTCGACGCTCGCTTCGTGGAATTTATAAAGCGGGTATCCATCGAGTACATACGTAAACAGTACGTATAATTTGCCGCTTCATAAATTCAGCCAAGCCAGCTTCCAAACTGATGACCAAAAATTTAGCATTGTTCTGGAAGTCTATAGTGAAACTATAATTGTCTTTGATAGTAGTAAATTAAGTTTTCTTTAAAAAAAACTCAGAGTTTTTACTCAATACATACTGCATTTAAAAAGTGGCCTTGGAAAACTGATATTTTTTGTATTTTTAATTTTTTGTGCTCATTTTCGTTAAAAGTGATTTTGCGATCGAATATCAAGTTAATCAAATTACAAACACAAATTATTAACAAGGCATTATTTAGAGAAGGAAAAATACTTTTTGCACTATTTGTCTCCAGATAGATTTACCGATGACTTTTGGCCCGCGAGTAAATCTGCGTAAAATTTCAGAAGAACTTGACATTCTGTGCAGATTTTGATTTCGTCTCTGTCAAGAAAATTACTGTAGATTGGCATTTTCGCATTATTATTGTTTAGATAGATTTAGCAACGATTTTTGTTTAAGTGAGCCTATGTAACTTCGTTAACTTTAAGGACACTTTTTAAAGGTTTTTGTGCCTAAGAATTACAAATAAAGGTTAATTAAATTTAAACACACTTGGTTTTGACGGATTACATTTTAAGATGTTCTAGTTACCTCCCAACTGCTTTGACACTGACACAAAATCCATTAAAAATATCCAAGCATACCTCCATTTTTGCACGGGTTACTGGCACAAATCGTCTTTGGTTAGCAGTACTTTCAGACTCGAAATTGATCTTTGCAGTTGTTATTCTTCTGTCAATTCTTCTGAATTTCAAAAGAAAGTTTGGATCTGTAATAGTCCGTAATATTGGTAGAATTTGTAGCAGTAAAACCCATTTTAATATTCGTTAGCTGAGCTTGGATATGTCATCCATTTTGGTGAAGTACTGAGATATGAACTTTTCATAGTTCTGCGTACCGCCTTGGACATATTTCGTGCCTGTAATATTATGTCGTGGTTATTTATCTAACGATAATTTAAAAACTTAGTTTTAAATACTCCAAGCCCAAACTTCCTCTTACCGCATTTTAACGTTGACATAAGTTCATGATCGTTTATAAGAAAGCTTGAGGTGTAGAATTGCACGTTTTTATTATCTGGCAGATAGATATGTAGATGTCCATCGGTAACATATAACTTTGGTCTACAAAGAGATAAAAAGAAAAATAACTTTCTCTATTCATTCTTCAGAAATAAAGTTGGTGCGTGTTTACTATTTACCGCCTTGAATCAGTTATAACCAAAATAAATCGGTATACAGTAACTACGGCACGAATCTGAAGAGGGTGATTTCTTATGTATTCTTATGAAAAAAGTTCCCATAAGCATATGTCTGGACTTGCTTCATTTCTGAGATACAGGGAGTTAAAGTTTTTTAAAAATGTCGGTATTTTTTTAAAAATATTTTAAGAACGCTTAAATCGATTTGGATGAAATTTGGTAAACCTATTTTTTTAATAAGGCGCTTGTAACCTCTACCTACTAGGATTAAGATTATTGGGTTCAGTGGCGTCTGAGTGGGCAACTCAGCCAATATTATTGAGAAAAAAAGTACGCCACTACTTTTTATAAAAGTTTTTCTATTTTTTTCCGATTGAGCAATGAAAAATGTAAACTTTTGGTCTTTTGTATTTCTTCGTTGCCTCTTTGTTTTTGGAGAAAAAAAAATTGAAGCCACTCTAAGTGAAACTAAGAAGTATCCATAATAAACCAGGGTAGATAATTTTGGAAACAAAAAAATATAGCAGGATGTAAGTCATTATAAAAAGTTAAAAATATAACAAAAAGGAGAAAATGGTTATTATCATTTTTCCCGCAAACCTCAACTCCTACGAAAAAAATTAAATGGCAATGTTGTAGGTAGTAAAAGTATACACAACTTTTGTATTTACACTTTTTTTACATAACCTCAAAATGTATGTGAAAATTTTAAATAACCAAGTATTTGGTTTTTTATTTTTAATTAATAAAAAAAAGAAAAAAATACAAAATTTGGTGAGAATTTACCTTAATATGTTTCAAACACACTGTAATTTTTTTAAATTAAAATATTTAATTTTCTAGCTTATTCTAACTTCAATTTCAATCAAAAATTCACGTGTCAAAAATATCGGCTTTTTCAAAAAAGTCGGTAGGTCTTTGTTCGTTAAAATCTTTACTTTTCGATGGTGTAAAAATACACATTACCACGGTAACTTTTTTCAGAAAATAAATTTTCTTAGGAATAGTAATTTTGCGGAAATTGACAAAAGCCGTTTTTACCCTTTCAAACTCACCCCT
This sequence comes from Listronotus bonariensis, assembly GCA_014170235.1. Taxonomy (NCBI): domain Eukaryota; kingdom Metazoa; phylum Arthropoda; class Insecta; order Coleoptera; family Curculionidae; genus Listronotus; species Listronotus bonariensis. The sequence continues at coordinate 244,103 of JACEGR010000164.1, read as the reverse complement.
TTCACTTCCTGACCTCAGATTCGCCTGTAATTTATTTTTCCTTTTATTTTTGTTATTTTCTCTTCATTTTTCAATGGGTTCATCCTTATACATTTGTTTTTGGTTTGGAAAATTATCGACCCTGGTCTAATAATGATTAAAGAAAAACCGGATCCGAGGTTTTTGCATTTCCTGACATTTACCATTGTAATGTCTAGTTTTTTTTACACCATTAGAAAATATAGATTTTAACGAACAAAATGACCACCCAGTTTTACTTTACTTTTTGGAAAATGCCGATATATTGACACGTGAATTTTTGACTGAAAATAGGGGTACTTTTTCGATATTTAGTCGAAATAATGTGGAAAAATTAATATTTTAAACCAAAAAAATTACAGTGTACTTAAGACAGGTAAGGGTACGTTTTTACCAAATTTTGTGAAAATAATTTATTTTTGTAAAAGATAAAATTAAAAACCAAAAACTTGGATATTTTAATTCTTTCACATAAATTTTGAGGTTATGGTAAAAAAGCGTAAATAACAAAAGTTGTAGATCTTTTTATTGCCTACTAACTTTACCATTTAACCTTTTTCAATAGGACTTGTAGTTTTGCCGGAAATCGAGAAAAACATATTTTTCACCTAACCGCCGCCCCCTCTCCCCTTCCCGACCATAAATCGCTCCTGGAATTTATTTTTGTTATTTTCTCCCTTTTTCAATTGGTTTTATTCTACTATTTTTTTTTCACTTTTTGTGTTGTTTGCAGCACTAGTCTATAAGCAGCATAAAAATATCCAAAATTTTGTAAATAAGGCAAATGACGATTTCTGATAAAATACACTACTGTTCGACATATTTAAGGGGAAATAATTGTTTATTTTTTTATTTTTGGTTTTTAACCATGTTTGTCTATGGGCACTTTTTAGAAGATATCTAAAAGTTGGCTTTAATAATATTGCCTGTGTGGTGCCCACTAAGACGCCACTGGCCCACAATTAACTTACCAATCGGATTAAAGGGGTTTTAAGATATTTAAAAAATGGTGACTTTTTGTTATTTAAAAGCTTTAACGCTCTGTATCTCAGAAATGAAGCAAAACCGTCGTAGTCTTTTAGAAAACTGTCTGAGTTAGCTTTAAAAAATATATCACGGGTATCGATATGAAGAAAGCAAAAAATGAAAATAAGCTTAAAAAAAAGCTTGAAATGGTTGGTGACCGGTTGGCCTCCCAGTTGGATATAAACATTTGGTTGAAAATAATTATCATTTACAGAAAAGACGTACCCTTAGAATTTTGGGACTTGAAAAGTGACTATGAAGAATATGATTGTCTTCGGCCTTTGTCATACATTCAAGCGGATTTTGTTCTTCTATTTTTCTTAAGATAATCCAGAACCTTTGAGCAACGTTGAATGTTAATGGCATCCAGAAACTAAACACTGGGTACCCACGTCGATTACCTATTGGTTGGGACAAAGTTGAACTTAAGAACTGACAAGTTAAACGACAAAGAATTGGTGAGCTACGAGAAAGGTTTTAGAGTATCAAAGAAAATTCAGGCTGATGATTTTATTTTAATTATTGAATGTTATGCAAAAAACTGGTTTGGATATTTAAAATATTTCGGGTGAAAGTGCTGTCATAGCTTTAAAATCACAAAAGAACAGTTTTACAAGAAAAGAAGTATAGTGCCATATTATAATTGAAGTATCGCTCATCGGCTATATTACTATAACATGTCAAAAGTGTTTCATTTGGGAAAAAGAGATTATATTTAATTTTATTAAAATCGCTGATTCACGTGTGAACAGTCTTAAAAAATGATAACTGTAAGCATTTAAAAATACATATATACCAAAAAAATTTTTTAATTAGGCTGGTTAGCTATTTAGCCATCCGCAAAGTCATTTTTTCTAGTTGTTTACACTATTCTAGTTTTATGTGAAATATATTATATTTTATTTAGTCTTTGATCTTATGGATATTTTTATTAGTTTTAATAATTACCTACATTTTATATGGAATAAAAAAACTTTAAGATAAAAATTATTGTTAATGGTGACATATACAGGGTGTTTTGGAACAGTGGTGCCAAAATACCATGGTAAAATACTCTCTTTAAAAGTAAAAAAAAGGTCATGTAAACATGGGTCCGCAATATCGTAAGGTATTATTTACCAAATTTTGTTATGACATTCGTTGGCAGTAAGAGGCTAATTTGGCACTAACTTATTTAAATTTAGCAAGTCTAGTGGCGTCTCAAGTGGCATCTGAACAAAAAAAAATACGCCACTGGCTTTATCCCAGCACCATATACAAGAAACATAGGAGGATATTTTTCATTAAAAAATTAGTTTTTGTAATTTCTTATTAACAATTACGTGAACAACAGCAAAAAAATACTTAATTAAATAACGCCTATATTTGTATTAACAAATTTTACTTATTGTTAATGATTATAATAAGTGTTTTTGAAATTTTAGAGTATCTTAATAAGTTTAACAGTTAACACTCTGTATCTTGAAAACGAATAATTTGCGGACTACTGTTTATATGAACTTTTTTACTTGAAAAGAGGATTATATCATAGTTGTTTGCTGTATATTAATAATTTATAGGAGAAAAAAGTACTGATAAGCAGTTTAGTTGATTTTAGATAAACTATAGATTAGAAAGATTAAAATGAAACGTATTTTAAATAATGACCGTTATTAGGCTAACGGTATTGTATATCTAATGACATCATCTACAGAGAGACCTTAAAAAATAAAATTTTACGTCGTGACACGTAAAAAAACTAATTTAGTATAAAAACTTGTTACAGTGTTAATAAATCATAGGAAGTCCTTGCATCGGTCTTTTAGAAGACTTTCTAAAAATAGAATAGCTATCAAAACTCAAAAATTATGACAACATATCAATTTTCAATGTAGCTAGCTAGCTTTAGCGACACCGTTGCGACACAAAATCAATCTGAATTATTACTAAAATAATGGAGGGTAGTCGTCTTAATCTATGCAACAAATATGCGATACATACATATATCGGTTTTGCTTAAGCAAACAATAAAAAAAACATGAATTAAGGATATGCTTTATATTGGTTAGGCGGATTTATTTATTCGATGGTCTTTTTGTTGGGTACACTCCAAAAGTCAATCTCTAGATAGAATGGGACTTCTTCGGTCCTGGTTTCGGGGTATAGCGAGCTTACCCTGTTCAGCACTATGGACCTCTATGAGCTGGTCGCTTAAAACAAAATAAAGAACCCCCCAAATTTAATTTTACCTTGACAAAGGGACCAGACTTGCCACCGAAACGTCGATTTTTAATTAGGTTTTTTTGGTTTTTAGGTGGTTTTTCTTTATTTTCATTTCAACATTAAATAACTTTGAAAGGAATGAATTTATCAAAAATGTTTAGAGACATTTTTGTAGAGCATAAAATTTCCCTTAATTATTTGTTTTATAAAGATATTAATATTTATTGTAGTTAAAAAATCCAGAATCTAAGTGACAAAATTAAAAAATTAATTAATGCTTAAGGCGCGATTGCAAGAAAACTCTTTCTACGGCTCGTTTTACGGAAATTTACGTAGAGAGTTTTTTTGTAGAGACTTTTATTTCCTTCCAACAATTGTTTTTGAAAAATCAATAATTTTTCATGATGCACCTCTTAATGTTAATATTAAAAGCTAAGAAATTTCAGGATATTTTTTTCGTCGTCATGAACATTAATTTTACAGACCCGTTGTTTGTTTTTTTTTGGCCCAGTCTAGTGTATATGAAGCTGTATCATTATTTTATGTAGAATCACCGCCTGTTTCGTAATCGTTTTTTTAATCACCCTGTATATTTATAAAGGTATATTTTGAATAGATTAACTTTGGACAAAAACGAGACATTTATTCTTTTTCCCCTGACTCTTTAAATGTTTTCATGTACAAATATCACCTTGTATTTATCCGCTAAATTTATCTTTATATCAAGGTTTTTCGTACGACCTGTCTGATAAGTTGTTTAAACTAAAGGAGGTACGTCGTTGAAGATAAGCTTTTTCTAAAGTAAATATTCGATTTTTTGAATATGAATTACGTTCATTTAAATGTCATTTTAAATTACTATTTGCGTTTATATGGACTTCCTTGATAGCATGTTCGTGAATTATGTTATATATGGAAGGAGTAGAAGAAAAAGTTGTTAAAAAACTTGTAGTGGTCGGCGATGGTGCTTGCGGTAAAACTTCTTTGTTAACAGTTTTTGTTACTAACGAATTTCCGGAAACCCATATTCCAACGGTCTTTGATGCTTATATAAAAGAAATCTCGATTGACGATAAAAAAATCAGTTTGGCTCTCTGGGACACAGCTGGCGAAGAAGACTATGACCGACTAAGACCACTCTCTTACTCCAGGACTGACGTAGTGCTTATATGTTTTTCAATAGACAATCCAGACTCTCTACAAAACGTTAAGTTAAAGTGGTACCCGGAAATTAAACACTTTTTGCCATATGTTTTTATTTTTGGTTGGCACCAAATTGGACTTGAGGAGTGGTAAGGCCAAAAAGGGTGAAGTGGTGACATATGAAGAAGGTGTTAAAATGTCGAAACGTATTAGAGCAGATGCTTATATGGAATGCTCTGCTAAGTATAGTTTGGGGGTTCGAAATATATTTGAGGAGACTGCTCGAATATCTTTAAATCCAAAGAAGAGGCCATATTTTAAAGACTGTTTTATTTTATGACCTTATTAAGATCTGTAATATTTAAGTAGGCTAAAATTTTTAATATATATCTGCATATACTTTAATTTGTAAATTTTATTTAATGTCATGAAAATATTAGTTTTAGAAGAAAAAATCACCCTTTGGCAAAAAATGCTTATTAAAAAAATTGATATTTTAATTTTTTATTAATTGGAATAAGCATATTTACGTGATTATACATAAAATATAAAGCCTATGGAAAATTTGCCAGAATGATCATTTACAAGTATGAGGAGGACTATTATAAGGAACTGGAACCCATGAGGAACTGCTGCGATCGATTTCTCGAAAAGTACACCTTGAAAAATTTTGAAAATTCCATAACGTTATAAAGTCAGTAGGAGACATACGTCTAAAATATTTTGACAGTTCTATCACTTCCAGTGATACTGGAAGTTAATGTCAACTTCCCTATTTTAAATAGAACACCCTATATATATTTTTTTAGATGCTGCGTAAAATTCTAAACATATTTTATGTATAGGGTTCCATACCTAAGTCCAACCGTTTTTGTCTTCTTTTTAATTTTATGTCAAAAATAACGATAGCAAGCCTTTAAAAATAACCAAAACCTAAACAAAAAGCCTTTAATATAAATTGGCTTTGGGTTTCTGGTAGAGAAGGAACTTCATTAGTCAACTGTATTGAAATTTAAAGAATTAATATACAGGATGTTTCTAAACAAATGCAAAAAATTTACAGGAGGTTATTTTCCACCAAAAATAAGAAAAAAACTTCATATTAACATATCGTCACCTTAATTGTAAATCCCCTTAACTCCATTTTTAATAAAACATGCATTGTCATCTTTAGCCTTATAAAATAAGGCTAAAGATTGCATCAAAGTCATATTGTTTTATAAAAACTGGAATTAGGTTGTTTTTCAATTAAATATTTAATAAAAAAATATGAATTTGATGTCATCCTTCGCCTTATTTTATAAAGCTAAGGATGGCAATGCATGTTTTATTAAAAATGGAGTTGGGTGGTTTTAAAATTAAGGTGACGATATGTCCTAAACGTCTTAGTTTTTGAACTACGTGGTGCAAAGGGTGCGTCTACCATTTTTTTTAAATATCTGAATGGGTATAAAAGTTATTATAAAAAAACAATATTTTTAAAACATATTAACATATAAGTTCAAAAACTAACACGTTTACTACATATGTTCATGTGAAGTTTTTTCCTTATTTTTTGGTGAACAATTACCTCCTAAAATTTTTCGCTTTTATTTAGAAACACCCTGTATACATTGTAGTCAAAAATAATCGTTAAAAATTATAACGACAAAAACTTAAAAGTCATTTTTTAAACCCTCATCTTTTATTACCTTATCCTATTAAGCATTAAAAATACGGGTAAGTTAATATTTCGAACACTATAATTCTTTGGAATAGACATAATACAATAATAACTTCACAAATTTACCCTTATTTTTGATGCTTAATAGGATACGGTAATAAGGTAGGGGTTTTTATTTGAAAAAATTGTTTTAAAGGTTTTTGTCATTATAATTTTTAACGATGATTTTTGACCACCCTGTATTTATTAATTCTTAAAATATGAATACAATCTACTAAAGAAGTTCTTTCTCTACGAGAAACCCAACCCTCATTTAATATTAACGGCTTTTATTTAGAAAAAATTGATGGTTCTATAAACGTCATTTTTGACATAAAATAAATACGTCAAAAACGGTTGGACTTAGGCATAGAGCACTATACATAAAATATGTTTAAAATTTTATACGGCGATCTATTTAAAATAAGGAAATTGACATTTACTTCCGGTGTCACCGGAAGTGGTAGGAGTGTCAAAGTATTTTAGTCGTATGTCCCCCACTAACTTTATAATGGTTCCAAATTTTCAAAATTTTCCTAAGGCCTACTTTTAAAAAAGCGATCTCATCAGTTTCTCGTGAGACACCCTGTATATTTTTTATTATTTATGGCAAAAATTATACTTTTTATTACAATATCTCAAAAACTTTAGGCATCTAAACGCCTCTGAAAAATATTAATTTTTGAAATTTAAAAATGTATATTAAGAAGAAAAACTTACTGATCTGGAAAAGGCCTTTTAGCAAGAACATTTGTAAAAACTATACACAAAACAAAAATATAAAAGTTAAAAACGCCATTATGTTTTTTATGGCATTGTACAATACTGTAGATTGTTTGACACTGACTGCCTCTAAAATAAAGTGGGCAGCTCAATCCTAATATTAATATCTCCAAATAGGGCGGTACTCGGATTGTATTACCGGTACCTGGTAAAACCTTTTATTTTAAATAATAATAAACGATATTATTGTAATAATTATTGAGTACCTATTTTTTTGTTTGCTCCTATACCGGGTCAGTATCAAAAGTAAAGCGCAAAGCTTGTACTGGCCTTAAAAGCGAATGGTTCTTTTTTAGCATAGGTACCGGGTGTCAAGTTATAAATTTACAACCCCTTAACTTTTTATTTTTATCGTACAAATAAATAATTATATTATTGTTGGGTTAATTCTGTAGTTTTTGAATCAATAATGAAGTTTTAATATCCCTTAAAATATACAGGGTAGGACAAAAAGTGTGTTTTTTTAATGAAACACTCTGTATATTATATCACCAATAAAAAGATCTTTAAAGAGCTTTAAAAAATACCATACTTGATATATCTATCTTTATTAGTTTCAGAAATATGGTCATCCAAATCTAAAGAATAAGTCTAAATTTTAATTATGTATGTAGGTAGGTTATATTATGGAAATAATTGTCCAATAATTTTATTTATGACCATATTTCCAAAACCATTAAACATGGTATTTTTATAACGCTCTTTAAATTATCTTTAAAATGGTGATTTAGTATACAGGGTAATTCATTAAAAAAACAATATTTTTTTCGTGCTCTGTATATCTTAAGAGAAAAAGTAAATCTGATGAGAGATACAGTATTTCAGAATCGTCCTAACAAACTAATATTTACAGTAAAAAATAAGAAAGTTAAGGAGGGTGTAAATTTATAACTTGACTAGAACCTTGTGATTTTCGCGAACCCAAGCTAATTTTAAATGAAACAAAAATCAAAAAGTTGTCATGGCTCTTTGAATTGTCGAGCTACAGGGTGATATTGAAAATATTGCTTTTGGTATGTTGACTGAGAACCAGGCGCGCAACTGGGATATCTATCATTATTATTATTATTAATCTAAAAGAAGGACATAGGACTTAGACCAGATGCTTTTGGTCTAAAAAAACACTTTGGTAAAAACATATTTGTTTTGGTATTTGCGATAAAAAGTTAATTTTTCGGTTAGCATTCCATCCCTATAAAAAATTTAAAAGCAAATCCTTTATTGTATCTTTTGCGTGAATTTGATCAAATTTTATCGGCAAATCCCCAATTTTGCCAAATTAAATATATTTTTTATATGTTTTTGCAAAATTTGTAATTTAACCTTATACATTAATCAAATTTACAAAAAAAAAAAAATACAGGTAGAAGATTTACGGATTCGCCTTGAAAATTTAGTTTAAGAGCTAGAGCTAACCAAAAAATCAACTGTTTTTCGCAAAAATATTTTGTTTTTATTAGGAGAGGCGTTGAGAACTAAAGCGGACCATTACGCAAATAAAAAAAATCGTTTATGTTTTAAATAATTTATCCTTTATATTTTACCATTAAAGGACTAAGGCTAGTAATATAAACGCATTTAATATCCTCTGTTACCAAAAAATAAAATAAATAATCATAATCTGACATAATAAAAAAACAAGTAAAGGTTCTCATGTTGCTACCTACCTTTAAGTTAACAAAGCATTAGAAACCCTGCCCATCAAAAGAAATAATTGAGAGGGTTTCTGAAAAAAACAAACATATTATTATGGTCGATATTTTCAAAAATTTGGTGGCAATTTTGTTGCGTTCCTTGTGCAAAACAAATCTTCAGTTTTTTTGTAAGGCACATATATATATAATATATAATGGGCATTTAATTTAGGCACTTTCATTAAAAGCCCACAAGTCAACGTAGTTTTCCTAGAAAAAAGCTTTTTTTTATTCACTAAAACATGTTTTTTTTATAGTCCTGTTGTTTTTTCCAAAAACCCCTCAATTATGTTTGTACTTCTCTCACAAGAAGATGGTATTGTAAATGCACTTTAAAATGTTTTGCAGTTAATCTAAAAATTATTTAAAAAAGTAAACATAACTTTTGTGGTAATGCTGAATCTTGGCTTAATCTTCAAGAAGAAAGGTTATTTTGTAGTTTACGTTGTCTTGTATACATATATTTAAGGAAAACACATAGTTTTTATCACAGTGTATTTTAATCTAAATAAAGAGATTTCCAGAAATTAATACCCTTGATGACTTGAGAAAAAAAAAAAAAAAACTCAGATATAGTTTTTTAAATATATTTTATGTTACTTGAAAAAAAAACACAAAGAAAATTACAAATAATAAACCTATTATTAAACTCTTAGATCTGGATTACTAAAATAAATTATGGATTAAAATCGGGATTTTTCTTAATATCACAAATCCTTCCATGATTGGTGTGAGGGAGACATACTCTTCAGTAGCCAGTTCTGCTCTCTCACCATGTGCTAGCAAAACAGGAGTTGTGTGTGTCTGGAAGCCTGTAATAGTTTTTGGTTTACCAGCTTGACCCACGACATCTACCGCCTGAAAATAAAAATAGTTATTAAGATTAACAAGTCCTGGAGAAATTTTAGAATTTTATTTTGTTGTTAAAATAAGTAAACTAAACGTTCCTATGAAGTTCGAAATTTTGGTGTTAATTATACCTCCTTTTGTCATATACCACAAAACTTAAAATTACAATTAAAAGTGGTGATACTGTTAAATATTTTTTATACAAAAATAATTTTCAGCTTTTAAAGACCAAATTCAAGTTAATTAAACTTACCAAACCAACTCTGACAGGTACAGGTAAGGGGTTGAGGTCTTCATCAAAGGTAACCAACATTCTGGGTTGCATAGCAGCAGCCAAAGTATACAGAAGATAATGAGATTTTCCCAGGATAACTATAAAAGAATAATTATTTCAGTACATTTTTTTATTCTAAAATGTAAAAATATTTTAATGTCTTTAAAGTTAATCTTTCAAATTAAATGCTACAACTTACTTGTTTTTACATCCAGGAATCCCACAAGAGTAGCCATCAAACCAGCAACAGCCACGGGACTCATGAGTTGCCGGTCACTGTGGTATGGGCTAAGTGTTAATGTGCCTTTTCCCAAATGTGTCAAACCTTGGGCGATTCGAACCATAAAAGATTATTTGGATCTTTGGCATGGTACTGAGCTAATTGTCTCAACATGGCTGCTAACCTTGCATTATTGGTTCCAGCACCAACCAATCCCATGGCAAAAATAGCATTATGAGCAACTTCTGCATCGCTGTCATGAGAGAATTTGCTAAGAGTATCTAATATGCTTAGTTTGGGGTTTGAAACAGAAATAAGACCCAAAGCTAAAGGTACTGCTCTTCTTATAACTGGTTCACAGTATCTTAACAAATGTCCAAATGTCCTGAAAGCCATTTCACTTCCAATGTCCTCTCCCATACTAATTAGGGCAATTCCAATAACAGCTATTGCTTGTCTTGCTGATAGGTCTTTTTCTTTTTCTTCAGCTTTTTCTTTCTTATCTTTATCTTTGTCCTTTTTGTCTTTCTCTGAGCTCTCTGAAGCTTCATAGTGTTCTGAACAGATGTGAAGCAAATGCTGGACTTTTAAAACATTTCCTGTCCCAGCATAAGCACAAATGTCTACCATAGTTGTAGCCATAGACCTAAAAATCAAAGCAAAGATTAAAGAAAATGCAATAACTGTTGTTTTTGAGTAAATATATATACTACTAAACATGCAAAACTTACCTAAAAGGTTCAGGAATAACTTCCAAAGCAGCAATAAGAGTATCTATGCTCTCTTGTTTTCCTAAATGGCACAATCCAAGACCCAAAGGCAAAAACCTAGCATAGGTATCCTTTAATTCAGCTTCTGATTTTCCATTAGAGTCTGCATGATGGTAGTGGTCACTTGTGAGTTAGCTGACCCAACTGATATCATACCACAAGCTAAAGCAGCCATTCCTATCACCTCCATGTTAGATTTAGGGTCAGAGAATACTGGAAATAAAAGACTGAGAACAGCTTCACGGTTGGAACCAACATAGGCCAAACCAAGCCCTAGAATGGCTCCTGTTCTCATTATTGGAGCATTATGAAGCACATAGTCACTCAAAAGAGCTAAAGCTGGGTCACATTCATTTCTTACACCACAATTTACTATGCCACAGGCTAACAAGGCTCCAGATTTAATGTGATCTTCTGAAGAGTACAGATATTTGTCAATGGGAGTCAATCCACCATCAACATCCCAAAGGAGCACCAAACCCAGAGATGCTGTTGCACTTAGCATTCCATGTTCCTTGTTTTTATAGAGCCACTTATTACCATCTTCCATTAAGAGTTTATCTTGACCAAAAGCAGCATTAACAAAACCATTTACAAAACTTGCAGCCAAATTCTGCCTTGCAGAGTCAACTTGGCTTCCTCCAAAAGATGGCCTGGTGTTTTCTAAGTGAGATTTGTATACATCTTCAGGGTTTTAGGTTCCATAATGTCTAATTCTCTAGCCAAGTTGAGAAAGTGATTGTTCAAATGGCAGTTAGCCATAATTTCCGATAAGTCTTCAAATTCTGTTGTACTTTCGGGTATCTCAATATAGATTTGCTGACGCCCCAACATAAAAGCAAGTTGTTTCTGGACACAACTAAAATATAAATAAAAAAATATTTACCTAAGCAATATTACTTTAGCAAAAATAACTTACGTGTCTGGGCAGGATAAAAATATCTCCTCAATAAGAGCATGATCATTAAGTTGCATAGCTAAACGTAATGCTTGGGGATACTGATTAAACTTTCTAAATAGTAATAAAGCAGTCTGTAGAAGAGTTGTGTTTTCAGGATCTGCTACATATGCTACACAACTGAAACAAAGAGCATATGTATAAATATATGGCTACATCAATATTTAAGAGAAAGTTCTCACCTAGTTAAATAGAGGCATACTCTAGAATAAATATTTTCATCAACATATTGCTCCAGCAAATCAAGTCTTTCAATCTCCATGAGCAAATCACATGCTTCAGCTTCAGCATTGTGAGCCATATTGTAGGGAACAATCTGTTTTGCAAGTTGTATTAATTTATTTTCGACATCTCTGTCATCCACATCTTTTTCACCCCATTCTCCAGCAATTTCCCCAGCTAAATGTCTAAATTAAAGAAAAAAAATTAAAACACTAAATATGTTTCTAATAGAAATGTATGTGCAAATATATTTTTAACAATAAATCTAAAAAAATGATTTGTGGCCTTACCTCACATATTCATGTCCCCATTCTCCAATTTTATCCAAATCTGACAACAGTCTATACTTAAGACACTCTCTGCCTTCCCCCATTGTCATAGCCAATACTGAAACGATGTCAGCACATACCTTCTTCACATTGGGATTTTTAATTTTTTCATACACCTGTTTCATTGTATCGTAATGGGGCCTCATAAACTTAAGAGGCTTTGGTACTGAAGTCATGGATGTGGTTGAAGCCTTGATTTTTGTCCCAAGGACATTAAGGGCAGAAAGATAAAGGTTCTCATCGTTTTCCTAAAAACGTTAGGGTTTTTTAATACATTTTAAATGACTTTGCGATTTTTAGGTTAACTTACTGTTAGTCTTTCCACACAAAGGTTTAGCTCGTCCTGTAGTTGTTTATCCTCCTCAGACTGAAAGTAAATTAAATAAGATTGATTAAAAACACTCTTTTGGTGTAATTTAAACCATTTTGTCTTACCAATTCATTTTTATCGTCTTCGGTTTCTTTTTTGTTTCAACTTTAGCTGGTACCTCGGCCTTTGCTTGAGCCATTATTTCAAAATATTAATCTCTGCACTTATTTTTTTATGGTTATCAATTAAACGGTTAGGGTTTCAAAAGTTCTTTTAATTTTTATATTAACAAGAACGGTAATAATACAGTTTCTTCGGGCTAAAAACAAATTATTGAAGAGAACGTCGAAAACTCAAGTTTTGCACCATCATTTCAGAAATGTCATCTGTCACATATGACCGGTTTTAGAGTATGTTCAACTTTTGACCTCGAAACATTAAGTTAGTTTGCTTACGAGTGATGCTCACAGCTCTTACAAAACATTTTTTTCAGAGGGGTGTGGTTGTGCTACACTCATGCTTAGTCCTTATGTACGGTGAAATATTTCGGAACAGGGGAGGTCCGAAATCACTGTGTCTATAATATCGAAATTTTATTGCGCTATCGGCAGCCATCTTAAATAAGTGACAGATCCGTGACACTTCCAGAATTTTTACTTTTTTACGGAATCCTTCGATTTTCTTGTTTAATTTTGTGCTTATCAGGTATTTTCGTAAATATTGTTAGTTTGAAAGATAGCCTTAAGCCGGCTGTCCATGAGAGAGGTTTTCCGCTCGCGGATGATAATTCAGCGTTGTGATTGGTCAGTGCAAATTTAAAATGCTTTTCCCGCCAATCACAACACTGAATTATCATCCGCGAGCGGAAACCGCTCTCATGGACAGTAGGCTTTATTCACATTTATAATTTAAATTTATGTTTTTTGTCTCTATAAACAGACGACTTTTTGAAAATTGCTCCAATCCGGATTTACGCAATTTTTGTTCACATAATATGAGGAGTAGGCATTACAGTGGAACAATGTATTAAACTTTACTTTTTCAAATAAAACATGTACAAGAACATTTATTTTTCAAAAGTCTCTCTCTCTATTTTTTTTCTTGGTTTTGGTCCCTTCAGGTCCAATCCACCACTCTCCCCCTTCCGGACTATGCTTTCCAGGGCTTTGTCGGCGGAAAATCTGGATAATCGAGCTCGTAGCTCCCAGAAATTCCAAAAGAAAACAAAAATAATTCTACAATCGATGCAATGCATAAATTGTCGGCTGTCAAACCAAAAACTGCTACTGGTGTTACGCATAACCTTCACTTTCACTACTGACAGTTTCCATGGCACGCCCATCTCTTTCCCGCAATTTGAGAAATACCTCGTGTTCACCACCAAACAGGATACCATCAGCTTATAGGAATCTTCGCTCACAGCGCTTAGATCCAGAAGAAAGATGCCGTCAATTTAGCGTGAATCTTTCCTTGATCCCCGAAGGTAAAAATGTTCGTACGGCACCTCTAACCACCACTCCGGGAAAAACTTTGTAGTCCTCTATGCATGTCCGCACTGTCCGGAAGTCAGTCTTTTTCAAAAGTCAACCCAAAGAAGTAAAAATGTAAATGCGCGGTAGGACTTTTTTCTGCGTTCTCCAAAAACAACTTGGCTTGTTTGTTTTTGAGATATCGATCAGCAAACTTGAAATAACTCCCCCTTGGATAACTCCCTACTTGGATTTCTTTGTCGAACGCGATGCAATTATTTCATTTTTTAGGGATTTTTAGAAAAATACTAGAAAGGGTTGGTTGGTGGTTCTGTAGAGTTGTCAACGAAAATACCTCAGTTGTGGAGGGGCTAATTTGTGTTGTGCGGTTGGTTTGGTTTCGCATATTGATGCTAAAATTTTTTGAAATTTAACAAATTATGTCTGAAAACATCGAAATCCGAACAATTATCGGGGCTAGAAACCTAAACCAAGTATCAGACAGCCCCGTTACAGACCCTGCCGCTGGCGCTAAGGTTCGTTCATGTAGTTTTTAAAAATAATTACCCTAATGGTTAAGGTTAAAAGGAGTATAAATAGAAGTTAAATATTACTGTGCCAAATAAGGTAGAGGCGGTTATTCGATTTTATTAACTTCCTAATAAGTTTTTCTTGTAAATAGGTCACTCTTTTCATAGGTGTTTCAAGGTAGTTAAGTAAAAAAATATCTTGTTTTGTATGAGACTGAAATGCCTACAAAAATTTGTATTTTAATATGTATAAAAGAGTATTCTTCATTTTTTCCAAATTGTTTTTTGATTTTAATAGCAATAAAAATAAAAATCGTTTAGTCAGGTTAAATCAAGTTCTGTTGTTTGTTTTTAATGTTTCTATTTTATATTTATCCTCTGCAAAATGCTCTTATGAGCACCTATAATTTTTAAATTGTTTTTGGACTTATCCAAAACATCAAGTGCAAAATTTTGGAAGTAGTTTTACCCATATGTTAATTTCCTACATATGTTCTTAAAGGAGAACATTATAATGAAAGCCGAAAGAAGAGAATGGATAGTTTTCCCAAAACTTTTATTGGTAATACAATATACACCTTTAAGCAAAATTCCATAGTTAAATGTAAGAAAGATAATTTCATATCAAACGAAAAAAAAATCATTCTATTTTTTATTTCAAAATTTTTTAATTAATTTCTTTAGGCCTTGCCTATTAAATAACTGCAGGACCCTCTTTGGAGTCACCGTTTTACAAGCATTTCAGCCACCAAAAATATTTTTAAGTTACCTCATTTGGCCCATAAAAAAATAAAAAGTAATAAAAATATCACATAAAATATTCTTTTTCCATTTCACCCCTTCACTTGAAGAAATTGGCTCACAAATACTAAATAGGTTAATTATACTCTTGTTAGCAATTATGCAATTATCAATTTTGAAATTAATATCTTATTCCATTTGGAAGTTATGGTACAGACAGACTGATAGTTAAAACATTATAATTTTCCAAATTAAGAGAATACAACACTTTCCTCATAACATGGAAAACAAAACACTCCATAGGGGTGATTTATACAGGGTGTATCCTAATTGTGGTAAGAAAATTTAAGGGCGTATTTCTGAGCCAAATTAATGAAAAAAAGTTTATATAAATATGGGTCCTTTGTATTTAAGATACAGGGTGTTGAAATTTAAAAAGAACATTGTTTTTTAAAAATATTTTAAATATGCCTTATGTGATTTTAATAAAATTTGGTTGTTGTATTTGTTGAAATAGAAATTTAATTTAGCCCTAAATTTATTTTAATTAGTGAGACCAGTGGCGGTGTGGGACGCATCTTAGCGAATATTATTGACAAAAAATGTATGCCACTGACTTTTTGCAACTTTTATTTTTTTCCAGATGAAACACCAAAAATTACAACTTTTTTGTGTCTTCATATTTTTATGTAGCTTGCTTAGTTTTTCAGAAAAAAATCCGCTTAACTGCATAATCCTGGATCATAGAAGAAACATAAGGGCATTTTTTTTAAATTTTAAATATTAAGTGTCAACTTTTATTACCAGTTATGTAACAACAACAACAAATACCTAATAAAATAACGTTTATATCTAGTCTAATAATTTTTACTAAAAAAAAGCCTTTAGACATTTTTAAGATCTTTGATAAGTTTAACACCCTGCATCTTGAGAACGAAAAATTTGAGGACCCATGTTTATATGAAGTTTTTTTAGAAAAATAACAGCAATTAGGAACCACTCCAGGGCCATTCCTAAGTTGACTTGCGCCATGGTGCAAAAATTATTGGCCACCCCTAGAAGAAAATGTATATTGAGGTATAAAAGAAGGTCCCCACTTTCGCAGTACATTACTAAGTCCTTTATTGAAGTACTCCGCATTGATTTTTTTCCTTCATAAATATTTTTGAAGAGCAAAAAAGAAAGGTCCTCCCTAAAATTCCACTGTTTTCAAGTTTAAAAACTTTATATCCTAAATGCCGCCCTTCATTTGGGAAAATGCCGCCCTCTAATTTTTGTCGCCTCGTGCGGGTGCACCAGCTGCACCCCGCCACGAACGGCTCTGAAACACCCTGTATAGAAACTTGTCTACCTAGTAAGTACATTTAGTAAAACAAAAAATTCAAATTCGGAGAAAATCTGTCTTTAATTTGTTTATTTATAGATATAAAATGACAGTTCAGTTAAAATGATTGTTTATTTTTTGTCAAAACAATCCAAAAATTGGTTGCAACCATGTATGTTTAACTAGGAAATCGCCTCTCCCACAGCATAGAGCATTCATGGTTCCATTCAAAAATGGTTCTTTTGCCTACTGATGCTACCAGCTATATATTTTTTAAAGGGATTGTCACAGGTTCTGCCCCAAGAATATTATTTCTTTTTAAACTGCTGCCATAAAGCAACACAAAACTCCATCCTTATGCGTCCATAAAAAGACCACTTAAAGAAGCCCCGAACTTCCTACATTGTTCTTTTTCTTATTCCGAGAATGCCGACTCTTAAGTCCTCCTGTGTTATTAAAATATTAATTAAAGTTGATATTTAGACAAGTAACTATTTTTTTAAAACACTGTGTACCTCTTTTTATTTTATTAGAGTGTACTAAATAATAAATGTGATATTTATTAGAAATGTGTTTGTAGAGATTAGTTTACAACATAGTAATCAAATTTTATCACATAGGTAGTGTGATTAATTCTTTAATCCATATTGAATTATTTCTCTTGATTAAATAGCAAATATTTATAACATAATCCTCAGTATTTTATAGAGGGTTTGGTTTATTTTCTGCAGCATTATTTATTCATATTATGGATTTAAAGATGGAAAAACAGGTATTTATACCCTTTTTTAAATAATGTAGTAAGTAAATTTACACACACATGGCTTAACCCTGGCTTTCTCAAAATACCGCAAATAAGGGTAAATCGATTTTGATTAATATTTTAGAGGGATTTCGATTAAGTTTGTAGCCTCTAATGTTAAGCGGTGGTTATTCAAATAAACCCTTCCATTCGATTTATAAATTTATTTTTTTGCCTCTGTTGCTAACCGTCCAAATTTAATTCTTGGGAAAATATACTGGGTGGTCAAAAAGTTTTCAACGAATTTGTAATTATTTTTAATTGATTAATTTATTGCATTTAGAAGAAGTAATCGTGAATGTGCGTTTGGTCATGTCTCAATTGTTATTAATATTCGGCGATGAAAACAATTTTTCGTGGAAGGTTGATACGAGAATGTCATTAAAATTTTCATATCGGGACATCTAATGACGCAAGAAAGACACATCCCCTCACTTAATAAGCTTTAAAATACACTCCCCACAAAAATTATCGCATATGCTCGATTTTTTCCATAAGTTTCAATGAAAAAATTCATTAATTTAAATGGCCATGTCTCTTTTAATAATTCAGCCATTAAGATAATTAAAAAAGAAATAAGAAAAGATGAAGATATGACTTTGGCAAAACCGTTGTTATTTACTGTTTACAATACAGCCTACAGGGTGGTTAAAAGTTTTGAAAAAATAAATAATTTTTATCGCCCTGTATGATGTGCTGATTAAAGGAAGTAACACATTTGTAATCATAAAATATCAGATATGCGTAAGGGTATAATGTATTCACAAATGAGATTACTTCATTTGAACACTACATCATACACGGCGAATAAAAGTTATTATTATTTTTTTAACTTTTAATCACCCTGTAGGGTGTATTGGTAGAGGAGAAAGTCGGAATATGGGCCATGTGTGGATTAGGGGTCCATAAAAATCTCGCACGATATGTGGCGCCATCGCTTAAGAAAAACCTATACTTACTCATGACCACCTCAACTCACTTTTTTGTTTGCCGTCTGAAAATCAGAGGGCGTAGAGAAGCAAAACATTTGTTAAATAAAAGTTTACACCATATATTTTTCGAGCGCGGAGAATATATGTATGTATATGCGATTATTGTAAATACTTTTCTTTTGTTAGAAAACAAAATTTGTCTCTTGTTACTTTTTGATTATAAAAGTGTGTTACAGTCCAGTTTTTGCATTTTAATAAGGTGGCCCATATTTCAAGCATTTTTGTTGCGAGTATAAATATGGCCTTTGTTTCCTTTTTCAAGATTACAAATGTTTAATGAAGAACTTAAAAATATGCTTTGGTACTTCCAAAGATACATATACAGGGTGTCCGGAAAGGGAAGGTCAAAAATGATTAAGTGATAGATTGAGCCAAAATATACTTCATATAACAAAAAGTTCTATCGCGCTTCCTTAGGAAGATATTAACCTTTAAAGTTGGTATTAAAATCAAAACTTAATTTAATTATAACTTTTGAACTGTTTAATAGTAGTGCTTCTTTCCATGGGTAAACGGCTGTTCAGTAAATCGGAATTATATAGGGTGCGACGATTTTTTTCATACAAATGTATGCATTTTTAACACTGGTGTCCAATTGCTTGTTTGCTTTGAGCCCTTAATTCCTTCATCATTTTTGTACAAAAAGGTATACTTTTTTGAATCGATATCTTTGACCGTTTTTCATAAAATCGCATTTTAATTCCAGACACACCAGCATTTTGTAAGTAGGTAATATAAAATTCAATTTTTTCAGAAATTTTTAAAATATAGTAAAATTCCTAAAATCAGTTTTTAATTAACTAAGGGACTAACAAACACCGTTTTTAATAATTTTACCCCATTTTAATAATTTTATCAAATCAATTGAATTTTTTATTACATACAAAATGCTGGTATGTCTGGATTTAAAATGCGATTTTATGAAAATCGGTCCAGGATATCGATTTAAATATCTTTTTGTATAAACATGATGAAGGAATTAAACGGCCACATTAAATGAAAAAAAATTGTCGCACCCCGTGTCATTCCGACTTATTGAACAGCCGTTTACCTATAGAAAGAAGTATTACTATTCAACAGTTCAAAAGTTATAATTAAAATAACTTTTTTCATGCCAACTGTAAAGAAGCGCGATAGAACTTTTTATATGAAGTACTAACACTATTTTGGCTCACTCTATCACCCCTATCATTTTTAACCTTACATTTTCGGACACCCTGTATTTGCGTTAGCTAGTATCTTCTTTGGTATAATTAACTATTTGTTAATACATATTTATACTAGTAGTCAAAAATAAAAAGATGTATTAAAACCCAAAAAGAGGCCATTATTTGAACCTTCTCCTCTAATAGTAAAAAACAATGCTTACTCTAAGGTTGTATCTTCTCCATTTCTTTTATTTTAATTTTTTAAATTGTCTTAATAACTTAATGATTAAATTAGTGAGGCCATACAAAACAAAAGCATTTTGTATTGAAGCTTATAAAAAACTCGAGTATATGCGATAATTTTTGTGGGGAGTGTAACTATAACGCAAACCATTTTGATATATTTTTCACAATTTGTTTACACAGGGTGACCATGAAGTAATGGGCCAAAATTCAACTACAGAATTGCGACGTTAAAATATTGCGATTTAACTAAACTTACCATAGTACAAAAGTTGATATTAACTGAGATACAGGGTGTCAACGTTCCAAAAATATATATACCTTTTTGTGTAAAAAGCATTGGTACATACAGGGAGGCGCAAAAAGTGACGACGTTTTAGAGAAACTCAAAATAGTGTAGGTAGCGTCCTCTAGTTAACACCTAAAAATAAACATCGGATATATATAGCTCATCTCCGAAAACCCCCAGGTACCGAGTTTCATGACAATATTTAAAACGTATCAAATATTATCGAAAAATATCTAAAATATTTTTTGAATTTTGACATCCTGTATCTTAGTTAATATTAACTTTTGTACGGTAAGTTTAGTTAAATCGCAATATTTGAACTTCGAAATTCTGTAGTTGAATTTTGGCCCATTACTTAGGGACCACCCTGTATAAAGCACTGAAAATCAAGAAGCCAATTAAGTTGTCGTGTTTACAATGCCTGATACTGAAATTAAAATCTATTTTTAAAAAGTCCAATAAATCGTTAATATCCCTTATCGACAAGTAATAACCATTTTTATCAGGTAGTTGAAATATTTTGATGTACAATATTTAAAATAATTAAATTTATTTCTAGGGTTTGGAAGGGAGTAACGCTTTCGTCTGCCAAAGATCTAAGTTGGTAAGATATACATGTTATTATGTGTATGCCTCACCTTCTTCAGGTCATTATTTTGCAACTTGCTGAGCTTTGTTTATGTTTTATGTTAATTTCAGATTGTAAAGTGAAGATATAGTTGTTACAAACAAAACGAAATCAGTTAAATTCGATATGTATATCCTTTCCCAAGTGTTGTTTAGAAAAATAAGCTAAGCATTGTTTTTATTTATTTTCTTTTATTTTTTACTAGATTTAACGTTGCATTTTATTTTAAGGAGTTTAGAAATCCAAACGAATTATACAGTGTGTTTTCAAATCGAGTTCAAATATTTTCGAATTTTTTGGTTGATTTTTAAACATTTTTCCTAAAATGCAAGTTGCCCCCCTATGCAAAAACAAAAGAAACTAAAAACAGTGACAGACAATGTGGTTATTTCACACAAAATGAATCACCATTTTCTCTTTCGAGCCAAAAAGTATTTTTTCCCCTTCTAATTTATACACTTTGTATGTGTCCCAAGTCCGACCTCCCTTGGAATATTGTACTTATATCTGGGGCATGGCATCCCCCAAACCACAAAAGAGCTGTTCGCCTCATTAATAATCCTTCACCCTCAGAAAGGCTTCCGTCTCTTGCCTATCGTCGGGCTGTGGGGGATTTATCGCATTTTTATAGGTACTTCCATGGCTTCTGCTCTGGAGAATTGTCCAGTATAATGTCCCCACTCACGGTTCCCAACAGAGAAACTCGTGGTGCCGCACGTATGCATCCCTATACGGTCCAACAGGACAGGCTCCGGACTTTCCACTTTGTTTGTTCTTTTATCCCTAGAGTTTTTAAAATGTGGAACCTGCTGTCTGCGGAGATCTTTCCTTTTTCTCCAATTCTTCAAGTATTTATGTCCCATGTCAACAAACTTCCTCTTACCTCGCTTAAGACATCGACCGTTCGTTAGTATTTAGGCTTTTAGCCTTCGTGGATTGTCTAAAGTTAAAAAAACAATATTTTGACTTTAAATATACGTCCTTAAAATATTTGTTGTAAATACCTTATATAGTGTTCTAACAGACGGAGTTTTGTTTTTTATTTAGCAGATACTTCAGTGTAAAGTTGTATGTATGGATTATAAGTATTTTTGTGACATAATTGGTCTGTAATATCCCCTTTTAAAAGCCATTTGAACTCCTGTAAATCCCCACGACTCTTGTACCACTTACTCCAAAATGTATTTCATCTGTCCTAAATCCAGTGGTGTACCAAACCAAGCCTTTGGACAAAGATAAATATGTTATCAACTTACCATCTGACCCTCGTATCCAACTATGTTCTTAAATTAAAGTGACTACATTTTCAATAATTGAAATCAGAATATGGGAGAAAATAAAATAAGATACATTTTTTGACAAAAAAATCTTCACCTTTTTAATGTTCCAATGGGGAATTTTTATCATCTTTCGAATTTTTTGACAACAAAAAAAAAGGCCACAATCTCCGCGAAAACCTTTTGTTTTCTTTGTTTACACCCACTCCTACCAAAAACATTTTCAACAGTCGGCGGGACGCGGGACAATCCTCCAAAAAGCGGGACTGTGCCGCCAAAATCGGGACGTGTGGTCACTTTATCTTAAATTCCAGTTCATATTACTGTCTTAATGATGTATTTTTTAGTTGTTTTTCGATTTCTTTTTAACTAATTATAATTTAGTCTGGATTGATTTTATATAAAGCTAGAATCTTCAAAACTACGTATTTTCTCGAAAATAACTCCAATTGAACTAACATGAGGAAAATGTCTGTTAGAAACAAAATTCCATTTATGTTTTTATTTTATTTAATACCTTTATTTCTTAGTGACTAAAATATATTCATTCGGTTTTTAATTAACATTTTTTTAATTTTTAAGCCAAAGTTTATAATATGTATCTTCACTTTGAAATCAAAAAATGTAAATTTAGAAATTCCATAATATCCTATTTTACAACAATTTTTTTAGTTTCATGCTTTGTATATATGATAGATTTTTATGTTTTGAAACCTTCTTTTATATGTGAGATCTTGTCTCCTTAATTTCTCCGATTTAGATACGGCTATTTGGTTTCGTATACATTTAGATATCCAAGAAACCAAATACCCGTGAGAACCAGAACATGAACTTTTAATGTAGATTTGAAACCTGAACCCTTATTAACAAGATTATTAAAAACACCCTGTAGTACTTTCTTTTATTTAAAATTTAATGTGAATAACAAAACTAATACAATATTTTGGAGGTAAGTACATGGGATAAACATGGGATTTTTACTAGTGGCCTTAGTGGCGGTAAGAGAGTCCCTATAGTTGTTAGATTAGCACCCCTAAAATATCCCTCAACGGATTAAAAGTATCTACTTCGTTGGTAGCTTTATGTCAGTATACAGGGTTATTTTTAAGTTGGTATTTTTCCTTTAACACTATAAAATGCAGGAAATTAAGATTTTTTTAAATAAAATGTTGCAAGACGCTTTCTTTTCAAGATACAGGGTGTTAAAGTTTTAAGAAAAAAGAGCCTTTTTTGTCATAACTTTCGTACCACTTCAGATATTTCCACAAAATTTTATACACTTTTGATTAGTAGAAAAGAATAGTACGCTACTGATATTTCTTTAAATCAATACTTTTTTGATATACTCATTTACTTTGGGGTTAATTTGGTCTCATAATATTTTTCCATACGACAAACGGTCGTTTAAAAATAAAAGCCATTTTCATGAATGGCAAAATCGCTAAAACCCGATATTAGGGTTTTTATTTTTAAGCTAGATTTTTGACCGTGTATTAGTTTTCCAAGAGCAACAAACTTTACCTTACTTTAATACAAATTAGACAAAAACGAATTTTACATACAAAACACCATATTAGATTTTATTGATTTTGCCATGCATTAAAATGGCCATTAGTTTTTTAAACGAAAACCGTTCGTAACGGAAAAATATCAAAAGACCAAATTAACTCGAAAGTAAATTAGTGTTTCAAAAATAATATTGATTCAAAGAAAAATCAGTTGCGTACTTTTTTTTTAAAATTCAGTACAAATCTTGTTAGAACGCCACTGGTATTGTTTTTTTAACTTTAACAGCAAAAAATGATCAAAGTGTACCAAATTTTGTGGAAATATCTGAAAGGTAGGAACGTTATGACAAAAAGGCTTTTTTTTCTTAAAACATTACCACCCTGTCTCTCGGAAAGAAAGCATTTTCTGACATAATTTTTTATTTCCTATTTTTGCATTTTATACAGTGTTAGAAGGAAAATACCAACTTAAAAATAACCTTGTATTTATTCAAAATTTTTAAGTTTAAAAAATGGTGAAAAATTTGCATTAATTTATTTTAAGAAACTTTCAAAACACTTACATTCTATCTTATTTGAAAGTATATAAGACTTTTTTAAAATATTAATAATTGTTAATGTGTACGCTTATTTCAAGAAAAATAAATAAAAAACTCTTACATTCCCTACCGACCTTTGGGTTTTTATCCAGACCAACATTGAAAGTATTTTATCGTTTTTGCTTTTAATCCCAAAACTATGCATGTCCTGAGACATGCACATGGCAGTTCTAAATAATATTTTACCGTAATAGCTAGACAATGCTACAGGCTTTTATAAACTGCTTTTTACTTTTTATGTTAGTAGTTGTAGTGTGTATGGCCGTAGAAAAAAAACGAGTGCAAAAGTACAGAAAATTATGTTATGGTCCTGGATTTAATCTAAATATTTTTAATTTTATGAAAATTTCTGCTTTGTACTGTTTAGCCAACATAATTATCCGTTTATTATTTTTGAGTTTTTCAGTATTAAAGTGTTATGATTTGTTACAGACATCTTGTGAGTCAAAAGATTTTTTTGTCTTGCCCTGTATTTTCTAAACAGGCTGCCAGAAACTCTGGTTATCCACCATGTTAAAGACTTTTTGGGTTATGTGTCTGGTTCTGCTTTTAAAATATGACATTATTTTTATTTTTAAACAAAATTTTACATAATATTTTTTCTTTAATTGCAATTTTAAAATTAAAGGTAATTTTCTTTTGTCATATTTGTTAATATACACCTACCTCGTATCCGTAGAACGAAAATATTGCGATTAGTTCTGGTTGGTCAGAATTTACCTGTTAAAAACCTTTTTAATTATTGTAGTGTAAAGTTAAATTATTACATATATAAATTAATGATTTTTTGATACTAAAAAAAATTAGTTGATAATATTTTTTTCTTATACTGTATTTTAACTGTAAAGAAAAGCTTTTTATTTTCTTTCAAAAGTTTAATATCTGCGTCCAAAACATGTTACTTTCATTTAGAATTATTATGTAAGGACTATAAATATTAAAATCAATCTTATAAGTAGGTGTAATTAATCTTTTCCACCATATTAATCAATACTTTTGTACTTGTTATATGTTTTTATTCTGTTACTAAAAGCCATTTTATACATATAAGAATTATTCTGAAAAGTATTGTCGTACACAGGGTGTTTCACAACTTATCCTACAAACTTTAAGGGCTAATTCTACAATAAAAATGAGAAAAACAAATCATATGCATATCTGTCCTAGACGGCTTAGTATTTGAACTACAGGGTGTTAAAAATTTTAAAAAGTTATTGTTTTTTTATAATAATTTTTATACCAATTCCAATATTTTTAAAACATTTGGGGGCCTATGCACCAGAAGACATTTTTGGCATATAAGAAAAAAATAATTTTTACCAGTGTCGTCCATGAGAGGTTTGACGTAAATTTTTTAAATGAAAAATGGTACGCCACTGCATTTTTCTTAAATAAAAATAGGTTTTAAAATTTAATCATTTAAGTTTGAAACAAATTTGACCTTTTTACTTTTTTTTATTTGATGCACGATTTTCGCGTAAATAAATAAAAACCATTTCTCGGCATAGTCATTTCGTATCGATAATATCAAATTCTACGGTAAAAAAATCACCTTTGTTATTTATTCTCTTTATTATTGTTAAAGGCCCATGATTTTGTTAAACAACATAAATATACAATATATGCATTAAACGTCTACTATACCAAAATTGTATGGAAGCAAGACAGAAATTATGCCCCATTTTAAAATGGTAGACGTAATCAAATTAAAAATTATCGCCCTGTTTCCATACTTTGCAATTTTGCGAAGGTCTTTGAGTCGATTCTTTATGGACGAGATCACCTGTCAGTGCGCGCGTATATTGCTTTTTGAACAACATGGTTTTGTAGACTGTGCCGGGTCAATGTTTCTAATATGCTTTGTCTTAACACAATTACCTTTAAAATTTGGATAAACAGGGACAGGTGGATGTGGTCCTACCGATTTTGCCAAGGCCTTTGGCAATTTCACTTATGGTTTTACTTAATAAGCTGAAGGGCGTTTGGTTGATAACCCAACTCTGAAATTTTCAATCTTACTTAACTAATAGGAAACAAATTTGTATTTTATAGTAAGGTACAAATCGAAATGAATATATATCCGCAGCACGTCTGAGAAGATTGTGCCACAGGGTTCGAACCTGGGGCCATTATTATTTCTGCTTTTTATTGATTTATGTCAAGTCATTAAGTGTGACAAGTTACTTTTTGCAGATGATCTTAAGGTATTTTCCCATTGAAACTTATACATTACTACGACTACACAACAATAATTAAATTACATTCAAGTAGTTGCAGAAGAAAAAACAAACTCAGTCTTAATGCAGCTAAGTGTCAAAAGTAGTTACTTGCTCATTAAGCAGCATCCTTTCCCAGTATCTATTCCATATCGGGAGTAGTTTTGGAAGAACTGGTACACTGAAAGATTTGAAGTTGTGTTTGATTCGAAATTAACTTTCGTTGACCACATCTTGAATGATCTTGCGGCGGGTCGGTTTGGCTTCCTTGTGCGCAATAGTAAAATTTTAGCGATTCAAGTTCTAAAACCCTCTTTTTGTACATATGTGCGTTCGAAACTTGAATATACTTACCTACTGATTTGGAATCCTTACTATGATTGTCCACATAAATAATATGGTAGAGTCCAGTTTTTTTAAAGTTTTTAAATTTTAAAACAGATGGGATTTATCCACAGCAGGCTCAGATTACCATGTTTTGTTGGAAAAATTTAGTTTGACAGAAACTTAAAGACTACGGAGGTTTCTGCCTCCATGATCTTTTGTTTAAATTGCTGCACGGGTAGAAGTTGATTGTCCTCATCTGCTAAATCAAATTAATTTTTGTCCCTAGATTGAACGCTAGAGAACTCTAGTAACCTTTATGTGTGAAAGAGCTAGGACCTATGCAATACTAAAATCGCCAGTCAATTTTATGTGTGCCAGTTTTAATATGATTTCAAGGGACTAACTGATATTTTTAGTGTACGAAAAAATAGACTAGAAAAGAAAAAAACCAATGTACTCAATGGGGTTATTTTGAATGTTATTATACTGTTGAATTCATTAAATAGTTTGTTATAATGGGTTCTATTATTATTATTGTATATGATATGAGTATTATTATAGTTATTTTTTATAATTTGCTATGTAAATTGCTCTGTAAATGGGTTCTTGTTGGGCAATAAAGCTAATAGTATTATTATTATTATTATTATTATTAATTAGATTGAGAATTTACAATGCCGAGAAATAGTTCCTATTTATTTACGCGAAAACCGTGCATCAAATAAAAAAGTCAAGAGATCATATTTGTTCCAAACTAACTGGCAATTTTAAAAAATATTTTCATTTTAGAAAAGACATTCAGTGGCGTACCATTTTTTTATTAAACAATATTTACATTTGATCTCTTATGAACGACACTGGTAAAAAAATCTTGTATGCCAAAAATGTCTTCTGGTGCCTAGGAGGCGTCCCCCAATTTTTTAAAATTATCTGTTTTGATATAAATGTAATTATAAAAACAGAAATATTTTAGATTTTTTAAAGCCCTGTAGTTATCCGTAAAAGTTTGTCGGATAAGTTGTGAAACATGGTCATAGGTATACTGAGTATTCGATATTCGATTTCACTAAAATTTGCAAGTGTTAGGCAGCTCTAAAACGTCATAGAGAGGGTATTAATTAAGTAAGTACTTTAAATTTAACAGATACTTTTTAAAGTCATTTTAAGGCAAAAAGGTTGGATAAATGTGGGTCCGCAAATTTTGCCGTTCTCCAGATACAGAGCGATAAACTTATAACATATAGTATGTGGTAAATATTTTAAATATCAATTGCCCAATTTTGTTTTAATGTAGTAATGATATTTATAGCTTTAAGAGGCCAATTTAGCACTAAAGTTAAATTTATTAAGTAGGTTGGCTAAAGGAATATTTCTGACAAAAAACTTGTACGCCACTGACTTCTGTGAATTTTATGAATTAATTAAGCAACTAAAGGTCCATTTTATGAATTTTTTGTCTAAAAACCATCTGTTAAATTTAAGGTGCATACACGTAAGTAACACCCTGTATGACAGATCTCTAAAATAATATACAGATGTGGTTTTTAATTATTTTTTTTGTGTTATTGCAATATTAAGTTAAAAAATTTGAATAATGAGTGTAGTCAATATTTTGCAATGAGCAGGTTACGAAAATTATCTTATAAGTCATTATGAATTTTATTATAAAAATCAACATCTTAATTTATTTTAAAGATCCATGTTAGAACCCTGTGGCCTATTTTAGGTCATTTTGCTGTAGATTTTGAAAAATATACAGAGTGTCTCTAAAAGGCCTGTACAAAATGCTAGCACAACTTTCTTGGAGCAAAATACAACGATCTAACGCAATTTACCTTAGTCAAAAAGTTAATCCTTCGCGAGATACAGGGTGTCAAAGTTATTAGTTATTTTTAAATTCACTATTTATTATTGGATTTTTTTACAAAATTCGGCATATGGGTTTTTAAAGTAGGGAATTAAAAGCTACTCATATGTTTGTTGTTAAATGTAGACGGAGCCACCTACAGTCCTTTGCTTTTATTTGTTCAAAGTGTCGTTACTTTTTTGCCCCGATGATTTCAGTAAATCATTGTTATTCTTCCATATTTTTGGCACCAAAAGGTATACTTGACAAATATCGCTACGAGCAACCGTTTCTGAGATTTTTAAATTAAGCCTTTTAAAAAACATTTAAAAAATCCTTCACGTTTCTTAACGCTTTATTTAGGCCACCCGGGTTTCTCTAAAAGGTCTGAAAAATTGGTACTACAATTTTCTTACGATAAAATACAACGATTTAACCCAATTTGCCTTAATTGAAAAGTTGATCGTTTGCGAGATACAAGTAAAAAAAAATAAATGAAAAATTTGACACCCTGTATCAGAGTTGGGCAGAATACTGAAAATCGGTATTATACGAATACGAATACCGGAAAAGAAAGTATTCGAATACCGAATATTTAAATACTTGGAAAAAAAGTATTCGAATACAGGAATACCCGGAATCGGTATTCGAATACTGGAAACGAAAAGATCCGAATACTTTAAACCAAAACCTATGACAAAATTAAAAAGCAAAAAAAGGTCTTGTGTGTGTGTCCTTTCCTTTTGTTATTTAAATCATGACAATTTTAGTATTCGGATACTACTTACACTTTTCTGTATTCGAATACTCGAAAAAAATTCGTCGAATACTTCTAAAATATTCGAATACAGAATCCCGAATACTGAGCAAAATAGTATTCTGCCGAATACTAAACACACAAATGTATTCGAATACCGGCAGAATGTATTCTGAATACTATTCAGAATACTGAGTATTCGAATACGACCCAACTCTGCCCTGTATCTTGCAAACCACCAACCTTTCAACTAAGGTAAATTGCATAAGATCGTTGTATTTTGGCCCAAAGAATATGTAGTACCATTTTGTACATACCTTTTGGACACTAGCTGGTGGCCTAGATAAAGCGTCAATGAATGCAATGGCAAACTTTTGTATGTACAAAATGTTTATTCTGAAATATCTTAAAAACAGTTGCTCCGGCTAAAAATTCTTGACTAAAAATATACCGAGGCAAAAAAAATCACTTTGAACCTAAGCAATAGACTGCAGGTGGTTTCCTCTAAATTTAACAACAAAATCATTAGCATCTTTTAACTCCCCACCCTAAAAACCTTTCAATACTAAATTTTGATGGAAAAAGGTTTTATAATAAGTAAAATATTTAAAAATAATTTAAATTAAATAAGAACTTTGACACCCTGTATCTTGCAAACGATAAATTTGTCGACTAAGATAAATTGGCTGAAATCGTCGTATTTTGGTCCAAAAAATTTGTGGTAGCATTTTGTACAGACCTTTTAAAAACACCCTGTATACACCCCAGTCATACTTTGTTGTTTTCATCCTTGTTTATGGTAAAAGTCAGACAAATCTTTGCTTGGGCTGAAGTAAAAAAGTGTTTCATTATGTTTTAGTACGCCTGTAGTTACTACCAGTAAAAATATTCTTTAAATAATATTTTTGGAGAAGAAAATTTGACCCAAAACATTTTTTTTAAATTAAAGACATTTTAGAAATTCTCCAAGAATATTGTTTAATAGAAAACAAAATTAAACAAAAAGACAATACGGGGTGTCCCAGAATATACGTGCAATCTTCCATATTTATATAGAACACATGAAAATAAAATGACAAGTTCCTATTTTTTTTCTAAAGCCCCTTTTACAGAGATATATGCCATTAATTTTTTAATAACTTTTTTAGTACTTGGTTTAATAAAATATTTTTTAATATGATAACTATTAGTTAGGGATCTTAAAATGGTGCTCTTGTAAAATTTTTGTAATATTTTGTTCGCCAAGGGCGAACTTACACAATAGTGCTAATTATTTTGACACTCTATATGAAAAAGTAATTAAAATATTATTTTTGAATAGCTTAAACTCGTACCTAAAACCGGTACTTTTCTTCGATATCGATAAATTGAAGCGTTTTTAATAAAAACAACTTTTGCTTATACAGGGTGTTTTAAGCAGCAGTTTTTAAGATATCTGGATTTAACAAAAAATCACGTCCTGCATGGCCAGGTCTAAGCTATACAGAGTGTTTTAGAATTAAATGCAATTTTTTACAGTGTGAATCCTTAGATGATTTTAGGAAGAAAAGTTCCAATAAACTTATAATCTAAGTGGCTTAACTTTTGAGATACAGAGTGATTAAAAAGCTTATTTTAAATATGTTTATTGATTAAAAACCCCTATTTTCCGGGGGACACTTATCTTTGTAAAGAAGGCATTTAGGAAAAAAATATGAGTTTGTCATAATATTTTCAGGTGTTCCATATGAATAAAGAGGAGATTGCCTACACATTTTTGGACACCTTGTATAAAGAAAGTGGCTAATTATAATTACAAAGTCATGTTCTTAAAGTGTTCTTTACTTTTTGTTTTAAGAACTTTTTTTATGTTTAGAATACTACATTCGGTTATAAAATTGCCTAATATTTCAGGAAACAAAAACTAGTGCTTTAAAGAAATCAAGCAGGTATAGAAGCAGGTCCCTCTCCGCAAGCTCTACAGATTCTTACAGCTCCGGTAAATAAAAACCATCGCTAACATTTATTAAAAGTAGTGTTGTAAATGAGAGTTTTAATAAAAGATATTTATTTTTGGAAAATTGATAAATTTATTTCTGTTTAGCACTAAATAAATTTAATTTTCTGCAAAATTTAATAACTTTTGCTAAACGTTATTCAGCTAAAAATCTGGCGTATAGTGAGACCCATTATTAGGTGTAATAATTTTAAAAACGTGCCTTAAAGTTGATTTACAAAATTATTGTGCATTTTAAATTAAAGGTGTTTCTATTGTTACGGATTGATTTACTGACAGATAGTTTTTGGGTTATTCGCCAGACGGATTAACTTTAAAATTACTTTTAAACTGTTTTAAGCTTAACCTACAGAATTATTAAATTTCCATTTTTTCTTAAAGATATTTTTAATATAATTCTGATTTTTAAAAACACGTATTGTTATGGCTTTATACTTAATTATCAATAACTACCAATTTCGTGTAATTTTTTAAATGTAATTTTGTAGAACATAATTTGTAGAACCTTTTTATTTTTATGAAGGTGTATATGAAGCATAAGTACTAGGTACTATTCCAGCCTTTTCTTTTTTAAAAAATATTTGTTCCTGTCACATGAAATTAATCTTTTATTTGTGATATAATGGTGTAAGTTCTAAAAACTTTTCAGATAAAAGAAAATAACAGCAAACTTAAAATAACTTTAATTTTAAATCATTTTAGTTTATGCATGTACAGGTGGCGCCTTTTCGTTGACCTTGCAGGGTATGGCGAAAACTAAAAGAAACAAAACAAATCTGATTGCACAATCTCGGTTTCGATTTTCGAAACAAATTCATTGGTGAATGTAAATTGTGGCTGACTTGATTCGTGTTGGAGATACAAAGTGTTTTTCAAATTTTGCCAATTTGGCCAGACACTTATAAATTGCTTGATACTTAAGATAGAAAAAATGTAAATTGAAAAGTTTAAGGTTTTTACGTAGAATTCAGGTGTACCTACATTTAATTCATTGACTTTTATTTTAAGGTAATGACACAGTTAGTTTTTTTAATGAAGTACCCTGTATATTTTATTATCAGTTAAAAGGTCTCCTTAAAAGCTTAGCCTAAAAGAAGTACTTCATTTGATATATCTATTTTTTAATAGTTTCGGAAATATCAGAATTTTTAAAATAAAACTTCCTGTATATTATATTGCCATTGCAAAAATATTTTAAAGATGTTTATTAAAATACTACACTTAATATGTTTATCTCTTATAGTTTTGGAAATATTGACCATATATGTCTAAAAAATAGTAGATATACATACGCACTAAATTATTAGATAAATTAATTTAAAATTTGGTAAATTCTTAAAGGTCTTTTAAATATCTTTTTAATAGTGATGAAATATACATGGTGTTTTATTTAAAAATGCCATTTTATTATCAAATTTTTAAGATGGCTATATTACCGAAACTATGACAAATTAAATATTTCAAATGTGGTATTTTTGTAACGGTTTTAAGGGGACCTTTCTATTGGTGATAAAATATACAGGGTGTTCCATTAAAAAAACAACTTTAAAATAAAATTCAATGGAAAAATATGGGTACGCCACTGATTTTTACGTAAAAATCCCTAAGACTTTTCCAGTTACATTTTTTTCTTCTTTAATATCGAGCAAGTTATAAGTGCCTGGTCAAATTAACAAAATTTAAAAAACATCCAGTATTTTCAAAACAAATGAAGTTAGCCATGATTTACATTTAATTACTAAATTTGTTACAAAAATCGAAATAGAGGTTGTGCAATCAGATTTGTTCTATATCTTTTAGTTTTCGCTATACCCTTTAAGCTCAACGAAAAGGCGCCACCCTGTACTAACGTATACAAAAGTCGTAATCGATAAAATGAAATTTTGAAGAGTTTTAAAAAAGATTTTTATCTGATTGGCAAGTTTGATAGGGTCATTCGACTCTATGCGTACACAAGTGTTGTACCTTGGTCTGGCGAGTAACCCAAAAATATTTCACATAAATTATGTATAGGTATGAAGTATAAACAACTTTTTGGCTCCCGTACACATACATATTTCATGCAGTAAAATTTTGAGTTAGTCGTCAAATAATTGCTTATTCGAAGCATGTTGTTGATTGGTAAAACGAAATTTGTCAATTAGATTTACAATTTTTAAGTGATGGCGTTTAGACGTAGAGGTATGTTATGTTTGTTTAAAATATAAAAATACAAATTAATAGTAACCTAAATAACAATACTTTAGTAGCCTGGTTTGAAATTTGTTTTTGTATATTTATGGGGCTGTGAGTCTGTGTAATAACACTGAATATGCAAAATGGAAAAATATATAAGTATACAGTGTGTTTACAATGGGAGATATATGTACTCGTACAATAACATGCTACAGTAAATGGATTGCAGTTATGTACACCTCTGAAATAACTATACAAAAAAAATCGAATTCAGAGTAGACTTATTTGCTTGACCTGGCTTTGTGTAACTTTTTTTCTTTCATATAAATTTTTATATCTGATTTTCGTCAGATTTTTAGCTGAAAAAGATTGGCTAAATTTTTTTTAACTGTAGAGAGTATTTTACAACACTATAAGCCTCTCAAATGATAATTTTTTAGCTTCTTACACAGGTAGCTCCAGTGACGAGGATGACGTGTCGCCAAGAGAAAAGTTCAGACGAATTCCAGTGGCAACTCTGATTTCTGTGTCAGAAATATTGACCAACATGCCTTTGGAAGGCGAGAGATTGAAATTGCAGAACAAGGTTAATTTTTTTTATGACTTTATAGTATATTCGACAACTTTCTGTTTTAAATTCAATAAAATAATTTTTTCCATTAAGTCTTATTTCTTTTTTCTTATCTGTTTTACACTCAATTCTAAAGAATTGGAGTTTAAAATCTGACCAAAAGTCGATTTTAATAGTTTGAGCCTAGTTTTGGATAAGTTTCATTCAATGACAACATAAATTTTCAGAAATGCCTGGTATAATGGCGCTTCGAAAAAGGGCAGCTGATGACAAACCATTGAAGAACGCAAAAATTGTGGGATGTACTCATATCAATGCTCAGACGGCAGTTTTGATCGAAACTTTAGCTGCTTTGGGAGCCAGCTTACGCTGGGCAGCTTGTAATATTTATTCCACTCAGGTAATTTAAAGTAGGGGTGTTAGGTAGGTGTACTTTTCCATTTCTACGTACTAGTAATTTGTGCAACATTTATAAATTTTTAATCTTATATTAAGGTGAAATTACATTGCGTAAACCTTCTCGCGCATTATTTTCTTAAATCAGGACGCCCAAACCGCGCATATACACAAGGACTGCTTGGATTGCACAGTAGATGCGCAGTGTAATTCCGCCTTTAATAAAAGCGTGTTTAGTTAGAATTTCTGTTACATAGAATGAAGTTGCAGCGGCGTTAGCGGAAGCGGGTTTTTCAGTTTTTGCATGGCGTGGGAAACAGAGGAAGATTTTTGGTGGTGCATAGACAAATGTGTCAGTGCTGAAAATTGGCAACCTAACATGATTTTAGACGATGGAGGTGATGCTACTCATCTTATGCTTAAAAAATACCCAGCTATGTTTAAAATGATCAAAGGTAAATACAGATTTTGAAAGTTTATACTTTACCAACCCTTATAAGCTTGTTTTTAATTACAGGAATAGTTGAAGAAAGCGTCACGGGCGTTCATCGGCTGTATCAACTGTCAAAAGCTGGCAAATTGACTGTGCCAGCTATGAATGTGAACGATTCTGTCACAAAGACAAAATATGACAACTTGTACAGTTGCAGGGAGTCTATAATAGACAGTTTAAAGCGGTCCACGGACGTAATGTTCGGTGGCAAGCAAGTTGTCATATGTGGTTATGGAGAGGTGGGAAAAGGCTGTTCTCAGGCTCTAAAAGGGTTTGGTTGCGTCGTTTATGTTACTGAAATCGACCCCATCTGCGCATTACAAGCCAGGTGAGTATCAAAATGAAGGATAGAGTGAGAACTCAGATTTTTACTTAGTTAACTGCACAAAAACAATTTCAGTGTTAATTTGGTTCGCAGGAAAGGACTAATATGTTTTTTTTCAGTATGGATGGTTACCGTGTGGTAAAATTAAATGAAGTTATACGTAATGTGGATATAGTTATAAC
The DNA here is from genome assembly GCA_014170235.1 of Listronotus bonariensis. Classification (NCBI taxonomy): domain Eukaryota; kingdom Metazoa; phylum Arthropoda; class Insecta; order Coleoptera; family Curculionidae; genus Listronotus; species Listronotus bonariensis. The sequence goes on along the minus strand of JACEGR010000164.1, from coordinate 208,769 downwards.
GGCAACTGGCAATAAAAATGTAGTCATGAGGGAACATATGGATAAAATGAAAAATGGATGTATTGTGTGCAATATGGGACATTCAAATACTGAAATTGACATTGTAAGATGACGCATGTGTAAAAACCAAACTTTTAAATTTATTTAATTTATCTTAAATGTTACAGAATAGTTTAAGAACTCCAGATCTGACGTGGGAGAAAGTGCGATCCCAAGTTGACCATGTGATTTGGCCTGACGGCAAAAGAATTATTTTATTGGCGGAAGGACGGCTTGTCAACTTGAGCTGCTCTAGTTTACCATCCTTTGTAGTTTCCATTACGTCGGCTACCCAAGCTTTAGCTCTAATAGAGCTATTCAATGCTCCCCTGGAAGGTATAAGTCCGATGTCTATTTACTACCCAAAAGATGGGTAAGTAGTACAAGATTTATCTAAGAGGGTATATAGTTTATTATTTTAGGAGTTGGGATTTTTATTTTACATCTAAAATATGTGTTGTGTTTTTCTTTTAAGATGAATATGTGGCCAGTTTACATCTACCAACGTTCGACGCCCATTTAACGGAGTTAACTGACGAACAAGCTAAGTATATGGGGTTAAACAAAGCCGGACCCTTTAAACCAAACTATTACAGGTGATTATTTGCATAAATATTAGATGTGTATTTATTTGTTAAAAAATTATTTAATTGTTCATAGTTACTTTACACAATTAACTTTTGCCACAGCTGTTACTTTTTTAATGAAATTATTATCATTCAAATTACTGTAGTATACCGGCCTAGAAACGAAACGGTCGACCATAGGAAATACGTGTATTTAATCCCTACTACCAATCTGCTAGGTACTCTCCTACAATTCCTCTCTGCGACAAGCGCAGCAGAACGAGATTAGGGGCTGCTGGCTCAGCGATTCCGCCTTTCGTCGGACGGCGACACGAACAAAGCAATACTCCACCTCAAGTATTGTCATTTTCCATGGTCGGCGGTTTCGTTTACATATCTGTTTGTCTATAAGACTAGTTAAAGAAATACAGTTATTTACCCTTGAACGACGCCGACGTCCAGATTCATCATTTTTATTAATAATTTGGTAGGCGAAATTTTTAAGTTTGTTTACTTACAAGCTAGTACCATTGACCAATTAAATGCATATGTAGTAATATAGCCATTACACTTTTTTGGCCAATTGAAATAAACATGCCTATCAGTATTTCTAAAGTTGGCTGGTCAGTAAATTTTATTGGTTACGCAATTTGCCAAGGAGATCAGATACATTTTCTTTATTTGTTTGTTCTACGTCATTCGCAATTTTAAATAAATGAGCAGATTAGGCGAACTCATTTTCATCATCAGAACTACTCGTAGTTCTGGTTAGTTCTGGTTAGAACTACTACTCGTAGTTCTGACTAGGTCCAAAATATTCATCAAAATAGATTCACTTATTAGTTTTTTTTGTACGGTTATTTTTATAAAAAAATAGAATTGCTGTTAGTTCATCCTAGGGTTCCCTATGCCCTTATTATATTTTTTTAACTTTTAAATTAGATATAAACTAATTACCTTTTTTTTTTATTTTTATTTCTAGGTACTAAACATGTCCAAGTTGTCATAGATGTAAGATTTTTGACAGTTGCTTGAATTTTACCAAAAATAGTGCTTATTTGTTTTAGTCTCTAACTTCCCTAACTAGAATGTCTTCTCTTTAACTATTTCAAATTTTATACCAAGCTTATTTTTAGTAAAGTCCATGCAACATCTGTTATTAGTTGTTGACTTAGAAATATAAAAGTTTTTATTTTTAATTGACTGAGTGATACCTAGTTGAATTTGTATTACATTGTTGATATAAGCTGGTTTTATTTAACTATATTAGTGGATAAATATAACTTAAATGCTGTACTTTACCATAACAGCTCAATCAAGTTTTTAGAAATAGTCTTGTCATTATTATTGTGCAACTATAGAGTGTCTTATTTAGGAGAAAAATATATTTAGATCGTGAATACCGTAATAAGAAAATTTTGAATGTCAACTTCTGCAGATTTTTAGTGGCAGCTCTCATACAGGGTGTTTCAGAATATGATGCTCATCTTTAGAAGTGTGAATTATAAGGGAAATAAAAAAAGTTTAAATAAATGTATGTCCTAAATGTCTTATCTTTTGAGATACACGGTGGTAAAATTATAAAAATTATATATTTTTTTGTAATATCTGTAGTACCACACTAAATAATTTAATAAATTTGTTACACAGCTACTGTGTATTAAGAGGCATTTTTTTCTTTCAGTGGCGTTTGAGCGGGATTTGAACTAGGTCTTAAAAAAATACCTAGTTGAAATACAAAATTAAATTTATGAGACACTCTGCAGTTGTATTCTTTTAAATTTAATTAACAATCTAAACAGCAGAAAAAATAAATTATAAGATATTGCTAAACTTTTGTGTCAATTATATGACAAACTAAATATAAAAATCACAATATAGCATAAAATAAACGTCTAAAATGATTTAATCTGTAAAAATGAATGTTACCAACCCTAAATGTTGCCATGGTAACAAACACACGTTTAGGTGGCTTAATTTTTCTTTTTCGCCATACAATATAGTATTTTATTTTTAATAGGCTTATTTTTATTATAGACAATAAAGTTAGGCAATCAGTTGGGTTGTATTTTTTTGTTAGTTCAATTAGTATAAACACACTTTTAACCAATCTCATAGTTTAATAGGTTTTATTTATTTTTATTGGAGGTTTAAGAAAAATCGGGTAACTTAACAGCTTAAAGGATGAGAACATAATTAAAAGACTTATGATTATTTTTTGGTTGTTTTTTGAGGTTATAGGAATAAGTCGTAAAAATTATAAGTCAGAAATGTTTAAGAGTTAAAAAAATATAATTTATTCATTTACTAGATAAAATAGAAATATGTTTAAAAATACACTTCCCACAAAAATTATCGGATATGCTTGGTTTTTTTCATAAGCTTTGATACAAAAATGGTTTGATTTAAATGGTTATATCTAATTTAATAATAAAGTTATTACCTCAATAAAAAAAGAAATTTTAGGGAAAGGTCAAGCTACAACTTCAGCGAAAACGTTATTATTTGCTGTTAACAATACATTCTACAGAGTAATTAAAAGTTTTTAAAATAATGAATCATTTTTAATCGCCCTGTATGATGTGCTGTTGAAAGGGAGTAATCACATTTGTAATTAAATTATTCCTTTACTCAATCCTAATATTTTCTTTACTTAATTGTGTTGATACATTCATTATTAAACAAAATATGAGCATTTAAAAAACCCAAGTTAATGCAATATTTTTTGGAGAGTATATTTAAAATGACATCAATTTTATAGACATGTCAGTGTCAAATAAGTCTTTTAATTAAGCTTCTGCCTTAGTAATAACGTATTTCTTTTTGCCAATAAATTCTTTGCGACATTGTTTATCCTACTTAAAATATACAGGGTGTCCCAACTCTATACACGAAATAGCTTCTCCCCTGTACAAGATACAAAGATAATTTTTAAATAAGAAATGTTTATTTGAATACACTTTATTATAATACGGTATTATAAATATACGGTGTCTTGAAAATATAATTTTTATTGTCAAGTAGGTTTTTTTAATGGAACACCCTGTATATTTTAACAAATTTTAACTCTGTATTAAATCCTACATTAAAAATGAAAGGTCATTAATTACTTGTTAATGTAATCTTTGTCATTCTGACAGTGACAAAATTATTTAAAAATAATTAGAATCAAAATCTTATTTTCTTTTTTCACTTTTTATCGGTAATGAGTAAATAAGCATACTGCTGATATCTCAAAAAGCAGCAATAATTGACGTATAGTGTGTTATACATTTTTGATGTAGAATTTAACAAGCACAGGATTTGTTAAAATATACAGAGTGTTCCATTAAAAAAAACCACTTGACAATGAAAAAGATGTTTTTGAGACTAATTGTATAATAACTAGTACTGTCAATAAAAAGAGTGTCTTCGAATAACCATTTTTATTTTTAGTTTATTTTTGTATCTTGTGCAGGGGTGAAGTTATTTCGTGTATAAATGGAAGTTGGGACAACCTTTATATATGGTTGTATTTTTTCTAGTTTGTAATTTAAAAACCGTTATATAGTAATGTTATATATTGTATTTTTTTCTAATTTGGTTTTTATGTACGTAATTAACCTATCAAGGATGTCCTTGCCTCATCAAATCAATCGTTTGAAAAGTAAACACCTTATTATAATAACAAAAAAAATGCAAAGAATTTTGGTACAAACAATGCGCATGCAATTTTTTTTTAACACAATTTTTTTTGATAATTTTATATTTGGTACTTAATTTTGTTTTAAAAATGAAAAGATGTTGCAAAAAAAAAGAATTGTATCTCTATACTTATGGACAAAATTATCGAATAATTTGAAATGTCCGTAATTACTTTTTCAAGAAAATTAAACAAAAGATCATATCTGCTTACTACATAAATACCATTAGCTTATATATATATATATATATATATATATATATATATATATATATATATATATATATATATATATATATATATATATATATATATATATATATATATATATAAGCTTACAGCGATAATTTAAAATTGTGCTCCAGTAATAGCGATAACAAAAAATATTCGATAATTTTACAAATTTTAACGTCTTTCATCTGCTACGTCGATTTAGCCTATATTCAAAAGGTTATATAGAATAAACCGTCTAAACGTAGTTTTAGTGGAACTAGGAAAAATTGGGTTAAATATATTTTTTTATCAACAGTATACTCGTTGTGCCAGCTCCAAGCTATCAATTAAGTTTCTGTGTATGGATTGTGGACGGGAGGATAACCATCTGAATGTATTAAAAAGTGGTCATTCGAAATGTGCAAATTGGGATGGCGCCACAGTAGCCAGTGGAGGGATTTATGTAAAGTAAATATAACCTACAAAACTCCTGAAATAATGTAGTGATTTGATTGTTATTTACTTTTGAATAATTATACAATAAGGATTTTCAGATTAGCCAAAAATTTCTCTGCTGATTAGGCAGTTACTTCGGTTTCTTCATCATTTAGACAATTATTAGGAGTTTCTTGATACAACTGTGGCATTTCTATATGGTGTTCAGTTTTCCAGTGACATGCAATGCATTATAAACAACTCCCTGAATAATTAACAATTCTTGTTGCTTAAATTTATCTTGTACTTGATTATTTTATTTTTTCAGAATGATTAGGGCTAGAATTCGACTGTAGTGATGTATTTATGACACTTGCTTGGAGTTTATGTACTGGTACGGGGATAAACTGATACTCAATCGTAGGCACAGCTCGTTTAATATTGAATATTTCTAACATTTCAAGTTAAGACGTATGTATCAATTTCTCTACTTTTTAACTTTCACCCAGTTGAACAACTTTTCACTGAACAAATCTTTTCCATTGTTTCAATATTTTTTCTCCTTGTAATAACAACCAGAAAATCATAAAAATAACAATATTATATTAAAAAAGTTATAAAAATCAAATCACTACCGACGTCATTTCAGAAGTTTTGTAGGTTATATTTACTTTACTAAATCCCTCCACTGGCTACTGTGGCGCCACCCCAATTTGCTACATTCCGATGGCCACTTTTTCAACTTGTCCGCCATAAAAGATAGTTATCCTCCCCTCCACAATCCATATTTCTGTGAAAGCCGATCCCCATTTAGGGGTGTTCACCCGTGACGCATAAGTCGGCACCCATCAGCTGATTGTCGGGGTTTTTTCAAGGACACGGTTAAAATTATATCCATGCACATTTAATTCGAATCACAACTTTTGGTAGTACCAACCGTTAATTTATGTAGGGAATTTTGTTAAAAAGTCGTCACCCATAGGGGAAAATTAGAACCAGTCCTAATTTGGCGGGTGGAAACGCACGAGTTTTAACCCCTTACCCATGACTCGCAGGTGTGAATCGTCAGGAGTCAAAGACTTTTACCCGGGGTAAAACCCCGGGTTATAACCCCTAGGTGGAAGTCGGTTATGCGTTAAACACTAGGAGGTAGAGATTAGACAAAGAAGGCCTGTCTAAAAACATCTTTTGTTTATTAGCCCTATTAAAATTAAGGATAAAAAGATATTTGAGGCTTTTCAGAGTAAATGAAAGACGTTATTATTACAAGGAGGGCGTATATAATTGACCAAACATGTATTTTATGTTTTAAGGTTGGTAGATTTTACATGACATGACCTGAGTTGCAAGAAATTAACCATTTTTTTATAGAAATTCTGGAAAGGTTCTCAGAGAAGTCATAAAAAATGTACTCACTTTTGGTACATACAACACCATTTGGTCCAGATTTATTTATTTCGTTAAAATTTAGCTTTGTTGGTTGAACATTCCATATTTACTATCGACTAGGCCATATAATAAATTTTTAATTTTAGTTGATTTTTTCATAGCTTTAAGCCCTATTATTAAATACATAAAGCCTAAAAAATATCCTAATATATATTTTTTTTTATTTTCGCCAACGAACAGAGCAAATACGGCCAAAATTAATTTAATTAGTTACATTTGAGATACGCTTCTGCCCTTTTAACGATTATAAAACTTACATAAGCATTTTGGTTCATATGACGTCTAGAACGGAAACTGCCGATTCTCCTAAATATTTTGTGTCCTAAATAGTATTATTTTTATTTGTTATAGCTTAAAAATATTATTTATACAAAATTTATTCAATTCGTAAATATCCCGTTTATATCTTTTTTCTTGCTAGGTTTTAATTAAGATAAATACCGGATGAGCTAAATAGCATATGCAATGTGAGGAAAGGAGATAGTCTAATGTGAATACCCGCATGTAAACATTTCTGATTGAATGAGTCACCCACCTCCTTTGTTTTTGCTTTACTGGCCGATATCGCAATACTTATTTGCTTAACCAGTATACAAGTGCTGTTCTTAACAAATACTGCAAGTCATCTATATTGTTGAGAAACTATAATAAAACTAGCCAAGAGAAGATATAAATGGGGCTTACTATAATCTCACAATCCAATCCATGTATTGTTGAAGCCAATTTATATCCCAGTTCTTTCATTCCCTTGGAAGAACATGAATAAGAAAAATCGGGTTTGCATTAAGTTTGCAAAATACAAAAAAGTTTTAAATGGACAGCCTTCCCATTATTTTATTTTAATTGAAAAAAAACGCAAAATTTTAGCTTCTATCAAAACATTTCTCTACATAACCTATTTTTCAAGGATTAATACATTTGGATACTCTATATCGGGTGACAACAAAATTACTATCCAACATTTTATTTCCTTTAGTGGAAGAGTATACCTTCTAAATTTTAGTGATAGTGTGTCATAAGATGCCAATTTTGGATATAAGAGTTTTTGCCTATTACTTCTGGTTTAACCGGAAGTGATAAAAACTTCGATACTTAAAATGAAGCACTCTGTCTGTGTACAAGTCATTCTAACAAAAAACCTTTAGTATACCCATATCCTATCTCTTTAATTTTTAGAGAAAACGGAGTTTGAAAGGTCCGAACAACCTCACAATAAACAGTTTTATAGATATTGTGTCGTCCTCTGGACCTTTCCAAACGCCGTTTTTTCTAAAACTAAAAAAGAAAGGTTATGGGTATATTATAGGTTGTATATCAGGAAATAGCTTGAAGAATTTAAATCCAAAAATATATAAGATGTTCCATTAAGTTTATCAGGGTTATCATATTTAGAAGTTCAAATTTTACAGCACTTCCTGTTAAACAGGAAGTAGTATTATAACGACCTCTAAAGATATAGTTTTTAAAAAATATATTTTAAGCATTTTAAACTGTTGTGATGTTTATTTGTTTTCCCATAAAACTGCACATTGTGCGGTCGTAAGGACATTTTGATACGATATTTTCTCTAAAACTTAAAAAGTTAGGTTATGGATATATTTAAGGTTTTATATAAGAATTGACCTGTAGAATTTAAATCTTAAAGATATACAGGGTATTCCATTTAAAATATCAAAGTTTATCATATGTCAATAACTTTCGGTTAAACCGGAAGTAATACGCATATATGCACCCCAAATTTGAAAACTATACGGTTTCACTAAAGGAAATAAATCCCTGGATATTAGTTTCGTTGTCACCCGGTATATTAAAATGCAGTCTCTGGAACCAATCATGTAAAGCTAACAGGAAGCGAAAATAAAACTCGTAGACTCCCAAATACCCTGATTTAATTACCCTTTAAATAATTTTGTTAGATTTTTATGATATCATTCTAGTCTTTATAAACGTGGCTTCAAAACTACATTGGGAACTTTTGGAAATAATTAATTGTTTAAGTATTATAGGTGATCTACCAGTGATTTTACTGTTTTATTGCTTAGAATTATGTTGTTAAATAGAAAATAATGAATCACCCTTTTGTTTTATTTTTGCCTAACCAAACCACATCCTTGTTTTACGAAATCCAGTTATATGCCTGGCTTTCTACAACAGGTCTTTTAAGCATCGCTTTCATTTAGGGCATAGCTTATTGTCTCTAGATTTGCTTTTTAATTTACTCAAAATAATGAAAGGCCAGTATAATTTAAAGAGCATTTTTTTAACATTGTCCAAATTCCAAGGAATCTTGGGTGTCAGACTGAAAGATATAAGTTTTTATTTTGATCAGTGCCACATTATGTATCCCCAAAATTCCGTTTTCACAAAGGTATTTAAACAATATATTTTTCGTTAAACAGGGTTGGTGTTATGTCAATATAGGTTAATTACATTATTTTTCTTGAAAGCTAATTTAAATTAAAGTAGCTGGAAAGTACCGAACAGAAACTGTGCATTTTTGTTTCGGCCAATTTTCCTTTATAAAAGCAAAATTAGATCTTTCGCATATTGCACTAGAAACACATATTTTTGGTTAAAGAGGTTTATAAATAAATTAGTCTAGTTTAAAAACACTTTTTTAAGCAAAACTAATTTTAAATAGCTGTAGGTTCCCAAAGAGAAGCTATTGCTTTTTATAACACTAAAATATGTTTTTTTGCATATTTGAAAGGAAAAAAAATCCATACAAACAGGCTTAATAGCAGACCAATAATGTTTAAAAACAACATTTTTCTTTAAGGCTAACCATATTTAAAGTACCTGTAGATACCTAAATTTTTACAACAGTAAAATGTATTTTTTCACATATTTGAAAAGAAAAGAAAAATTTTAGTCAAACAGGGTTAGTAATTAAACAATATAGTTTAAAAACAACAGTTTTTTTTTAAAATAACCATATTTGAAGTACTTGTAGGTTCCCTGAGCAGAAGCTATGATTTTTGTTTCGATCAATGTGACTCTTTAACACCAAAGTTTTATTTTTCAATTACAACAAGAAAAGATATTGTTGGTGAAACTGGGCCAACACTAGATTAATATAGTTTAAAGAAAGATTTTTCTTCAAAGCTAATGATTTTTGAAGTAACTGATGTATGTGCACGAACAGAAGCTATGCATTTTTGTTTCTGATTGATGTCACTTTTAATAACACCAAAATTTGATTTTTCAAGAATTTAACAAAAAATAATATTTATGGTCAAACGGCTAATAGTAGACTAATATAGTTTGAAAACAACATTTTTTTAAAGATAACCGTATTTAAAGTACATGTAGGTTCCCGAACAAAAGCTATGAATTTTTGTTTTGATCGATGTTACTTTTTATAACACCAAAATTTGTTTTTTCGCATTTTTGAAAATAAAAATATATATTTTCTAGCAAACCAGGGTTAAAAGTAGACCAATATAGAAAAGCAACATTTTTCGGTAAAGCTAACCATATTTGAATAGGTTATTACTAAAACACCCTAAGGTCTCGGCCACGATAACAAGCGTAAGTGTTGAGCGGAAAGTATTAAATCTCTTTATGTTGCCGGTAGTGACTACAATATTTAGTGGTGAACAGCGTCTTTAAACCAGTTTATATACATTAGAAACGCACTGCAGATACTATTTGTTTATTTTGAGCGGCCAGCAGCAGGGCTTTTTTCGCTCAGGAATATTGCAGTCCGCTGATTTAAAAAAACAAGACACAATACTAAGCGTCAGCCGTCGAGCGGATAATTAAAAAAAACAAGTTTTTTATTCACGCATAAAGAGAGATAGCACTCTCACATTTTATGATCGTACGCTGGTATCATGGCCGAGGTCCAAGTAATATTTTGAAAATTTTCAGAAAACGAGAAAAACAGCTGGGAACATATAAAAATAATTAAATGGTTATTTAACATTTTGAAGGTGGTAAATAGGCTTGGATAAAGTATTTTAAAATATTTTAGTCATATATACTTTTTTAAAATAATTAAATAAAATAATTTACAAGTAATGACTTGGGGGAGGAGGGGGTTGAAATAAAAGCCAATACGCAAGTGATATATTTTATTACAAAATATAAACAAATTAAGAACTCTCGCAATATAAACTTAATTTTTAGTTTAGGGTTTTCTGATATTTCCAGACTTCCTTACCTATGTGTATTCTCAACCCACAGCAGCGATATTTTTTCAAGTGTTCTATTTTGCTAGCTAGAAGTGAAAGACTTTGTGCATAGGCTTTCGTTTTTGGAAACTCGACGTTGATGCTTTTGTTACGTTTAGGATGTTCCAAAGATAAAGTGTGCCATATCCAACCATTTATAAATTCTGAAGCTTGTAGGCAATCAGGTTTGCTGGAAGTCATGTTTAATATGATGGAATTTAAATATTGCAAAACTTACTTTTTGTCCTTGGGAAGGTGTCGGGTTTCTGTTAATAAACTTTCTTTTTTGTAAAATAGCGGTCACCACCTTTCAAAATAAATAATTTTATCGGTGTTTATTTTCTGTTTTTACTTGAATCTATTATGATTTTTGTATATCCATGTAGAGAGTGAATTCGATCATACTTTCGTAAACGCCTTTTTATGGTCCCAAGGTCGCGGCCCCAAGGAAGAAATGAGTGTCCACAAATTGGAAAAATCTGTTCAACTTTTTTAGGCTGACCCGTCTCAACCAATTCCATGCAGAATGGTACAACTCAATGGTTTTTATTTTGCTCTGGGCAATTCTCAGAAAATAAACTAAGCTTTGTTATTGTTTCAGCTAAATGGTTTTCGATAAAGCTCATTAAAAACAAGCATACTTCATTAGGACATTTGGCTGCTGTATTTTTGAATATACATAATAATATGCCTTATCGGTTTTTAAATCATACTACAAAATATAGAGACTGTCAACTGGGTCAGGTAAAATGGGTGGTGGAATTCTTTTAAGCAAATAGTGCCGTTCCTGGGTCTTCTGTCATCCCATGCAGAAAAAAAAGGCCGCTCCCCCTGGTGCAAAGTCCCCGCTTTCACAATACATAACTAAATTCTTTATTAAAGTATTGCACATTGATTTGTCACTTTTTTCCTTCCTAAATATTTTTGAAGAGCAAAAAAACGGTCTCCCCCTTCAGTTCGACTGTTTTTAAAAAACCGCCCTTCATTTGGCAAAATGCCGCCTTCTATGCGAGTGCACCTGCTGCACCCCCGCCAGGAACGGCCTTGACGGCAGTTGCAGATTTTGCATAAAATCAAAGCCAGAGCATCCAAGTAATTACGCTGCTTACACTCTTCAATTGTACTTTTAGGGCAGAATAAAATCATTCTGCTCGACGTTCGTAAACAATTTTTTCAGCTGCAGCAACTTTCTTAGAAGCGTCTTCTAGTATACTGCTTCTATATTTTAATTAATATTCTTCACATTAGTTACATATATCTACTTGCGGACGCCCAAAGTGAAGGTTACAATTATCGTGAAAAAATTTAAGGAAATAGTGAAGTAACTTTTATATTAGGATTTTTGTGCAAAATATATTATACATAATCTTTACATTGAAAAGGTTAAATAATACAATAATTGAGTATAAAACCAACATTATTTTTCAAAACTTCCCCAATTTAAAGTAGCTGTAAGTACCAGAATAACCGCTGTGAATCCGATTTCGATTTTTACGTAATTAAATAATAAAAAAAAATGGCGGTTATTATTAAAAAGTGAAGTCTAAACCCCAATAAATAAGTCCTATAAACTTCGATTCTCGCGCTTTCATTACAACTGTGGTCTTTAAAAAACTTTCAAACGTTTTTGTTTAAGATTAGGGAGTCGGTATTATTCAGGCTGACTAAGTTATTTGATTATATTATTAGTTATTAAAAGGAATTTGACCGCAATGATAGTTATTTGATAACAATACCATAGATTCAATAGTTGCAGTTAGTTTTAGGTAACAAATATGCTTTCTATAAAAGTGGTTAGCGTATTTTTTCATTTTCTAATTTTTGTGTCCTACTCAGTTGCCCTAAGAATGATTCCAGGTAAATAAGTTACGAGAGTGAGTTATTTGTTTATTGCAATAATTATTAAATTAATAGCTATTTAAAGTTTTCTTGAAAAATAATTTATTTGATTAAACAAAACTTATAAATTCTTAAAATTACCTACATATACGCGATGTTATGAACAATTACATTGTTACAGCAACAAATGCAGATTGTCCTGCGATTAAACCTTCTTGGCCATATTGGCCTCGAGGTTTATCGAATGTTACAAACAGAAATTTAATAATTGACTGGCTTCTGGAGAACGATAAAAAAACATGTAAAGATATTGAGATGGATTATTCTAGCTACGATGGTTGGTATCACAACTTGGCAAAAATAGACTTGGGCTCTGTCGGTAAGAATAACACCGGACATGGTCAAATTCCTATCTATTTAAAGAATAAATAACGAAGATCAATTTTTAATGTAAAATTTCAAAATTATATATATTTTTTATGCGAAAATGCTGCATTGGAGAAAAAAGTCAAGAGATCAAATTTCTTGAAAAATAAATTAGGATTTTAAAAATTATGTTTAGTTTAAAAACGCAGTGGCGTACTATATATTTTTGAAAAATCTTTAGTTCACATCCCGTTCGGGCGCCACTGGTAAAAATAATTTAAAAAATGCCTATTAGTGCTTAGTAAGTGCATGTCAGTTTTCATGAAAATATCCGAAACAGTTTTGAAGTTATGATAAAAAAACGATTTTTGTTTAAAAATTTAATACCTTGTAGCTTAAAAGTTAAGAGGTTTAAGACATGTTTATATAAACTTTTCATCCTAAAATAAGCCAAAAAATTCAATCCTGTATTTTTAGTCATCAATAAAGTTACACCCTGTATAAAAGATATGTTTTTTTTCTAAAAACTTGAAAAACTGCTCTAATTTCTACAAAAGCAACCTTTAATAAAAAAAAACATATATTTTCCTTAGTTTTGACGTAGAAGAAACTAAAATTTAATATGTAGAAGTCAAGTTTATATCTTAGAAAGGTTGTTAGAAAAATTTCAGGGCAGATTTTACATCAGAAAATATAAAAAAGTTCATATTAACACGTGTCCGCAAATTTGTCGTTTCTCAAGATACAGGGCGTTAAAACTCAAAATCCTGAAAATGTTCACACCCATTTTTGTAAAAATTGTTAGACTGGATATAAACCTTATTTAAATAGGTATTTATTGTTCTTGTAACATCATTGCTAATAAAAAATTATAAAACCCAATTTTTAAAAGAAAAAGTTCCCGCAATTCTTTTTTACGGTCTAAAAATATGCAATTAAGTGAATTTTATTTTTTTCTCTTAAACTAAACTGGATACGGAAAACAGGGGACATAAAAGCTATATTTTTATGTGTTTATTCCAAAGAAAGCACAACAATGTTACACACATTTACACAGTCAGTGGAGTACCTCTTCTTGTTAGAAATATTCATTCAGTTGCCACTCGAGACGCCACTGGACTTCATAAATGTAATAAGTGTACATTTACAACCAATTTGGAAAAGATAGGTAAAGTTTAACCAACTGTTTAAATGTCAATTTGAAATTTCAAAATTGGTTGTAAATGTAGCATAATTCCTTAATGCCAAATTAAGACAAATTTGGGTAAAGGATATTCAAGATATTAAAAAACACATTTTTTTATTATCTTGGGTACCAGGAATTTGCGGACCCATGTTTATATCAGAGTTGGGTACTATTGGAATACTCGGTATTCTGAGTCCTATTTAGAATATATTTGGCAGGTATTCGAATAGTGTTCGAATACATATGTTTGTTTGGTATTCGGTATTCGACTGAAAACTTGTTTGGTCAATATTCGGGATTCAGGATTGTGAATACCGTTTTTGAATGAGAGTATTGGAATACCTTTTTTGTATTCATATCTCGTTATTCAGATTCTGTATTCGAATCATGTAATTGAAAGACCGGTATTCGATTACTTGCTTTGTATTTGTATTCGAATCGTGGTATTAAAATCACGGTATGCAAACACTTGCATTGTATTTATATCTAGTTATGCAGCTCCTGTATTCGAATCCTAGTATTGAAATCAGTATTCAAATACTGATTTCTAAGAATTAAAAATCGCGAAGCGACAAGAAAGTGATAAAGGTTTTTTTTTTTTTGATAACGACTTTTTTTTTTTTGTTTTTGCTTTTCAAAAAGTATTTCTTCATTACTTTACTGATTACTGATTGGTGGTATTAAGGTACAATATTTTCGGGATGAGGACCTTTTTTTCCTCTTTAATAAGTATTCATGAATACTGAATCTCGGTATTCAATTGCAGTGGTATTCGAATACTTTTTAGATTGCGTTATCCAAGATTCGTATTCGAATACAGGATAAATAAATAAATAGTAGCTTTTATTATTTCTTTTAAAGAGCAACCGATTCTTAGAGGGTGGGCTTCTATAAGAATCCAGGAATCTCAAGCTCGCAATTGGTCTGAAACCTGGAATAAAATTAGATCTGATAGCTCAATGTGCAAAGATACAACAAATGCTTTAGCCCTTTATTTTAGTAAGTATCAGATAACGTTGATATACATATATATATATTTTTTGGTTTTGGAAAAGTATGAATTAAATTATATTTTTTAGGTAAGCAAATAGTTGATGAAATTTTAGATACAAAAGATCCATCCTGCTTTACTACATACTGTGACCACGGTCCATCAAATAATCCTAAAGAAGAAGTAAGTTCTTTAATAGAGTCCGACCGAAACTGGTTTTCCGGCCGAAACCGAATGTTCGGCTGTGGCATCAGTTTTGGTCGAAACCAAAACTGGTTAAGTATAAAATACCCTAAAATACTGAAATTTCCATTATTCTGCATTAATTAAGGACATAAAATGAAAACACTATATAATTATTTTGTTTTAATTATTTATTAAACAACATAATTAAGTATTTTTGTATAATTTTTTTAAATTAAGTGGACGTTGCCGCGAGAAAGAAATTTAGGCGAGCGCGCACGACAACTTCTGAAATCAGTTTTGGTTTCGACCAATTTTGGCCGAAACAAAACAGCCACCGAAACTTAATTTTTTTGGCCGAAACCGAAAGTTCGGTCGGACACTACTATTTAATGTGTTGCTGCAATGGAGCAATTAAAACAAAATAAGGAGGAAAAATAAATCTCTTTATCCATCTTTATTAGATTGGGTCAAAAAATCAACTGTTTTTAATATATCGAAAATGTTGTTTAAGGTAACAAAAAAATATATCGTGAAGGTTTGGACTTTGAACCTTTAATATTAATATTTACTGCCAGTTTCATAATATTTGGTTAACACTAATCATGTGTTTGTAACCATAGAAACAACGCAACACCGAAATGTAATTGGTGTTGCCAAAATGAGTTAATGGTAACCATATATTGTGAAACTGGGCATTAAAGGTCTATCTTCGTCACTAACAGTTTTTGACAACATTCTTTTTTATGCAAAACTCGAAAATTGTTGATATTAAAAATTTTCTCAACACAAATTTTAAAGAAAATTCAATTCCCTACAAAAAAGCTCTCTTTGTAAATTGTCGTCAAATAGGCCATGTCCATGTAATCGGAGTTTCAACATTAAACTATTTTTTCAGTTTTGTTTCTTAAGTTAGCATTTTTCCTACAATTACAAATATTTAAATAAATCCAATATAATTTTTAAGAAAATTTGATGACGAAAAATTTTTTAAACATTTTCCAGTAAATCCTTCAAAAGTTATTCGACGTTGAAATTACTTTTGGATTTAACTTCAACGTCGAATAACTTTTGAAGGAGTGAATTTATTGGAAAATGTTAAGAGACCTTTTTGTAGTGCACCAAATTTCTTTTAAATATATCTAGTGGATTTATTTAAATATTGTGATATTTGTAGTAGTAACAAAAATCCAAACTTAAGAAACAAAATTGAAAAATAGTTTTATGTTCTAAGCCCGATACCATGAAAACGGCTTATTTGACGACAATTTACAAAATGAGGTTTTTGTAGGAAATTAATTTTCTTTAAAAATGTGTGATGATAAAATTTTTCAGATTAACAATTTGCAAGTTTTGCATAAAAAAGAATGTTGTCAAAAAACTGTTAGTCGCGATAATAGACCTCTTAATTAATAATATTAAAGGCTCAAACCTTCACAATATATTTATTTGGCCCAGTTTAATCTTCATACTCTAAAACGCAATTTTATAATATTTGTTTTTGGAATAATAATCTTACCTTGTTTTGTTACAGTTAAATTATGCCAGTCCTTATATTGACGGTGAAATAATTTATGGAAGAAGTCAATATTTACTTAATAAACAAATTATTTCTGATGATGGAACTATTAATATTGATAAGTTGTTGGTATTAGAGATGAAGACACTAAAAAATAATGATTTAAATTCTTCATCTGTTCTTAGGATAATTTGGTTACGTTGGCATAATTACGTAGCTAAACGAATTCGCAAAATTTGCTCAGAATGGCCGACTGAAAAGGTAAAACTTTTCCTTGGGAGTTAACGGTATTCAAAACTAAGATCTTCGCGACTTTATAAAACTGTCAATTCTGATTTAACTTTAGAAATATTTATATTATAATTATTTTTACCGATTTAAAGTATCTATTTTCTTCTTCTCATCTGCCTTTGCTGGTCTGGTTGAGTCCTAACTAATCAGAACTAACCTTTTTGTTTCGTGGTTTTAGTTCCATAGCGGGTTTCAGACGTCTCTAGACATTTCTAATCGTTTTTCAATGTTTCAAAGCACTACTAATTTTACATTGTAATATTTCTTGCACAGCTAAACCCATTGTTAGTTTACATATTGTTACACGTTAATATAACCTAACCTAACTAAATTTAAAAACAAAACAAGTTTATTCAATGCGTATTTTTCAATAAGCCACATGGCCGCGAAAGCGAAAACAATATGTTGCAATGCGATGCAAGCAACCGCATGATACAACGTATTTACTCATTGTAGCAAAGGGTTTCCTGCAGGCATTGATCGTGGTACGGTTATAAGTCTTTTTTAATTTTCCAAATTGCGAGTATGTGCTTCCTTTTTTGGTTTTAATGCATTTCGGTCAAGTTAAATTTTAACCCAGTGAATTATCTCCATTCTGGCGAAGGGAGTTTTTGCATAATAATAGATTGGTGCTTTTTCTTTGTTAAGATTAATTGTTATTATTTTTTAATTTTATTATGAATTAGATATGTCATTGACAAAATAATCTTATGGACGAGCTGCGCCTGATGAATAATAATTCCAATTAAACAAAGTATGTTAATGGATAAACTTGGTTTCTTATTTAAGATTTTTAATGAAGCTAGAAAATTTACAATAGCAGTACAACAGAAGATCTATGCATATGAATGGTTACCTTTCTGGACTAATAAAAGCTTACCAAGATACTTGAGATATAATCCAAGTGTAGATCCGCAGGTCGAAAAAATTTTCAGGCTGCTATGGTCATTCCGCAATCGATTCATGATATTGAATGTCCATTTTTCAGCAAAAAAGTACGAATATTGATCTCTTTGCTCTGTCTCTAACCCATTTGCAAGAAAGCTATATTTTAATTTTACGTTTATAACATAATTCTCATCAACTCACTGTTTATCTGCTTTTGCATTGTCTTTAAGTGACCGGAACCAAGAAAAGATCTATTCTGTTTTTCTTGCTGGCAAGTTTTTTTAGATCATGGAGGTACTCCATAGTGATCTTGGATGTGAAACAAATGGAATTTATGGCATTCTGGACAGCTTTACTGTCTAAGGGAATGCTTAGGTGTTTTGGTTGTCACATACCTCTTTACCAATAAAAATAGGTATAAGCCGCTATGCTTCAAAAACACCATTAGCTACTCCATTATCTTCTTTTAATCATTGTTGTACCTAACCAGGCTTCTGAAAATTGAGGGAGGTGTTTCTATTTTTTTTGTGTCAGGTTCGCAGCTGACTTTATATTTATCTAAAGTATAAACCGAGGTCATGTGATTTGTTCTTATTTTCAAAAGCTGTTTGTCAATAATCTTTGTTCTACTTCCTAGATTTTTTTAGATCATGGAGGCACTCCATAGTGATCTTGGATGTGAAACAAATGGAATTTATGGCATTCTGGGCAGCTTTACTGTCTAGGGAATGCTTAGGTGTTTTGGTTGTCACATACCTCTTTACCAATAAAAATGGAATGCTTAGGTGTTTTGGTTGTCACATACCTCTTTACCAATAAAAATAGGTATAACCTGCTATGCTTCTAAAAACACCATTAGCTACTCCATTATCTTCTTTTAATCATTGTTGTACCTAACCAGGCTTCTGAAAATTGAGGGAGGTGTTTCTATTTTTTTTGTGTCAGGTTCGCAGCTGACTTTATATATTTATCTAAAGTATAAACCGAGGTCATGTGATTTGTTCTTATTTTCAAAAGCTGTTTGGCAATAATCTTTGTTCCACTTCCTAGATTTTTTTATTCTAAAGGTGCTGTTGACGGCCTTCGTTTTAATGAATATATCTAAGAAAGAGAAGCTTATTCAAAACAAATTGCTAACGTTTATGTCCCTTTATTGCCTAAAGTCACTGAGGACCAGTTTTTAAGAAATTCAGTGGGTTTAGCACTGTAACCTGGTATAACTGACATAAAGTGTCAGCATTTTAAGTAACCCTACTTCGGTATCTCTTTTTGACCTCGCAGTTTGGTAAGTAGGTTCGTATATTCTTTCTTTGTTTTTTTTTTTAATAATCTGTCCGTCATGAAGGTTACTTTAAGTTCCTGAAAATCAAAGAACATGTTCATTTGTCCATTCTTGACTTCGCATATAGGTCTATTGCCAATGGACCTTAGTGGTTCTGATGGAGTCGAGTAGAAATTTTAAACATTTATTAAAAGACAACACATCTTAATATATAAAAAGTAGAATTACAACCTATATATGATTTTGTGTCAAAAAAATGGTGTAAAAAAGCATCTGCAAAGAGATCAGGGACAGAGCTTAAGGATCAACCCTCATTACGTATTACTAATGACCTAATGATGATTATTATAAAACCATACTTTTGTAGAATCGACAATCCAACAACGATATGGTTAATGAACTAATAACAAATTTAACGGTACAACCATGCAAAAACGTAA
Organism: Listronotus bonariensis; assembly: GCA_014170235.1. Lineage (NCBI taxonomy): Eukaryota > Metazoa > Arthropoda > Insecta > Coleoptera > Curculionidae > Listronotus > Listronotus bonariensis. Next base: position 189,225 of record JACEGR010000164.1, on the reverse strand, counting down.
ATGAGTTCAAAGGGAATGAATACATGCAACAAAATTATGGTCTTCCTGATATTAACCATGCTCGAAATGTTTTTAAGTTAAGTCCCTACAAAACTTGGCAAAGCTTTGTGACTAAATATAAACCCCAGAAATCGATATTAATTTCTAGATTTACTGAGGAAAAATTGGGGCGTTTGGACGCTATGATGGGTGGAACCATCGAATCAAATAATGGACCTGGCGAACTTTTTGTAGAAGTGATTCATGACCAATTTTCTAGAATTCGTGATGGTGACAGGTTTTGGTTTGAAAATATACAAAACAAGTATGAATCTATAACTTTTTTGCTTGCTGAAAATGTATGATCTAATAAAACAGTGTTAATTTAAGCTAGCCTCCTTATTTATGAAAACACTTTTAATTAATTACATAACCAATTCGTTTTTTTTTGTACGAAAGAATAAAAATGCTAAATTTTTGTATTCTTCAAATGTAAAGCACTTTGAAATATTAAATGTTTTTTAGATTGTTTTCTTGTGAAGAAGTGGGTAAAATAAATCAAATAACATTTGCTGATGTTATCCTAACTGTAACGACTGTAAATCTTGAAGATATACGTCAGATTTCGGCTTTTGTAATATCCAAATCAGGAAATTTACATGAAATGGATTTTATTATCAATCCTGCAACGGCCTTTGCACAATTGTTAAAAAGATTGTCTGTTTTCAAATTTAGGATCTATATTGTCACATTTATTATAATTGTTTTAATAGCTATTGGTAAGATTCTTATATTAATTACTCCTAAAATTAGAAATATACAAATACTGATTTATAAATAACACAGCCCCACAAAAAATAGAAGTTGTTGGTTCGAAGGACTAGACCATTATATCTTTATGTTTTCGGGTCGCTGAATCCGAATCTGGGGTCGGTCGGACCCCATCAGGTCATAGTCAAGGTTATTTCAAGGTAAAATTATCAAAATTCATCGAAAATAGACCGCAAAGTGGTATCTTCTTGTTTTTGGGGTCGCTGAATCCGAATCTGGGGTCGATTTGACCCCATCAGGTCAGGGTTAAGGTCTTTTCAAGGTCAGATCATTAAAATGTATCGAAAAAAGACCACAATCTTGATATTTTTATGTTTTTAAGATATCTGAACTGGGGTCAGTTTGATTCCATTAGGTCATGGTCAGGGTCATTTCAAGGTCAAATCACTAAATTTTATTGAAAGTAGATCAGAATCATGGTATATTTATGTTTTTGGGGTCGCTGAATCCAAATCCGTGGTCAAATTGACCCTATGAGGTTAAGATCAAGGTAAAATCATCAGAAGTTATCGTAAATGCACCAAAATCATGCTATCTTGGGGTTTTTGGGTCGCTAAATCCGAATTTATGGTCAAATTGACCCTCCTCGATTCAGATTAGGCGACCCCAAAAACATAAAGGTACCACGTTTGTGGCCTATTTTCAATGAATTTTGATTATTTGACCTTGAAATGACCTTGACCATGACCTGATGGGATCAAACCGACACCAGATTCGGATTCAGCGACCCCAAAAACATAAAGATACCATGGTGTAGTCTTTCGGACCACCAACTTTTATTTTTTGTGGGGCTGTGTAATCTTAAAAAACATTTTTAGGGATCTTCGGAATTGCAATTTGTTTAGTATTCGTAAAAGAAATAGGAAAGAGAAAAAATATTAAAAAGAATACAGTGTAATAAGACAAACACTTCAAGATAATTGGCAGATGCATTATCCGTTGTTTCCTGGTATGTTAAGTATTAATTCTGCCAAATAATTAGTTTATACCATACTTTTTTAGTTAAAGAATATATTGGTCCCAAAGAAGCTCCAAGAAGTATTGTAGTTATACTTAAAAAGGACAAAAAACAAATAATAATTAATTCTTATTCTGGAACTGTTCTCAGAGTTATTGATTTTAACGCTGTTTCTAAAACTATTGTAAAAGTACTACGAATCAGCGATGAACCAACCATTGTTATTCAATTCCCTCATAACTACGATTTGGTAAAATAATTTTAGCTCTTATTACTACCTTTTTTTTAATTCTGTAATGTTCCTATTTATTTCCATCCATTTGTTTGACTCTGCATTGATTAGGTTAAGTATCTTTTAGTAAAAAAAAACATCTAAGGAAACTAGTGTATGTCTTTTTTACTTTACTTGAAACCCAGCTTATTTAAATCTTTCAACAAGCACCAAAGCTTCCCGACTCTTCAGAGTAACGAGTTGCATGAGTTTTACCAACAAATTAAAATGTTTGCTTTTAGGTTTTAAAATTTGAATCAAATTATCTACGAGAAGCTTTTACCACAGAATTAGATGTGTTTATTACAAACAATAATAAACTTGAAAAGGAACTAATACGAAATTTTAATTGGAGAGCTGCAAAGGCCATAATAGTAACTAAATCCCATCGCCAGAGGTGGTTGGAAATGTTTTTTAGGGTTGCGTTTGCGCAAGCGTTTAAAATTAAACATTCTATGAACGAAATGCTAAAAGTAGATGCCTTTGTTGCCAAAGAAGTGATCTACACTGAGCTAACAATTATTGAATTTGCTGACGCTTTAAGCATGCCTTCTGGTAGTGAGTTTGTCAAAAGAATGTTTAAACTAGTAGATAAAGATAATAATGGGTTTATTTCCTTCAGAGAATTTGTTGATCTTATTATAATATTTGCAGAAGGATCTACAGAAAAGAAAGCTAAACTTCTCTTTGATTTGTACGATATCAATGGCACAGGGCTTGTTCCAGCTAAGGAATTTTTAGTTTTAATAAAGTAAGATATATTTCTTTTATAATTAATTCCCTCTATCAAAGATTCAGAAAGTAATTATTATTATTATTATTATTATTTAAAAGATCCAACACGACGTATCCCATGGCTCCGACCCCATAGGGCGTCGTGCGGAAGGCCATCCATATCGAAGACCACTCCTCGCGTCCGCTCGGTCAGTGATCTTCGGCCAAATTCATTTGCCTCAGTAGACGAAGGGATCCAAGGACAACAGATTTCTGCATTTTCATCACCAGTTGTTCGGGTGTATTTTCAAATGCTGGAATGTACCTCATTTCCCTTAATATGTTATTCTTCATGCCTCCCAAAACGCCAATTATCAGGACAACCAATCGCACGGTATACTCCGGATAGAGCCTCCGAAGTTCGCCAAGAAGATCTTGATATTTGGCTCGTTTCTCCCGTTCTTTTATATCGATGTTAGTTTCCGCTGGGGCGGAGAACTCTATTACGTACATGGTGTGGTTTGTCTTATCAAGGAGAACGATGTCGGGTTTATTTGCTTGAATTTGATGCGTTGTTGGGAACGCGTAGTTCCAGTATATGCGACAGTTATCATTTTCCACTACTGCCTCAATGTCTCCGGGAGCAAACGGCAGTATTGCTGTTTCATCGATGCCGTAGTAATGCCTCAGGTGATAGTAAAGTACCCGAAGAGCGTCATTATGCCGATGGATGTAGCTATTGACAGCATGCACTGGACAAGCTGACAATAGATGCATAAGGGTTTCGGGTTGCTGTCGACAGGCTCGACATGCGGTGTCAAGAACGTTGGAAAATTGGCTTCGGTACACCAATGTGTTTATCACCCCATCTTGGCATGCTAGTAAGAATCCTTCGGTTTCAGACTTAAGCTCGGCGGATTTCAAAAACCCAAACGTAAGCTTTCGAGATAGATCGAGTCTATTGATGTTTCTGTAAAAGACTCCGTGCTGCGGCTTATTGATGTGATCTTCTAAGAGCATCCGTTGTTCGGCTCTTTTAACTGCAGCTGTTACAGCACTAGACTCCTGTCTTATAAGTGATTGGTCGTCATTAGAATCTATTTCAAATCTGAGACCGAATTTCTCCGCGGCTCGCTCGGCTGCCTTGAACAAAAATGCTCCAACATTGGCCATCTCATGTTCTTTTACTAACTGCAGCAGTGGATCCGTGCTTTTGGCAACCTGACAAGCAAGACTCAAAACCAAACGATCATGCATACACTCCAAGCTTAAAAGGCCGCGACCTCCCTGATGGCGTGAGAGGTAAATGCGGGAGACTGATGAGCGGGGATGGATGCTGCGGTGAAGATGCATCATTTTTCGTGTGCTAACGTCCAGTTCGCGCAACTCTTCTCGCGTCCACTTAACTACTCCAAACGAATAAAGCAATACAGGAACTGCCAGCATGTTAGTTGCAGCAACCTTATTCAATCCTGATAGTTCGGATTTCCATATTTTCCTTAAGCGTTGCCTGTACTTGCTTCTCAGCTCGGTCTTTACAGCTTTAACATCCTGAGTACGATTTTGGTCGATACCTAAATATCGATACGTTTCGTTATTTCTAAGCGGACGGAGAATCGCGCTGTCAGCAAGTTGATCAGCCTCTAAATCGTTACCATTTCGGCCCTTCACCAGCCTAAGTTTTGCACATTTGTCAAGTCCGAACTCCATGCCAACATCTTTGGTATATTCGTGAACCACTTTAAGAGACTGTTGTAGATCTCGCTCACTAGTTGCATAGAGTTTCAGGTCATCCATATAAAACAGATGGGTTACCTTACGCTCCCTTCTTCCTGGTGGTCCACAGCAATACCCCGAGTCTTCCGAAGAGACACGGATACGGGAAGCAGCGATATACAGAATAATAGAGGACTTAGTGAGTCGCCCTGAAATACGCCCCGTTTAAATGTTATGGGATCAGTAATGATTTTTGTGCTCCAGATGTTATGGAGAATTTAGATTTCCAGAGCGGCATCAGCTGTTCGATGCAACGATTCAGGTTAGGAGGAACCTTGAGATCTTTAAGCAGATGCAATATTAATTCATGCGATGTTGTATCAAAAGCTTTTTGTAATCAATCCATGCCATACTGAGGTTGCGTTTGTATTGGATTGAGTCTTGTGTGATGCATCTATCGATTAAGAGATTTTCCTTGCAACCATTGATTCCTCTTTTTCCTCCTCGCTGCTCCCCTATATCAGAGAGAATAGGATCTATTGCACTCAGTATTCTAGAATACAAAATTCTAGTAAAAGCCTTGTAGCTGGTATTAAGGCAGGTGATTGGTCTGTAGTTCTTTGGCTGTGTTAGATCTCCCTTTTTGGTATTAATATAGTCCGGCCTTCTACAAACCATTCAGGAATTGGTGTGTGTCCATTAAGCCACGAATCAAAGATTCTGGCCAAATGCGGATGGGTACTGGGGAATTTCTTCCACCAGAAGTTATTAATGCCATCCGGACCCGGTGCAGAATAATTCCTTGCACCATCTAGGGCTCTTTTTACCTCCTCCGTCGTGATTGGTGGACTTTCGTGCTGGTTAAGTTCCTTGTCGGCACAATAGGCACTAAAGTTGTTTAAAGCAGGAGTGTCCCGTCGTAACGGCTTCGAGTCCTCGTAGACATTCTTCCAAAACTGTTCCACAACATTTGCTTGTGGCGGATTTTCGACCGTTGGTGCTGGGTCTGCCAGAAAGCTAGAGGGTTTAGTCAAAAATTTATTTGTATCTCTCAGCCCTTTAGCCTTTTTCTTTAAGCTGTTGTTAATAACACCCAACGATCGTATGCGGTCTAGGCAACGCTGCTTAATGACCTGAAGCGTGATTCTGTTAAGTGTATGGTGTTTTTGGCGTAGCTTTGAAGCTATTTTTCTAATCTTTGCCGTAAAAGGTCTGTTGGCTGATATATAACCCATTACACTATGAATGCGCGATGCCTCTTGCCGCGTTAGATCTATTTTTTGGCAATTTGCTGAATTCTGCGTTCGGTCTTCCGAAGTGCCTGGTGAAAGCTATCTGAGCGGTTAGGAACAAGTTGTTTCGCAGCTTCATAAACAGCGTTGTTAAGTGCCAAAATATCCGTTTGCTTCTGAAAGTAAATCCCGAAGAGCGTTGTTTGCTTGTGCGATATCTCGGGATTTTATGTGAGACTTGATGTTGATGTTAGTAAGCCTCTCTGTTAGTTCGTTGTTGGCGCTTTCGGGGGCAATCTCAATTACCATATTTTCCGCAGGCTGGTTTTGTTCCAGATCCTGATTATCCAGGTCCTGAGGTGGCTCCTGTTGTCTTGGTGTTCTGACATATCCAGATCGGTTAAGATAGGCTACATAGTCTCTCAAACGTTGTTGGGAGAGATGACTTAATTCTGGGTGTTTAGTACACCATGTGGCGTGCATCCGTGCCATGTAGCCCCTAATGGTGGGAGTTATTATTATTATTATTATTATTATTATTATTATTATTATTATTATTTACCTTTTAGATTCTTTTTGGAAACTGTAGGAGCCAGTATGCATAATGCTGATAACCAAGAAACTATTACTGCTATGATGCAGTCAGCTGGTATGGTCCACAAAAATAATCTGGATTTTAATGATTTTATAAATATTATTGGAAATGATATTAAAGAATTGGCTAATGCCAAGTTGGGGTTCATGATAGACGAACAGGGCAAAGCTGACACATACTTGACACTTGCAAAGCAAACCTTTGAAGCCATGTACAGGTATATTCTATATTCATAGGTATCATCATCATCATCATCAGTATCTACATCCGCATGATGATTTTCATTCTAAAATTAAATTTGTGAGGTATTGTACGATGTTTATGTTAGTTTTAAATAATACCTTATTGGTTTATTAAATATTTTTAGAAGTCGCAATGATGTATCTCAAAGATTCCAAGGACAAAGTCGTGCTATTGATGAAAAACAAGATAAGATAATACAACCCCCGTTCAACACACCCGTCTGTTTAATATTCTTTTATTTCTTGAACTAAACTCTAAGCAAGTGTTTTGTATGGTTCTTCTTACTTTATTGATCATCTTTGTGTTTGTAGAAAGAGTCTACGGTTAGTAAACCTAGTAAAAGTTGTAACAACCTTTTCAACATTTATACTTTTAGCTTTTGCCTCAGAAAATAGGCTAAATGAAATAAATCGGTTTTGTTTTGGAGTTATTTATGCAGCAAAATATGGCTTGGTCCTAACTTATGCAGTGTTGTTTGTTACGATGTGTAAAGATATTTGGACATATCTTGAAGACATGTTTTCTAAAAAATTTTCTCATTGGATTACTTAGTTCGAATTCATATAGTGTTTGGCTACTTATCGGCGATTTTTACAGGTAAGACTACGGTAAACCCAGATTTTGATAAACCTTGTTACATCTGGTTTATTTCAGGAATCCATGTTATTGGGGAAATACTGATTTATTACGCGATTATTTCTACTTCTGATACTACTGCATGTCAATTAAAAAATATTTAATGTAAGTAGGGCACCTTGTTTAAAGAATTATAATTTACAAAAGGGTGTTAACTCTGACAGATACATATTATTTTTTTTAGAAACCAAGATACATTTTCCATACATATGATGTTTTGGCAAAATTCTGTTGTTATTACAGGATTTTTATTGATCCTAATATTTTTCATAATTTTTGTTTTTGCTCAGCCCTGTATACGCCAGAAGCTTCAACATCTATTTAATGTTACTCATAATCTTTATCCCTTACTTATTGTTATAATCATGGTTCATAGTTCTCAATGCCAGGTAAGCAAAATTTTACTTTCTTACTTATTTACTCATTACTTTTGTAATGAATATTTTATTTTAGACTTCATTAATATACTGGATTATGATGGGACCTTTAATTTTGTTCTTTCTTGACCTATTCATAAGCCTCAATAGAAAGAAAATAGAACTACCTGTATTACGTGTAGAATTTTTTCCATCCCGTAAGTTTTTTTTATTCTTTTAAAATAAAGATTAAATGATAATATACATTATACCGACCTGTCCACTGTAGTAGAAACATAGAAAAGATTTAGGCGAATTGACTTACATTCTCGAGTGTAAATAAAACTCGCAAAAACGATGCGATAAAATTGTGGAATGTTTTTTATTACAAAATGAGATCTCGTTCGGATAATCATGCGGATATGTTTATCAATCGAAGCGGACAGTAGTAATATTCATCAGTTTCCTGCCTATGTTTCTAGTAGCGTGGACCTGTCTGTATACAGATTCATACAGCATATTGGCTTACATTTATAAAGCTTGTCGGACACTATCAGGTAGAGATAAGGCAAAAAATGACAGCATGTAAACATTTCCTAATAAGATGAAGCATCGTTTCGGCTTTGTTGTTGCTCTAATTGCTTATGAACCTTTTGAAGTAGCTAAAGGTGTATAGTTAGTATAGCTTTACTTTTTAGATGTAATATGCTTGATATTACGACGCCCAGAAAACTTTCAGTATAAAGTCGGCCAGTGGGTCCGTTTAGCTGTCCCTTCAATAAGCCGACGAGAATTTTACCCATTTACAATATCTTCAGCACCACACGAACCATATCTGCGCATATACCTTCGTTTAAATAACCCATGGGCGCATCAAGTAAATTCTCTTTTTGACGGACCAGGATCAGGTTATGCCGCAGCACCAGTGCGTGTGCTTTACATGGACCATATGGGTCCGGTGCGCAGCACTGGCGCCTTTATGATGTTGTCGTACTAGTAGGAGGTGGTACTGGAGTCGCATCTTTTGCTGCTGTACTTAAAGACGTTAGTCATGCATTGCAAGCTCAAGAATACTTACACTGTCAGAAGGTACGTTATTAAAATTTGGGAAATAAAATTATACGTTCATTATTACATTATCAAGATGGTACTTTTGGAATATATGTGTTTATTTTTAAATTATAAATACAGGGTGTTTCTCGACGACCTACGGTGATCAATTTTTGAAAAGTGGGCTATGGAAATTTTTAAAAATTTGGCAACGTTGTAAGATCAGTTGGGGACTTACGACTAAAATATGACAGTTAACAGTTCTGGCACTTGTGGTGTAACCGAAAGCTATAGAGAAGCCTTCTTTTCGAAAAAATCGTTTGCCGCAGTTCGAGGTGAGACACCCTCTATAAGCCTTGGTAAATATTTTTAAGGTATATTTTATTTGGGTGGCAAAATCTCAAAAGCATTTTGAATGGATGGTGGATTTGATTCAGGAAATCGAAGATAATGACCCGAAATTCTACATTAGCTGTCACATATTTATTACACAGTTCTACGAAAAGTTTGACTTAAGAACAGTAATGTTGTATATCTGTGAAAAACACTATCAGCGGATATCTGGAAAATCCCTCTTTACCAACCTTAGAGCTGTCACACACTTTGGGCGACCTGCAATTTCTGATTTTTTGAAAACGGTTCAATCCCTTCATGATACGGTAAATTTCTTATTTACATTTGGTTATTTAAATTAACTTTTCTTAGATTGTTTCTAATAACTTTTGTCATTTACAGGCCAAACACATTGGCGTTTTTAGTTCTGGACCAATTTCTCTATACCGAGCTGTAAATGAAGCATGTAGAAAACTGAATTTAGAAGGGAATCAGAGGTTTGAACATCATGCTGACAATTTTTGATCTGTTGGTAATAACTTGCGTTTTGGTTTGCGTTGAAACAGTTTCAAAATTAACCTTAACAGAACAGTGGTATTATGAAGGTTCTTGATTCCTTAGGCCGAGTTTATAAATCAGAATTTAATTGTAGTACTAGTAATAGCATTAGTCACAAGATTCAAGAACATACATTCAAATTGAAGTGTTTATAAATCAAATTTAATTTTCTGGACTTTCGAAACGACCTTGAAATTCTCTAAAATCCAAAACTTAAGACAAAAATAGGAATAAATATAAATTGCTCATGTGCCATAAACAGGTTAAAACCGGTAACTCCTTTTTATTCAAGTTTCATTACTTATTTTTTGTTAAATGTAGCTAATAATTGCCACCAATAAAAATTGTAATTTAAGTTAGGGTAATACTATGACTAATACTAAAAATTAAATTCTGATTTATAAACTCGGCCTTAAACAGAGCAACTTCACACTATAACAATGATTTCCGGATATTTATCTGTGATTTTTTTCTTTTAAATTCGTCTACAGAAGTCATAATGGTCCACCTAAATTTACAATTATTAGGTTAGCATATAACTATAATTTTATTATTTTTTGTTTACCGGTATGGAAACCAAATCGTCGACCATACATAAATCAAGCACCGAATCCCTACCACCGACTTGCTATGTACTCCCTAAAATTTACTGCTGCAACGAAAGCGATGATTTCATAGGGTCTTCCTCCTGCCCACCGCGTCCGCCTTTCGTTGGCCGACGATGCGAGCAACACATATCCCACCACGAATATTTACTATGCTTTTAATTCCCTATGGTCGGCCAGTTGATTTCTACTCCTGTATACAACTGTATACAACTCAATTTATTTATGTATATTTTTTAATTTTCATAAAATAAAATTATACAAAATTGAAAGAAAGGTTTTTTTCTAAAACTTTATGATAACCCACAAAGGCAAGTATGAATCCTAAGTACTAGTTACCCTAGGTTTTCTGGACGTCAAACTAATTTTTTCCCAATTCCGTCATTCCTGTTTCTGTTAAGCAGGGAAAAATGCACAATCGAATCTAAACAATGGAAAAAATTAACTTGGAATACAGTCCGGTAGACTTTTACAGGTATGCCTGGGCTGGTATACCTATTAAAGTCAACCGGTGCTAATGTTGGACAAACCTATGCAATTATTTCAACCTCTGCAGGTGACTAAAGCAAGGCTGAAAATAAATTATTTTTAGTGACACTGTATGAAGGCCTGAAGATCTTTGCGGTTCTCTCACACAGGATATACTGCATCTAATCTACCTGCACAGGTAAAGCCCTGCGGCCGACCGGAGCGTGTGTGCCCACCTTTAGGAAGCGTAGAATTACCTTCCGTTTCGAAAAATACGGTTTAATTACACCAACCAACCGCAATGTGCAAAACTGTTTTATTTTTATCTATTTTTTAGAAATTTGCATTTTAAGTAAAATACCCTGTATATATTTAAAATAAAACAAACACAAAATTACGGGTTTTTAGATAACTGACTAGTTTGGGCAGACTCTGTATAACGTTGATGCGTAATATAAATAGTCTGTAAAATCTAGCGTTCTAAAAATAGTTTCCGGGTAATGTGTTTGAGATTTCTCCAATTGCCCGTTCTACTTTAGCTCCCCTAGATAAAATGTGGCAGTGCAATGTTTTTAAAACGTCAGTCGTATTCATTTTAGTTTTTTCTTACAAACCAACCTGAAACCCGCAATATGTTCCCTCCAAGGAGAAGAGTAAGTAATACAATTTTTACGAAAGTTTTTTTATTCTTACCAAAATTTGTAGAGTTTCAAAATGGGCGAATGCGATAGGTGATGACTTATGGAGACTAAGCAAAGAAATTACAAAAATTACCGAAATTGAGCAGGTGAGGTCAATTAATTTTAAAGAGTAACATTTGGTAAATATAACAAATACACTGTTTGTGTTTTAGAAATATGCATTTTTAAATGCTAGAGTCGAGGAGAAAAATTCAACAGGTTTACTTGCTGAAATTAAGGAAAACATATTAAGGATGATGGATCGAAAAATGGACGCTATAAGGGTATCTAAGTGTTTTACAGTTTGAAAGTTTTCTTGCATGATATTTTTTTGCTGCAACACTTGCAGTTCACATTGTAAAATGTATCGCTGCATATTATTTTGTAAATAAGGTGTTCAACTTATCGAAATTTGAAAACAACTTATTAATATGTTTTGTCAAATTTTTAATAATAAAATAAATGAACAAATACACCTTTTAGTCGCTATTTATATATATTTTTTAACAAAAAAAACGCAAATATCACCAGTCACCAGTGGCGTAGCTAGGGCAGCAGGGGCCCTGGGGAAAAAAAGTAAAGTAAGGCGTTATGAAATAAAAACCACTTTATTTAAACATTTTTATATACTGACCACCCCAAAATATTGTGAGAGCAAAAAAAAGTCTTCACCTTCATTCTTCACCGCATTTATTTTCAGTACTTATCCCGGGGGCCCCTCTCAACTGCCCGCCTAGCCCCATATTAGCTACACCACTGAATATCACTAAAATTTTAGAGTATAGCATTCTTGCATGAAACAAAAATTGAAGCAATTAAAACAAAAAAGCAAGCGCAGAACAAAAAATTACAGGAAAAGAACGTCAAGCAAGAAATCTTTAAAACTATAAAATACTTTTAAGGAAGGGTATGGTTTTTTAATGTTTTTTGACATTTTTTTAAATAAATTTTCTAAATGGGGAAGAATATTGCGTAAAATTTGAGATGAATCGGAGCAAAATTAAGGAAAATACAAAGGTTTAAGTAACCATCTTATCTATGACTCTTGTGCATGTTTCATTCTAAATTTTATAGTGCTCGGAACTTTAACCTTTAAGCAGAGGCCCATTTACATATTTGCCGCACGTAGGCTATTAATTTTAGCCGCCCCTAATTTTCCTTTTTCATTGAAAAACAGTTTTGAAGAGCAAAACAAAATCTACGTACTAAATTAAAATCGAAATCACCTAAACAATTTATAAAGTACAAAATCTGCCGCCCCCTAAAAAACGCCGCCCTAGGCTCCAGCCTTCTGGTAAATGCGCCACTGCCACAAATTATCAGAATATACAGATGCGAAAATGCGGCAAATTACGCTTACTTGTTTCTATGATCTTGAGAAAGAATAAATGGAACATCTGCACCAATGAATGGATCGTAATATTTTAAATTTGTAAAGGTTAAACCGCACCAAGGCGCTAAGGAGAGATATACTTTTATAGTAACTAATTATGCAACTTTTTATGTGTGGAAAACGGAACAAAAGAACAATACACTAATTGGGAATTTACAAACTAAAAATTTTACCCATTCTTTGAACGGTAAAATATTGTTAGTAGATGTCACGTTTGGATCAACCTGTAATAAAATGTCTATACCTGGTTGCACAAAACATTTTTAAAAATGATTAAACTAATGGGGTTTAGAATGTTTAACCAAAAGCCATTAAAAAAACCTTGCCTAAGAACTGCTTATTAAATTAATTAATGGTATTCCGATTTTTATGCTTAATTGTGTATTAAAAAGTTTTGTGTAACTGGGGATTGAAACAGAATAATTGAAAGCCGAGAAACACAAGTTTCTAAAGAAACCCCGACGCAAGCTTTTAAAGCAATGCAGATGTTGCCTTAGTAATACCCAAACCTAATTGATTTGTTTTTTTATTTGGAAGTATGAAATTTTTTTAAATACTGAAAAAACACCTTATTTTTTAAATTTGAAATATAGCCTTTTAAATGGCAGTGCGGCTATAAATAAAAAAATATTTTCCTCTGTTTAGGCACATACTGATTAATATCAATAACTTTAGTAACATATCTAAGTAATTTGTAAAAGCTTTGTATTTATGTTAAATAATCTTAAAATAATAGTAGTCCTTTGGGAATCTAAAAGTGATCCGCTCCCGGTGATGGAGGAACAGAATAACTATACACATTTATATCCCATATTAAACGGTAAAAAAATTTAACAAGACACTAAACTAACACTTTAATAATAAAAAACATAAAAGTTCACAATTAACTAACTTATGCTCACGTTCTATACCTACAAAAGTATTGGACTAACTGACACCTAGATGAGCATTAGGTCACGTACTAAATCGTGGGTGTATATCCACCACGCAGTGGGAGGGACGATAGTGGTGAGAGATTTTAACGAACACGCTTAGTTTCGCATCTGGGTATTCTAATAATTTGTGCCACTGCCTTTAAGTACCGACGTGCGGTCTGAGAGGCCCTGGCAGGCACTTGACTCGCTACTTTACCCCTTGTCCGCCAAATTCGAATCGCTGCTTTTAAGTAGCTGCAAGACCAGTATTAGTATTCCTTGACCATTGCCCACTTTGACATCTTTGGCATTGAAACAGGAAGACGTGAAGTCGCGCGCTTATTTGGTGAGTAATTACGATTTGAAATTCCGACGCGGCCTCTCAGGCCTCAATCTTTTTTCAGAAGTTTTATGTTCCTATTATATTTTTTTCTTAAAGTTATAATAGTCTTAAGTAAGAAATAGTATTTTTGTTATTCTAAGAAGATTATTTTTGTGTTATGATTTTTATCTATTAGTCGAATTTTTCCCCAAAACTCAAGCCAAAAATGATTGTGGTGTTAAATTTAAAAAATAAGATAAAGATCGTTGTCTTTCGTTACTTATTTTTTCTTAGAAACCTTTATTATCCATCATATTGCAAAGACAAATATTTAAATCAACACTTTCTTTAAAAACAATACATAATATAAGCGGCCTCTCAGGCCTCACGTCGGTACTAACGTTACAAAAATGCACGTCGGTGCTTAAAGGTTAAAGCGCTTTTTTCAAGTCGGTAACCATCATAAGTTCTACTACTACTGCACCGATCCTTTTGCAGTTTTGACAACTATTTCTTTACATAATTTTCGAGGTAACATAATTTGTCAAGTTGTCTAATTTTTATAAAAACAAATGGGCCGATTTTTTTCTAAATAACGCTTTTTTCCCTTTAAAATGCTCCCAAAAAGTGAAAAATTAAAATTTTAAAAAACAGCGTTACTTCTAGAAAACAATGGTCCTTAAAAAATAGACCAAATTTCAACTAAAGAATTGTGACGTTTAAATATTGCGATTTAGCTAAACTTACCTTAGTACAAAAGTTCATAGTAAGATACATGTTGTCAAAGTTCAAACAATTGGTTTAAATTATTTCGATAATATTTGATATATTTTGAATATTATAATAAAACTCGGTATCTAGGGGTTTTTGACATAAGCGATTCATATCTAATGTTAATTTTTACTTTGAATTTCCCTAAAACGTCCCTTCTTTTTTGTGCTACTCTGTATGAATTATCCAAGTCAACCAGTCAATTTTCCTATGCTTTCTACGCAAAAAGATGTACTTTGTAAGAATGGCTCTGAACCACCGTTTTTAAGACACATATTTGCATTTAAATGATTTATTGCAAGCAAAAAGTATATGGATAAATACATTAAATTATTCGTTTATGATGAGGCAGTTGTAGTGTGGCTAATACGCTGTTTTAAAAGGCATTTTTGAGTTGCACCAAATGACTTAAACACTAATATCTAGAAAACGGTTGCTCCGAGCGATGCTTACATAATATACCTTTTTTGTGTAGAAAGCATAGGAGAGTTAAATATTTTACTTGGATGGTAGGTACATACAGGAAAGCACGAAAAGTTTGTTGACGTTGTGACCTTTTATAGCAAATCAAAGTAGTGTATGTAACGTCCTCTAGTTAATACTTAAAAATTAACATCATGAACATCTAAATAGCTCATGTCAGAAAACCCGTAGATAGTTTTATTACAATACTTAAAACGTACCAATAAATATTATCGAAATAATTTAAAAACATTTTTTTGAACTTTGACACTCTATATCTTCGTTAATATCAACTTTTGTACTGAGGTAAGTTTAGTTAAATCGAAATATTTTAACTTAACAATTCTTCAGTTGAATTTTGGCCCATTCCTTAGGATCACCCCTGATGTTTTCAAAACGCTTCCGAATAATTTCTGCTATTTCCATATTTTTTAGAATTCTATAAAAAAATGTACGCAATATTCTTATAATGTTATATTTTAATGTAGAATTGAGTTCAATAAATAAACTTGACGGTGGCGTAAAAAATCATAAAAATGTACCTTTTGAGCTCGAATTATACCCCCTTAAGGAATATACTTGTGTGGCTAATAAAAAGTTAATTTTTGAAACGTTTTAGTGTATTCAACAAGAAGCTGAGAATGTGGCAGAAAATTTTACTTATGTGTCTGATGTACAGTACAAATATTATAGTTCAAAATGGTCACCAACCGAGGGCGAAGAGCCACGCAAATTATCAAAATCCCTGAAGAAAAACAGAGCGATGTATTTAACTCTCAAGTTAGATAACGACACCCACTTTTACAATCTACCAGTGAATACCAGCCATAGTTCTGTTCATGTTCCGACAAATGTATATGATAAAGGTATGTTTTCTTATTATTATTATTATTATTATACAGACAGGTCCACGCTACTAGAAACATATAGGCAGGGAACTGATACTTATCACGTATTTGCAATAACTCGGCTACAAGAAAGCAAATAATATTTTAATTTAAAATTAAATCTTCAAAAACATTCCACATTTATCGCATCGTTTTTGCGAGTTTTGTTTACGCTCGCTTGAGTCAGGCGAATGTAAATTTGCCTAAGTGTTTCCTATGTTTTACTACAGAGGACCTGTCTGTATAGTGTATGTCCGTCATAGCACTTAGTAATGTTTGCAGAAGAAAAAGCCGCAGAAGCAATTCAATGGTCAGAGGCTCTTGACAAAGTTTTTGCTCAGAATTATAAATCTGATCCAGCTTTATCTTGGCAGTACTTCGGCAGTGCTTCAGGAATTATGAGGCATTATCCAGGTTAGTCTTTCCAACGTGTCTACGCAGTCCACACTTACTCTCCACTCGTTTCAGCCATGCACTGGGAGGAGCACAAAAAGGAAATCAAGGACTTGTTTGATTGTCGTATCCGCACTTGGTTTATCGAGGCAGCAACTTGTACCAAGGATGTCGTCATTCTTATTGACAATTCCGGTTCAATGGATGGTAAGTGATGTTTTTGTCAAAAAAATGCTATAATAAAAATTTATTTGACAGACTAACTTTGTCGCATTGCTAATTATATAACAAAGTATTTGCTGCCGTTGCGCTTTCAGTCAATTCACAAACACACAAAGAATTTTTTTGTATTTTACAAATTTAATACCAATAAACCCCCTCGTCCCCCGTTACACATCAAACGTACGAACGCCCTACGCCTGATCCATTGAAAGTAATGTAACCTCTCACATGCAGGCGTTACAGTGCTCGTTAAGATACATTACTTTCAATGAAAAATTTTTAGTCAAGTAGGGCGTTCGTATGTCTCATGTGTAACGGGACTAAACTGTATAATTGTAGGTATGGGTAGACATATTGGAGCATTGACAGCCTATAGTATATTGGACACCTTTTCCAATAATGACTATGTGAACGTACTTAATTACTCAGAAACTACGGACTACTTGGTACCATGTTTTGAAAAGCAACTAATTCAAGCAACAAAAGAAAATATTCATGTCTTTAAAGACGCTATAGATACGCTAGAACCCAACGGGGAAAACACAAGTGGAGCAGGCTCTTGTTATAGCTTTTGAGCTGCTAAGCCGAGTAAGCATACATTTTTAGGATTCCATCAGACACATATTTTCACTAATAAAGAGCCCGTTATGTCAAATGCCATATTTAATAATTTATCTTGTAAAATGAAAATACTACAGTGGATAACCGCCTTTAAGAAACACCTAATAAAGTCTTTTTAAAGGGGCTGTTTTGTCTTTAAAGGTGCGTCTTTATTTACTGCGGCTGTCGCGGGTCTCGACCTTGCTGGTACTCACAAAACTGTAATGGTCGATCCAGCTGTAGGTCGCCCCCATGCAAGCCACAATAAATGAAGACTGACTTTAAAATATGCGTTTTTTAGTACAGAGATATACGTGGCTGCAGTAACGAGAATAGTACAGATTGTAATCAAGCTATTATGATCTTAACTGATGGTCTCAATGCGAACTACAGCGAGACAGTTATGAAGTACAATTATCTATTTGATGGTAATAACATTCCTGTTAGAATTTTTACGTATCTTCTTGGAAAGGAAGTAACAAATGTTGAAGAAATAAAGTGGATGTCTTGTGCTAACAGAGGTACATACATATGTTGGTCTCTTTTCATTTTTCCTAACTCACGACAAGTCTTCATGAAAGCCTCCATCCTGTGATATTTTAAAGTGTGTGTTTTTTTTAAATTTTAGGATACTATACGCATGTACAGACGCTAGAACAAGTGACAGCCTCAGTACTTCAATATATCTACGTGATAGCTAGACCACTAGTGCTACAAGCTGAGGACCATCCAGTTTCTTGGACTCACGCCTATGCAGATCTTACGGTAAGTCAAGTTGTGTATTTACGTTAACAGATTACCAGAGACGTAGCTAGGCGTTGGCAAAGTGGGCTCTTACTTACAGCCTCGCCCTTAAAAGAGCCTCGCGAGACATCTTTAAACACGATGCCACCAGGTAAGATATAAATTATCGAATACATTTTGGGAACATAAGAAAAATGGCCTCGCTGATGCGACTTCGCCCACGTCTAAATTAGTTCACGCTTTGCAATTGAAGATTAACATGTTTCATTTTAGTATGATGATGCTACTGACACAACAATAAATGAACCTTACAGACTTCTTACTTCGGCAGCTATTCCATGTTTTGATAGAAAAATTAATAAGATGAACGACACAAGAACAGCAGAGTTACTGGGTGTAGCTGGAACAGATGTTCCAATTGACGAATTTAGGAAACTCACTCGACCTTATAAAGTAAGTTTATAGATTTATAATGAATAAAAGACAAATATTGGACTAATTTTAAATGTTTTCTTGACAGATTGGTGTCAATGCATATGCTTTTATAGTTACCAACAATGGTTTTGTTCTAATGCATCCCGATTTGAGGCCTGTATATGAAGGAGTTTTAAAAATAAATTACAACAGCATTGATTTGACTGAGGTTGAACAACACGAAATTGATAATAATTCAGAGCCTCGACAAATGACCGATTCTCTTAGAGAACTTCGTTCAGCGCTGGTAAATGGCACAGAAGGAAGCCTGCACAATATTAAACTAAAATTTCATTATGACGATAACCGAAGAGTTTCGGAAGAATCGTACGACTATTATTTTGCTCCTTTAGAAGACACGCCGTTTTCCATTGCTATCGCATTTCCACACCGGTATGGAAACTACTCTTTGGATGTGGGTGATGAAATTCAAAAAACAGACATACTGGGGAAAATCTGACATCATTCTTTAAAGGGAAATGGAAAATTCATCCCAAATGGTAAAGACCGCACATTTTTAATTTGTAAAATTTGTTTTAAAAATTAGTTTATTTTAGGGTGTATTGCCGGTATCATTATCTTGAAGGACACGAGTTTAATACTTCAGAAGAAGAGTTGGTCCACTTTTTGGGAAAAATGTATGATATGAAATTTAAATGGGAGCGGCAATATGAACCCATGGAGAAAGAAGACATTACTAAAAGTAAGATACGTTTGTTTCTTAATGTTGTATACAGTATGTCCACGGAGGAACTTTACAATAAGGCAAATGGACCAAAAATTTAACTGTTTAAGAATCATGTAAGGCATCAGCTTTTGCTTCTTAAAAACAAAATTCACTTTAAGAATTTTGTTTCTTTTTGTACAGGGGATCCCAAAAGTACAAAAATTGTGTCAATGGACCAAGAGAAAAAAATTTAGCAACATGTCGAATAAAAAGGTTTTTAGGATTGAATAGGGATCCCATATCTGAAATTTCATATGATATAAAAAAAAATTTAGTATCATATATTTATTTATTTATGTTTTACACCTTTTTTTACCTAATTTTTAAATTTTTGTTTTTAAATATATTTAAAAAAATTTGACATTAAATAAATCGTTTATTTATTTTAAATTTTACCAGGTAAATTAGGCTAAAAAGGTGAACATGAAACATGAATAAAAAAATGCCACAAAAAAAATTTGGTTATTTCATGTTAAATTTCACATTTGGGATCTTTTTGCAAATCTAAAAACCATTTTTATTTGACATTTTGCAGTGAGTTATTAAAAATAAAGGCAGTTTTCTCTTGGTCCATTTTCACATTTTTGTACTTTTTAGAGCTCTTGTACAAAACAAAACAAATTTCTCATCGTGAATCTTGTTTTTTAAAAAGCAAAAGCAGTTGCCATACATGACTTTCTTAAACATTTTAATTTTTGGTTCATTTATCCTATTGTAAAGTCCATTCGTGGACAGATGTAGTGATGGGTTTTAAATTACTTTTAGTTGAATGTGGCCGTAAAACATTGGACGACGACGACTATTACTGTGATAAACAATTGGTTCAAAGGCTTATTTTTGATGCAAGAAATACCTATGAACCTTTTAAGGAAAAGTGGATATTTCAGTCAGATGAAGAATATGCACTTTTTCAAAAATATAATGCAACACTTAGATTCGTTGCAACTATGAGTGGACTTACTAGATGGGATTATATTTTTAACGAGTCTTCTAAAACGAAAACTAAAACTAAGTAAGCTTCGAAAGCTAAAACTGTTTTTTGATAATATTAGGTTTTTTTTTGTTTTAGAGAGTTTGGAGATATGCATCCTAGAGCAATAGATGAGAAATGGTATAAAAGTGCTGTTTTACAGCATCAATATGATACTGATTCATTTGTTTACTCAGTACCTTTTACCCATGATGGTACTGATGTCTTGGTGACAGGAAGTTATGCGATTTTCGTTAAAGATGCAGGTATTGAAGCTCCTGGATCTGTTGTAGGGTTTCAGTTTTCTCAGGCAAAATTTAAATCCTGGGTAAAAAATGTGACTTCGAGATTGTCGGTAAGAAATCGGCAACAACCTAATAAAAACATTTTAAAAGAAAATTTATTTTAGAATCAATGTTCGGATTGTGCAAAATGTGACGAAACATTAGTATGTTATATAGTTGATAGTTCTGGATACATATTAGTCTCCGAAAAAGAAGAAGAAACTGGAAGATTTTTTGGAGAAATTGAGGGGGATATCCTGGAGTCAATGTTAGATGCAAAACTTTTTTCAGTAAAAACCCTTTATGACTATCAAGGCTTTTGTAGTTTGGAAGAATACGAAAACAGTTCCAGCACAAGTATTTATACAGTACGTAAGATGAATATGTATGTGTTACATATCTCTGGTAATCTAAAATTATTTTGCAGCCATTACATTATGTAACAACAACAATTCACTGGATTATTATTAAGTTTTTATATACAATGGCTGAAATAAATCTGTACCAGTTGCTAGATCCTGTGGTAACGTTAGCCCAAGAAGTGTATCAAAATGTAAAAGGTATTTTTACTACTAAATAATACACAGAATGTTTTATAAAACATGGGGCATTGCTTAACAGGGGGCCAAAAATAAGACAAACATGTTATACTTATGAACATAGCTTTAAAACGGCCTAATTTTTAGGATACAGTGGCCAAAATACTTTTATTCTAATAATCTCTTGTTACTATTATGAAGCAGTGGTGCAGTTTCGGGCATCTTAGAAAAGTTATGATAAAAAACTTGAGAAAATTATCTCCAATAGGAAAAAAATCAATAGTGATTTAACTATAAAAAGTTTTATTTAAATAGAAAAGCCTGATTTAAGATAATGGTAAAATCCCAATTTAGAACACCTTTCTTTCAGTACCCTTTATAATTAAAATTGGGCTATTTTGAGGCTATAATTACACAAAATTAAGCATTATCTTATGTTTTTTAAAACGCTTTGTACAAATTTTAAGATAAATCAAATTCATCGGAATCTTCGGATTATAATAATGCTTATGATGACGACGACGACGACGATGATGATGATGAGGTTGATGAACTCACTTTTGATGATGACGAAGATAAATATTTTGCATGCGAAAAGAAAATTACTCTTTTTTGTTAGATCAATTTCGTTTCATTAAAGACAATTTTCATGGGGAGCTGTCCACACCAGAAAGGTAATCTTTTGCGACACCTTTTATTTCACAAACATAATAATATAGTTGATGTAATAATTTCTATTTGTAGGCAGTTTTACGTTAAAAGAATACCTAACAGTAATCTTATACTTGTGGCAGCTGAAAGAAATCTAAGGATAACTAACAAACCGCGATACTCAACAGATCCCGAAATTATTTCCAAAGTTCCATCATATACTTATGATGAAATGAATGATACTTTGCTGCCATGTCAGAAGCTTTATTTAAATTCATTACCACGCCGAAGACTTACTGGTTGTTATAATGAACATTACTTGGTAAAGAGACTTCTTAAATAATAAGGGTGTAATTTAATTGATGGCTAAAAATACAGAGTATGATTCCTTAGTTTATTTTAGGAAGAAAAGTTTATATAAACATATGTCCTAAACGTCTTAACTTTAATCTACAGGGTGTTAAAGTTTTAAGAAAAATATCGTTTTATTATCATAACTTACTAAGAACCAATAGGCTTTTTTCATGTGCAAGTTTTTGTTAATTATTGTCACCAGTGGCGTCTGTACGGAATGTATACTGGAAATTCTTCAAAAAATATAGTACGCCATTGCTTTTTTCAAAAACAAATTTGACCGCTTGAGCTCTCTGTGTCTGATAGACCGTTTTCGCGTACAAATATAAAAACCGTTTTTGATGCATTTTTGGTATACTGAAATTATTTTAAACTAGTAGGCTGCGGTGCTCTATTTTTAGTTTTGGATGACAATAAGTCAAAATTTTTTGCAAAATAAATTTGAATTTAAAAAACGATTTTTATTTTCGAAAAAGCAATGACGAACCATGTTTTTTAATTTACAATTTTCATCCCGTACGGACGCCACTGGTGAAAATATTTTAAAATGTTCCATGTTAGAAAATCAATATTTTTGTGCTTAGTAGCTTTGTGCCAAATTTCATGAACATATCTACAACAGTTTTAAAGTTATGATAAGAAAAAAATTCTTAAAACTTTAACACCCTGTAGCTTAAAAGTTAAGAAGTTTAAGACATATGTTTGTATGAACTTTTCTTCCTAAAATAGGGTAAGGAATCACATCTTGTAGTTTTAGCCATCAATTAAATTACACCTTGTGCATAGTACATATGTACATATCTTCCTTATAGAAAGTTGGACTAAGTGACTAACTCACAGAGGCCTGGCTTTATGAAAAATAAAAACTGCAGTTTTTTCCTTTTTTAAAAAGTTTTGTAGATCTTAATTTACTTGTTATAGTTTTATAAACGGGGTGTATTTTCCTTTTTTTCCTAAGTTCTGTTGGTAAGAAACGTTTATTTACTCAATGGTATTAATAAAAAACTTTTTTACAGGAGCGGGAAATACAAGAATGCGGAAGAGGAACAACCATAACAAGCGACATTTTGTTTCCTATTTGCTGTTTTATGTTACAGTATTTAGTTAGATATGTAGGTACTTAATAAATTATAGGCTATATTAAATAAAGTACAGTATACCTGAAACTTGAATTTTTATTATATCAGCAACGCAAGTTCTTCTTCCTTTAAATAATCAGTTAGACAGAAATGTTTTTATGTACACGGTGGTCTCTAAGTAATCTAAAATTCAACTGGAGAATTGTGACGTTAAAATATTGCGATTTAACTTAACTTACCTTAGGACAAAAGTTGATATTAACTGAGATACAGGGTATCAAGGTTAAAAAAATATTTGTGATAATATTTGATACATTTTGACAACAACAACAAAACTCGGTATCTGTAGCGTTTCTGACATGAACTATTCATACCTAATGTTAATTTTTTAGATGCTACCTACATTACTTTAAATTTTTAAAACGTCGAAACTTTTTTACTCTTCCCTGTATGTACCATCTGAGTAAAATATTGAACTCTTCTATGTCTTTACACAAAAAAAGGTATATTTTGTAAAAATCGCTCTAAGCAACCGTTTTCTAAATATTCACCATAAGGTTATTTAGTGGAAGCCCAAAAATGCCTAAAAACAACTACTTATCCATAACTACAACTGCCTCATCATAAACGAATGATTGAATATATTAATCTATAAAATTTTCAGCTGCACTAGATAGATAGATAGATAATTATTTATTTGTTCAAAAGTTTAAAATAAACTACAAAAAAACCCAAGAGGGTGTTGAACATTGTAAAAAATTGACAATATTTTATAAACAAGCATATAACATTTTACAGCACTATATAAGCCAACATCCTTGAAATATACAAACTTAGCATAGAAAAAAAAGATTAAACCATAATAAGACGTAATAATATTAAATTACAAAACATAAATTTAAATTTAATTAATTTATTTAATTATGGCAACAACACTTAAAAAATATTCAAAGGAACAATCAAAAACGCAGAAAACAATAAAAGCAGAGAATATGCTATACCTTAAACTAATTATTCAGTATTTAACATCTTATTAAATCTTTATCGGGATCATCAAAAAACTCACCACATTCATAAAATGCCTTACCGATCAGATATTTTTTTAAAGCGCTTTTAAGTTTATTCTTTGATAGATTCCTAATACTTTCTGGAAAACAGAAAAATATTTATAATAGAGTATTTTACATTTTTTTGCAAATAAGTAAAATTACATTTTTCCGCTACCAAATTATCTCTATTGCGAGTGTCATGATCATGTTTTATATCACAATCAGTGAACAGATCTCGATTATCGTATATGAACATCATCGAGTCTAATATGTACATTCCTATAACTGTAAGGATATTTCTTTCTATAAAAATAGGTTTACAACTCTCTTGTTGTTTCATGTTAAAAATGCTGCAAATGGATTTCTTCTGCATGACCATGATTCTGTCTAACCAGAACTAAACCCCTTAAATGAAAATATCTTAAAAATAATGACTCAAAGTCATTCTTACAAAGTACACCTTTTTTGTTTACAGAATAGCACAAATAAGTTGGGACTTATTAGAGAAAGTAGGGTAGGTGACGTCCTCTAGTTAACACCTAAAAATTAACATCAGGTATATGTAGCTAAATATACTGATAATAAATAAAATTTCAACCTCTAACCATCTTTACCCTTTCCTTTAAAGCAATTATACTTAAAAACAATTGGTTGCTTACTTTCCGTAAATACAACATACACAAAATTTTAAATTAATATCTAATTCTGTTCAATAAGAAAACATAATCTACAAACACCCATTTGAAAAATAAAATTTTAGAATAAAACTAATTTATATGTATCAAAAAACTTTTTATTGAACAACAGAATAAGAAACATATTACAAAACTTTCAAATTAATTTACATAGTTTGCTGAACATTTTCCATATTTTCTTTAGTACCTGCAGGGGCATTTTCAGCTTGTCCCTCTTGTCCTTTTGGAGGTCTAATTAAAACCTTATCAATTAACCCAAACTCTTTGGCTTCTACCGGACTCATAAACTTATCTCTCTCCATATTTTTTTCTATCACTTCCAAATCCAATCCAGAATGTCTGACATACAGCAAATTAATTTGTTTTTTGAGTTTTATTATTTCTTCAGCTTGTATTTGAATATCAGTGGCTTGCCCCTTAAAAATGGTTTCATAAGTTTATAGATAGCTTACTAACATATTAAAACAAACTTACCTGGGCACCTCCTGATGGTTGATGGATCATTATTCGGGCATTAGGCAGGGAATGTCTCATTCCAGGAGTTCCAGATGCTAACAGAAGTGATGCCATACTGCATGCTTGCCCAACACACCTAAAATAGGCTTATAATTAATACTGACAATTATTTTATACATAAATCACATTTACCAAGTAGCAATAGGTGGCATACAGTACTGCATAGTGTCATATATTCCTAGACCAGCCGTAACACTTCCTCCAGGGGAGTTTATATACATATGTATAGGTTTGCTTGTAGATTCGGACTGAAGGAAGAGAAGTTGTGCTACTATAAGTGAGCTCATCGTATCATGTATTGGTCCCATAAGACATATTATTCTTTCTTTGAGTAATCTTGAATAAATATCATACGAGCGTTCACCTCGTCCTGTTTGTTCTACTACTATTGGAATCAGACCTATATTTCTTACAGCTAACTTATTAACAACGGCAACATTAAACAATCGCTAAAAAGATAATAGTAGATAGTAGATATTAGTAAAAAAATGTGTATAAAATAGGAATGTATTACCTTGGCGGAAAAGAACAACTTTCTTGAATTCATTTTTAAGTATATGTCTTGTTATTTTTAATACATTATTTGTTTACAAATCTACAAAAAAATTTCATTTAAAATAAGGTTATGTTAAACAAATTGCATGGTTATCTTCACGGTTCTTCTCTATTCTACTCTATTTTTGTTCTTGGCTCTGGTACCTTCAGGTCCAATCCGCCAGCTCTCCCCCTTCCTGACTATGCTTTCCAGGGCTTCGTCGGTGGAAAATCTGGATAATCTAGCTCGTAGCTCCCAGATATTCCAAAATAAAAAAAAACAATTTTATGAATAGATGAAATGCATAAATTGACAGCTGACATACCAAGAACTGCTACTGGTATTTAGTGTATTCCTTTTACCTTGTAGAACCGTTCTCTGAACTGTCAATATTGTCAAGAACGGTTCTACAACATGAAAAATGTCAAATAATTGTAAAAGGAACACTTATGGTGTATTGTGGGCGGTTCTGGAGCATAAAAGGAATAAAGCAATTGCGTATAACCTTCACTGTCACTATTGACAGTTTCCGTGGCACGCCCATCCATTTTCCGTCATTTGAGAAATAGCTCGTGTTCACTACCAAACAGGATACCATCAGCTTATAGGAATCTTCGGTCATAGCGCTTAGCTTCAGAAGAAAGATGCCGTCAATTTAGCGTGAATCTTTACTCGATCCCCGATGGTAAAAACGCCCGTACGGCACCTCTAACCGCCACCCCGGAAAAAATTCTGTAATTTTCTACTCGACGTCCGCACTGTTTGGAGGTCGAACGAAGAGTCCCATCTTCACGGTTATCTTCCCTTTTACTGGATACTGTTTTGTTTATGGCGTTACTGCAAGGCAATTGCCAGACCTTCCCTTTTATTATTTCTTTTTCATTTTATGGGTCCAATGAGTGTATTTCTTTTACCTTGTAGAACCGTTCTCCGAACTGTCAATTGTGTCAAGAACGGTTCTACGACATGAAAAAATGTCAAAAATTTTTAAAACGAATACTTATGGTGTCGTTCCGGGCGGTTCTGGAGCATAAAAGGAATACAGCAAATGCGACCGACGACGAATAAGAGTAAATCCCTATTAGAGGCAATCTTGCCACTTTGCTAAGAAATGAGGGGCACTTATCCCTCTCTGCTACTTATCAGCACGATAGAGAGAACAAATACATCTAATAGCTTTTCTCTTACGCAACGTAAATGCAATACCAATAGTAAATCACTGTATTGTATAACAATAATTTCTTATAGCTCAGTCAAAAATAAACACATCCTTAGACAGTTGCTGTGAGGTGAAAAAACATGCATGAACAGAGGCGGCGTAGGGCGTGGGCGACATGGGTCACAGCCCATGGCCTCTCGGTCCGAAGGGCTTCGCGCCTTGGATATTTGTGTATTACTTAGGCCGGCTATTATAAAAGTGTCGGTAAATAAATCTTAGGATTAAACTGAAAATTAAAAATTTAAAAGCCGTAAAACTTATGTTTATATTTGAGATTTCGTAATCGGTACTCCAGCCCCGAATAACAATATATTGTTATTTTGGGACTCCAGTACCGCTTAAACTTAAGATAAGGAGGGGTTTTAGAAAGAAATGAGAAATTTTGCGTTTATTTTATATTTTTAATCTTCAGTTTATTCCTAAGATTTATTTACCAACACTTTTATAATAGCCGGACTTAAACCTAAGTATGTTTTTATTTTAAAAATCTATCTTTATACGTGAGCAGAGGGCCTCGTAAAATGTATCTTGCCCACATAAAATTATGATCTTGCGCCGCCACTATGCATGAATAAAATACGGAGCTTTAAGAATCAACCATCCAACGTCGAAAACATTTTCGCGGCACTCTTAGATGGCAGGAATTTTCTTTGGTCGTCGGGGGTATTTCGAGTCAAGTTTACCTAACTAATTGCTTTAGAAAGTTAGATTTTTAAAAAAATACAAATTAGATGTTAGATTTTGTTTTAAAAAACATTCTTATAAATATCCCTGACTCTGAATTTAACACATTTGAAAATTTCTTTAACTGTAGTTTCCATTGCATAAAAAAATATACATAATTTAGAATTGGGAAAAATTAAAACACCCAAACGTATAAACCTAGTTTATTTGTTTTGACCAAATTTAATCCAAAATTTAAAATTAATTAAAGTACCTACCGATCATTTGGTCTTACGTAGGTAATTTAAATTTTAAAATAGAATAAATTAAAGGTTTGGTGCAAAAACGACTTCTGCAAGCAGTTCCGGATTAACCTATAAGCAAATTAAGGAATGGCTAGGGCATCACATTGTGAAAGGCACCACAAAGGGGGCTTTAAAAAGTAGAAAAGAAAGAAGAAAGTATAAACGCCCGTTTTTGTGTTATAAAGTTGTTTAGAAAGGTAAAGGCCTTTTTTTGCTCTTCAAGAATTTTTGGTAAGAAATGTTATTTTTTAAAACTTTTGGCAACAAAAGAAGGTTTTTTTTCTTTGGATGTCAAAAAATTTCATGTCTAGGGGGCACCACAGGAGTCGACTGCTTAGGGCATCACGACGTCTAAATCCGGCACTGTCTGCAAGTAGCTGGTTTCAAGTTTAGGTTATTTGGCATCTAGGGCTAACAGAATCGGAGCTGCCCCTTAAAAACTGTTAAAAAAGAGCTGTCTAGTTTAACTAAACGTCCACTAGATCGGTAGGATACGTGGTAAAACAAAATTAACTAATAAAATGAGAAAAATAATAATTATGCATATATGCATCCACAAAACAACATTAAGATTTATTTCTTTTTGTTTAACGTGCGTTGTTTTTCGGCATGAACAACAACTTCATCTTCTACTTGAAGGCCCTTGCGCCTTCTAACATCACGTCTTAGTTTATTTGCTCGTAACCCAGATTCCATTTTCGCTTCATACTCGTCATCACTATCATCTTCATCTTCAACTGGCTCAAAGAATGGATCTCCGTCAATTATCTACAAAACAGTTTACTTTTGGTATTTTTAAAGGATTCAAAGTTTAAGAAGAAAATGTTTGACCAGTGCCAGTTCAAAATTACAATCAGCAATTAGTGGAAATGCGTGAAAATGAGACGATCTAAAGCGAGATCGACGCATCAACCTATCGTGAAATGTTTCAATGCAATCTAGTCTGTACCTATTATTGTTTAACAGATTGAACTCAATTAATAGCATCGAGTTGACACAGGTGTATATCACTCAACACAGGCGCGACTCGTTTATAAGGTTATTTTGTCAACCACCCACCCAGTGGCGTACCCAGAGGTATCGGGGCCCCTGGGCGGAAAGCAAAACTTGGGTCCCTATCTTTTACTTTTTGGAACAAATTTTTAATAAGCAAAAAAAGTCCTCACCTCAGAAATAAGGCCCTTCTTACTACATAATATCAAAGACAATTGTAGTTTTACTATAGACACCCAGAACAATGCTAAATTTTTGGTCATCAGCTTGGACGCTCGCTTCGTGGATTTATGAAGCGGGTATCCATCGAGTACACACGCAAACAGTAAAATTTGCTGCTTCATAAATTCAGCCAAGCCAGAGTCCAAACTGAAGACCAAAAATTTAGCATTGTTCTGGGAGTCTATAGTGAAACTATAATTGTCTTTGATAATATAGTACTTTCATAGGGTCGGGCCCCCCTTTCCTACTTGGAAAAATTTTGAGAAGCAAGAAAAAAAAGGTCCTCACCCTCGAAATGGGGCCCCTTCCAACTTAACATGATATACTTTACCAAGATCGGGGCCCCTCTTTTTGTATTTTGGTATTAACAAATTACCTAACATCCCTCACACGAACGCTCCCAAGCCCTAATAGCTACCTTAATTTCTATGAGGACCCCATTTGGCACCAACTGGGGGCCGGGAGCGGACCCCCTCCCCCGGTACTCTAGTGCACCCACCTAAATCCAACGTCGAAAACATTTAAAAACAGCTAAATCAAAAATAATAGAAAACGACTGAATTCGTAAAGCGATGTTTTATTGGGATATTATAAAAAACAAAAAGTTAAAGGAGTAAGCTACCGGCTAGGGGCACACACTATTTAGTGTGAATTTTCTAAAACTATACAAGAGAGAATGTAAAACCCTTTAAGATGAGGTATCACTTGACACTTGACTCCCTTTACAGACTTTTTGACGTTTTGTGTTGGTAGGGGAGGGGATAATTCTGAACAATGTGTTTCAGGATTTTAAAAAAGTATAGAAATAATGGAATTTTACGTGCTCGTTTTAATTGGAATGTACTGTATACAGGGTGTCCGCTAATTAATGGTACACATAAAGACATTAGATTTCTTTTGCTAAAATAATAAGATTTAACCAGACATACCTATAACCAAAAGTTGATTATATGGAAGATACAGGGTGTTAAAGTGATTTTTTTAAATTATTCTGATAATTCTATAGATACGGTTTGAGTATTTTAGTAAAACATTCATATGTGATAATAATTTTTGGGCGCTGGACACACTATTTTATTTTTTTCTAAAACGTCCAACTTTTTGTGCTTCTCTGCAGGTAATATCTAAGTAAACCAGTAAACTCTCCTATGCGTACTACACAAAAAAGGTATCTATACTTTGTAAGAATTACTCTGAACAACCGTTTTTAAGATATTTGCATTTAAGTAGTTTAGTGTACCGAACAAGTATATACATTAAATCATTCATTTATGAGGAGGCAGTTGTAGCTTTAGTTGCACTAAACAATTCTAATGCAAATATTTCGAAAAAGGTGTCTTAGAGCATAGCTCATGTCAAAAAACTCCTAGATACCGATACTCAAAACGTATCACGTATTTTCCTTATAATGAACTTATGAATTTAGGTATGTTTGGTTAATTTGTAATATTTTGGCTTAGCGGACACTTTGTATAAAAAGCCAACAGGCACATTAATAGGCAGGGGCGGTCTGGCATATGGGGCCCCTTGACACAAAAATTACAAAACAACCTACACAATTTCATGCCATACCCAATAATGATTTTCACCACTTAATCAGTACAATTAATAATGAAGCTAGTTGGAAAAATACAAAGGTGGTTAGGTGAATGATAAAATGCATTTTTACTCTAAAACAGTTTAATTGAAGAAAATTAGATTCTTACAAATAAACTGTTGTAAGTTAGCAATTCAATAACAAGCCCTGGTTTTCTAAAATCTTGTGAAAAAGCCAGAATTTTAAAAGTTCAGGCTCACAAGAAGTTTCTACAGGATCCTAGTCCAGAAAACCGACAGGCCAGCATTGAAGCAAGAAACTACTACAGTAAAACAATTTCTGAAGCCAAAGAACTCCTTCGACAATCGTATCAAAAACAAAGTTCTTTCTTGCTCAAATGGCAGCAAATCCTTCTGGTCCTTTGCAAAAAACATAAGTAGGAATTTTTGTACCAGTTCTTTTCCACCACTAACTTTGGAAGATGAAATTATTTCTACTGCTAAAGGAAAATCAGAACTATTGCCAAACAATTTGCTGCCAATTCAACCCCTTGACCCTCCGTTAATTATCCAATTCCAACGGTTGCCTAGTTTCTCATAAAATGCCCGATAATTATTTTTTAAGTAAAAACACATTAAGCGTATCCTTTCACTCCCTTAACACCAAAAAGAAATCGTCTGGGCTGGACGGCATACCAGCAATCGTTTTAAAATGTGCTCCAGAACTTGCACCAATTTTAACCGGCTCTTTCGAATTTCTTACGACACAGGTATCTTTCCGGAGAGCTGGAAGGCACGTGTTCAGCTATTCCCAGAAAGGATCTAAATGCTTCCATCTAACTATAGACCAATTTCAATTCTCTCAGTTCTTTGGCAAAGTAATGGAAAAATTAATTAATTCACAAATTCTTAAGTACTTAGAAAAACACAAAATTTTGCACGACAGGCAGTATGGATTTCGCCACAAAGATCTACAGCAGATCTTCTTTCCTTCGTATCACACTGTTGGAATAAGTCTCTTGAGTTTCTAGGTGAGTCCCAGATCATTTACTCTTGATATATCCAAGCTTTTGACAGGTCTGGCATGCCGGCTTCTTAATAAACTTCCCTCCTATGGTCTTTCAACTAAACTCTGTACTTGGCTCTCTAGTTATCCTATCTGATCGACGTATATCAGTTATTGTGGACGGCCATTCTTCAAGTTTTCACCAAGTAAATGTTGGAGTACCTCCAGGGCTCAGTTCTGGCACCAACATTGTTTCTTCTTCACATCAATGACCTTCGTCCACAACTAATTCCATTCATGGATTTCGCCGACGATAGTACCCTTCACTCCAGCTTTCAGGTCCCTAAATCCATCACTAAACCTGACTTGGAAGGAATAAACGCAGAGCGATGCAGATATCTCTTTCGCAGGATCTTAATTTAATATTGGATTGGGGCGCCAAAATCTCGTCCATTTTAATGCATCAAAACACAGTCATGTTCCTTGTCGCGAAAAAGAGTCGTAAATACTCATCCTCTACTTATGAGCGGCCAAGTTCTACAGAGCAAAGACACCTTCAATCTCGTGGGCGTCACATTTGAAGTAACCTTAACTGGCATAAACACATTGTATCTATAGCCACGGCAGCTTCAAAAAAGCTTGGATTTCTCTTTCGAGCTAAAAAGTATTTTCCGCTCTAATTTATACACTTTATATGTGTCCCAAATCCGACCTCCTTGGAATATTGTTCTTATATCTGGGGCATAGCGTCCCCAACAACCCTGAGCATTCTTGATTCTATTCAAAGAAGAGCTATTCGTCTCATTAATGATCCTTCACTTACAGAAGGGCTTCCCTCTCTTGCCCATCGTCGGGCTGTGGGCGATTTATCGCTTTTTTATAGGTACTTCCATGGCTTCTGCTCTGAAGAATTGACCAGTATAGTTCTCACTCACGGTTCCCAACAGAGAAACTCGTGGTTCCGCGCGTATGCATCCATATACGGTCCAACTGGACGAGGCCCCGAACTTCTCACTTTGTTCGTTTCTTTTATCCCTAGAGTTTCTAGATTGTGGAACCTGCTGCCTAGAGTCTTTCCTTCCCCCAAATCTTCAAGTATTTAAGTCCCGTGTCAACAAACTCCCTCTTACTCGCTTAAGACACCCACGGTACGTTAGTATTTAGGCTTTTTTAGCCTTCGTGGTTTGTCAAAGATAAAAAAAAAAAAAAAAAAAAATTGATACTGCAAAGTACAATTAAATTATCAGTGTACTCGTCGGTTCTGTGCTGGTCTTAGCAACTTCATTGATTTTTATATCTTTCGTGTAAATGTTGAAACAAGTCCCTCTCTATGATCATAAAAAGGAGATTAGATATATGTGTTCTTAATTTAAAGTTGATTTCAATCGGGTTTTTATGATTTTCAGTTTTAAAAATACTATCTCTCGCATGTCACCTGTGTACAGGGTGGCACCTTTTTGTTGACCTTGCAGGGTTTAGCGAAAACTGAAAGAGATAGAACAAATCTGATTACGCAATCTCGATTTCAATTTTTGAAATAAATCAATGGTAAAAGCAAACAATGACCAACTTGATTCGTTTTGGAGATACAATATATAATACCGTCGACTGAAGAAGCATTTTGAGCATTGTAAGCGCTAGTGGAACGCACCCAAAGTGTTTTTAAAATTTTGATAATTTGGCCAGGCACTTGTAACTCGCTTGATATTTGCGATAGGAGAAAATTGTAAATAGAATTTTTTTTGGATTTTTACGTAGAATTCAGTAGCGTACCTATATTTTTTCCACTAACATTTATTTAAAATTTTTTAAAACAAAATTGTTTTTTTTTAATGAAATACCCTTTTTGTTTTATCACCAATAGGACGGTCTCCTTAAAAGCTATAAGAAATACATTTGATATATCTATTTTTTAATAGTTTCGGAAACATGGTCATCAAATGGTTTTTTAACGAAACACCCTGTACATTATATTACCGTTGCAAAGATGTTTTAAGGAGGTTTAACAAAATACCCCATTTGATATATTATTTTCTTTAGTTTTGGAATTTATTATTCCAAAAAATAGTAGATACACGCATTAAGATTTGGACGCTCATATTTCCGGAACTGTTAGTAAAAATAATTTTAAACGTGGTAACTTCTTAGAGGTTCTTAAAATGTCTTTTTAATGGTGATAAAATATACAGGGTGTTTTATTTTTAAAATCATATTTTATTATCGAATTACGGATGATGGCTATTCCGAAACTATTTCAAATTAAATATAATAAATGGGGTACTTTTTTACAGCTTTTAAAGAGAACTTTCTATTGGTAATAAAATATGCCATAAAAAAACAACTTTGTGTAATAGCTTTAAAATAAAAGTATATGAAAAAATGTACATACGCAACTGAATTCTACAAGCGAGTTACAAATGCCTGACCAAATTGGCAAAATTAAAAATGATTGGCTTTTACCATTGAATTTGTTTCCAAAATAAAATCGAGATTGCGCAATCAGATTTGTTCTATCTTTTTAGTTTTCGCTATACCCTGCAAGGTCAACGAAAAGGTGCCACCCTGTACACGGGATTGTCAATATAAATTTGTAAACAATATACAAATTGAGAAATAAACCAGACTGAGACAAATTAAAAATAACAGAGAATGCATATTCCAAATAAAAAAGAATTTATCCGATTCAGCACAATCAAATTTATTGGATAATTCCTCTGACTAGACCTCTTCCAATTCTAGGTCTAACTCTTTACCGTGACTTTTCTGAACTGGATATCACTTGTCACTTTTACTTTGTCCTTTAATGTTTACAAAACTTTTGTATTGGTCCGCAAACTGTTTAAGCTCAATTATTATTAATTTACTTCTATCAATTTTAGAATAATTTTTCAAATTTTTGCTGGCTCTTAAAGCACATTTTCAGGAAAGGTTTCAATATTTTTGATTTCATTGAATCGTTTTGGATCCAGTCATGAACAATCTTGTAATATACTCTAATTGGGGACAAATCGTTTTTCTATACTAGTTCTGGCACAATCAAACATTTGAAAATATATGGCTTTATACTATAAGACCGTTAACATTTCTTTGTATTGATCTGTTGCTTGTTCTCCGGGCATAACTTTTCTCTTTAAACATCGATTCTCTTAAAAATCTAACTCTATTTCTACAAAAGCACAGTCACTATTTCAATAAGAATTTACACACTTCACTTTCATAGTTATTTACCATTGCCCATATCGTACCTACGGTGCTATAACGTCACTTAGGCATCTGACGTAATTTTTCAGGAGCAGCATTTGAAACTTCATCACACATCAAACAACATCCTGTTACCTTGTATAGTTCTTTTTGAATAAAAAAATAAAATGATAATATTCAAACTACTGACAATAACGTACCAAGTAAAGAGGTGGATTAGAAGTATTATATCACACTCAGTTCAGTTTTAACAAAAATTGCATAAGTGACGTTATTGCGATATTACGTTGCTCGTTAAGAATGAAATATCTTTGTTTTGGGGGCCCTCGGCCATTGCCGACTAGCCGACCTGGCCAGACCGCCCCTGTTAATAGGGATAAGAAACGGGGAATTTTTTAACCAAAACATACCTATATTCTTTCTCGGAAGCTTAAATAATAGGTTAATCCTACTGTGCCTTCATAAATATGATAAATAATTAATAAAAAATAAATATTTATAGGAATACGATTTCCGGATAGATTACAAGGAATGGAAAAGTATTTACTCATTTGAATATAATTTATCCAATGCATAAACAATGCCATTGTCCTAATTTGGTTTATCGCGCTAATCTAGGAAGGCGTTAAATAAATAGATATAAACACTATCAGGCAATCCATCAAAATTTATTGCATTTTTTCTGGTTGAATAAATAAATTTGGATGGGCCTAAACGGAAAGAGCTTTAATTATTTTGGCAAATAATAAAATTAAGAGGCTAATTAATACAAAATAAAGTAACCTCAATTTACCGATACCGATAGGTAGTCATCCATATGTTTTCTTTTTAATTAACGATCCTTCATATTTTATTAGTAAAATGTGCTTGATAAGGATTAATATAAAAAAGGCATTAGCTACCGTGGGGCATCCAGTTGAACTGTGAATAGTAGCTATAGTTTAGTGAATTTAGTAAAAGATTCAGGTAGGGCAAGTTTAAACATGATATACAGGGTGTCCAGTAAATCAACCGACAAACTTTAAGGGGTGATTCTACAATTAAAAATAAAACAAAATGTCTTTTGTAATAATATAAACATATGTCCTAAACGTCTTAGTTTTTAAATTACGGGGTGTGAAAAATTAAAAAATATGTTTATTGTTTTTATATATAACTTTTATACAAATTCAAATATCTTTTAATAATTTGGGGAACACCTCCTATGCATCAGAAGACTTTTTTGGTATACGTGAAAAAAAATATAACCTGTGTCATCTGTAAGGAATTTAAGGTAAATATCATGGTACGTCACTGCATTTTGCTAAAATAAAAACATTTTTTAAAATTCCCATTTAGTTTGGTACAAATTTGATTTCTTGATATTTTTTCATTTGAAGTACGGTTTTCGCATAAATACATAGAAACCATTTCTTGGCATGTTCAAATTCTTATCCAGCTAAGGAATAAATTAATAACAAAGGTGATTTTTAGCTGTGAAATTTGAAATTAGCGATACGAAATAACCATGCCTAGAAATGGTTTCTATTTATTTACGCGAAAATCGCACATCAAATAAAAAGTCAATAGATCAAATTTGTTTCAAACTAAACGGAAATTTTAAAATATTTTTATTTTAGAATAATGCAGTGGCGTACCATTTTTCTAAAATATTAACCTCAAACCCCTTACGGACGACACTGGTGAATTTTTTTCTTGTGTGCCAAAAATGTCTTCTCTCTTCCTTTGCTTTGGCTTAAAAGAGATTGAGCGGTTTTTAGCGAGTCGGCCGTCAAGTCGGCGACGAAAAGGTGCAAAACACACTAGTCGGCTAGCCGACTCGGCGACGCCTTCATGGTATTAGAGATCAATTCAAAAGTAAGGACGGCAATCAACTATCGCTGTCTAATACGTCATTTAAATGGCGTATGAGTAACAAAAAGAAGAATAATTGAAAGTGTGACAGAAGTGATGACTGCCTGGCCTTTTTATTATTGACGTTTAGTCTAGTATATACTACAAAACAGACGACCTGTCGATGTCGGCGCGATTGCTGCGTCAGCCAGCAGTCGCGACTCGTGTGTTATGCAGCGCTTCTTCGCCGACTCGACCAAAACCGCTCCGTATGTTGAAGCCTTGTAATCCTTTTTGCTATTAATCTTCGTAAAAATGCGAACTTTTATTTTTTAAACAAGCCTTATTTTTCACCAGACTTTAAGATAAAAGTAATTTATAAATTTAAAGCTAGGTTCCTAAGTATGTAATATTTACCTACTAAGTTTACACGAGCCCTCTAATGCGCATTAGCCAAAAGCGAATTTGAATAAAACTCATGTGTAAACACTCCTAAATCGTTTAAAAAGTCGTAGGAGAATGTCCTAAAAATTTTAATGTAATGCAAATTACGACTTTTAAAATGGTTTTAGAGCATTTACACATGCGTTTTATTCAATTTCGCATTTGGCTTGTGCGCATTAAAGCGCTCGAGTAAACTAGCCATTATTGGAACTGCAATAAAGTCCCATATTCTAGTAGCCAGAAATTAAGTTAAGGGTAGAGGGTCTTAACCGTTTTAAAATAGCTCTGGTAAAGGAATTAAAAATTTGCAAAGACTAATTAAAATGTTTAAGGACAAACAAAAATACAGGGTGAATAATTAACAAACAAAAACGGCATTTCTTTCTTTAAAATGCAACAGATCATTTCTTTTATAATTAATAACTCAATTATTATTTTTGGATAACATCCACATAGATTAAAGTTTATGTTATTTAAAATACTATAATTTTATTTGTATTAGGTTAATTAACTTATCAAGCAGGAATATGCACAATTAAGCACAAAATTGACATTTTCATACATTGCTGAAAGCTAGATTCAAGAAGTTTTTGCCTTAAAACGTTATTTTAAAAATGTTTTTACTTTTAATTTTTAGAAAAAAAATGAACGCAAACCTACTCATTTTGGCAATGACTATAGCACTGTCGCTTGGAATGACTATTCCTAGGACGTCTCACAGAAACCCCTTTGGAAGATATAATGAAAATGAATTAGCCCAAATTTTAAGTAAGTCAACTTGAACTTAAAAAAATTATATTTACATTTTTTTACATCAGTTTTCATTCTCAGGGACCTTATTCCCATTTTCTTCTCTCTTTCTACAATTTTTTTGTTTTTTTACTTTGTTAATATATTGATTGGTTTTGATTTAAGGAAAAATGAAGGATGCTTCCCGGTTAAATCATGCACGTATTTCAAGTAAAAGATGTGCAATGTTTGGTGATGAAGGATGTGCTAACGGTAAGTAGCATCAGCAAAGTTTACAAAAATAAAATATAAGTCGTGTCACTTGTAATCAGCACCCACTAAGGCACCATACATGGTGTCTGTGGCCATTACTATTCTTTTTCTTTCTACGATATTTACTTAGTGTAAAATCAGTTTGTTACACCCAGGGTCGGTATTGGTAATGGTTGTGTTGACGTCACGTGAAACATTTTTCGGCTATGTTATTAAATGAGATAAGTGCAAACATCAGTGCCGGAGAAATACAGTTTATACTATAACCGTTTATACAACTCTTTTTAATCATTGTTAACTTGCCACTTGAAATAAAAAACATTTGAAATCACATCATTTAACAAATATCACTTTCAAAACAATGCAAAACCAAAATGCATAAATCGTAGACACCACTGCATTGATCATTAGCTGTCGAAATTCAGCGACTTTACTCAGTCTTGCCAACTTTTCCCTGTTTCATGCCTTTCCTCGCATCCCCGACCTCGAACCGTCTAAAGTAGCAACATTTTCAAGTATATACAGTGCATTCCAATTAAAATGAGCTACCCCCTATAATGCCGTTATTTGTACACGCTTAAAAATCCGGAAACACGTCGATTTTTATTTTTAGGGGAAACATTTTTGTGTCAAAATTTATTTGTTTAGGTTATTCCCTTCCCCCACCAACACAAACGCAAAAGTTCAAATGGAAAGAGGCTCACCCCTATAACTTTTTTATTGTTTAAAATATCAAAATAAAATTTGGTACGTAGGTATATCACATAAATATGTATTGTTTCATAATTTTAAACATTTTACATTACTTCTGGTTTAGCCAGATACGACCTAAACTTTCTGATTTTAAATAAAACACCCGGTACTTACTTTTTTACTAATTTAAATAGAAAATGACATGCCGAGTACTATGACACTAAATTTGTTATATTTTGACATCTAACCTCTAAATATTTAATTTTTTAAAATTTTTAATCTAGAGTGCCATGAATGCAAATGTTATGTCATTACACTCAAAACGTCATTTTATATTCAAATTAGTAAAAATATACGGAGTGTCTCATTTAAAATACAATATTTTAGGTGGTTTTCAGCTAAACCGGTAGTAATAGAAAACAACTGAATTTATGGAACAATGCACATCTATGTAATATACCCACGTACCTAATTTTATTTTGATATTTTAAACAATAAAAAAATTATTGGGGTGAGCCACTTACTAGGGGCCCCGGTATTTAGAGTGAATCCTCTTAAAAACTACTAAACCGATTAAAAAAAAAATAAAGACCATTAAAAAGAGAAACGCTTTAAGATAAGGTATCACTTAAACCCCCTTCCCATTTAAACTTCGTGACGTTTGTGTTGATGAGGGGAGGGTTGGATAACCCTAAACAAGTTAATTTTAACACAAAAATGTGTTCCCCTAAAAGTAAAAATTGACGTGTTTTAGGATTTTTTATAAGTATACAAATAACCAATTTATGGAGGGTGGCTCGTTTTAATTGAAATGCACTGTATAAATTTAGCTTGGGTGTAAACCTTACAAAGATCACAAAAAGAGATAAGTCCTAAAATTCTGTATTCTTCTTAAAGTATTGTAATATTTTAGGAGGTGTTCCCGGAGCTGGCTCCGACAGTGATTGGTTAGATGGTGATTTTAATCCAGGAAAGAGATGTGCCAACTTTGGGGATGATGGTTGTGCGTCAGGTACCAAATATTTTTACACCACTTACTTTCCTAGTAACCAATAGGACAGAATAGACAAAGGCATTGCATAAACAGAATTCATGAAAAAAGGTAAGAATTGAAACCATTTTTTAATTTTTACAGGTGGTGTTCCAGGAGCTGCATCCGACAGTGAATGGCTAGACGGTGGTTTCAACCCAGGAAAAAGATGTGCTAACTTTGGAGATGATGGCTGTGCCTCAGGTAGAAAGTAGTTTTATCTCACTAATTGTCCTAGAAATCAGCGTGATATAACAGAACGAAGGCATCGCGTTGGTTTTTAGAAAGAAAAAACCTTTTGAGACAAGATTTCTCTTTGTAGACTGGCTGGGCACTTAACCTTTAATAAAAATAAAAAGCATGCGTAAAATACTTTTTAAGTCCTAAAGAATAGTTTTTTTTCTATTTTTATAGGTGGTGTTCCAGGAGCTGCATCCGACAGTGAATGGTTGGACGGTGGATTTAATCCAGGAAAAGATGTGCTAATTTTGGAGACGAAGGCTGTCTTAATGGTAGGTTAGGGTCCTTTTATGATATTAAAATATATTTAAATTATCAATGCCGTTATACAAAATAATTATTTTTTAATAAATTATTTAAAGACTCTTCCCTAATGCCCGCCACATACACTTCAGTAAGACCACACCGTTATACCTGCTCTGCACAGGTAAAAACCTCTCTGGTCGATCAAAGTGTGTGTGCCCGGCACAAACCAAACATTTTCAGAATATCTGCTTATTTTCGGGTTGTTTAAGTCGGTGTACTCGACTTACTAGACGTACGCAGATAAAACAGATTTAGATTTTCGAATTCCTAGACTGACATAGTTGAGTTGCTAGACGGGGGGACAGGCAGGTAAAAACCCAAAATAACAAATTTTATTAAGCATCCCTTATAGGGTCAATATATTATAACATAAATGATGATTTTTAATTTTTGTTACTTGATATTACTCGAATATTTTTTAAAACCAAAGACAGAGTATAGGTAGGGGGTCATAGTTAGTTCTGGTTAGTTAGTTTTTCATTCGTTAGGTAAACCTAAGACTAATACACACTTTATAAATCGATTTAAGAATTGTGTCAATTATTTCTTTCGTTCATTCATAAATAGGATCAGACCGTGCAGCAATAAAAAAATTACCACGGTCGGGCCGTGCAGGATTACTCCCGTATTAAAATAGACGGATTTTAACAGCAAAATAAAGCAAAACAAAAAAAAATGGTATAAAGCATTACCGTCTAGGAACTCAACAATGTTTTTCCTGCAACTCCTGCATCTTTGTCTAGCAACTTAACAATCCCAATCTTATCACCGTCTAGTAACTCGAGTACACCCGTTTAAGTGATAGCAAGTAGCAAAAATACAAAAAATTATTTCCATAATAAGCTAAATCATAATAAATTATTACTTCCTTGGCTGACCAAGTTAATACAAAAAGTGGCACATATAAATCAATATGTTGCAAATGAATGTCAACTTTGTGACGCAACTTACAATTTCAAAAATTGATATTTTATTAATACTCGTACATTGACAATTATTACTTTTTCTGCCTCAGGTGGACTTCCGGGAGCTGCTGCCGATAATGATTGGTTAAATGGTGGTTTTAATCCTGGCAAACGACGAGCTCAGTAATGGACCGATTTGTACTTAAAAGTTGAAACAATAAAATGCGTTTATTTTATATTAAAATTTATTTTATTTTTTTACCCTATTATCTATCACAAAGTTTTTCATAAAAATATTTTTCCTACAACTCTTAGTTTTCCTGATTTCACCTATACATTGAGGATATTAAAAGAATTCCCCCTCTCCACTTTAACTTTTGAATTGGTCACAATATCGAGATCGGGTAAAATTTGTTTAAAAATGGTGTCACTTACGCTACTTTTTGGCATTAAAATAATTTTGGTAACATGGTCTAGTGTCAAGGGCACACTAGCAACTTTTTTCAAATGAAAAAGGGGGTCTGTAGCTCGTTTTAAAGGCCCTTGGATTTTCTACTTAACGCCACTTTGTTTTAAGTCTGGAACGGCTGAGCCGATTTTCAAAAATAAAGTGGCGGTGAATAATTCATTAAAGGGACTTCAAAATAAGAGTACTACAAGACCCCCTTTCCATTTGAAAAAAATTGCTAGTGCCCCTTGGTAATAGGTCATGTGACCGAAATTATTTTTATGCCAAAGGGTAGCTTAACTGATACCCTTTTACCCAAATTTTCCCCGATCTTGATATCTTGTGCCATTCAAAAAACTGTATTATTTCTACTGTCTTTATTATTAAAGTGATAATCTCTCACTCAAGAGATTCGGCTTTAAACCACTTGTGTGTACGGACGGCAGGTTAAGCCGGTGGTGGAGTACATTTGTGTAAAAAGTTGGTATGTAACAGAGATATGTGCGACGTGTCACCTACACCCTAAATATAGTATAACACTGAGAGTATATTCGTTTTTACAGGGTAATCCATTCAAAAAAATAGTTATTTTTGTTCTACCTTGTGCACCTTAGAGTCGACTATTTCGATTTTGAAAAAATTGTTTCCTAGGCACCTCTAAAAAATGCGGCAATAATAAGCTCTTAATTTTAATAGGAAGGTCAATCTTATTACAGTTTTGCATATTTTCCTCAGTCCCGTATAAAAAATTTGTGTCTTACTAGTCGTTAATTATACAGCCAAACGCTAGAAGATATTTTTTGTAGAAAAAAGTTACAAAATTTAAACCAAAAAATTATTAATATTTTCGTAATTCTCTGACCTAGAATATCTCTTTAATAGTCAGATTTATCAAAGAAGTATAAGAGACCTTTTTGTAGAGCGTTTAATTTCTAATATCCATAAGTAGCAGAAACTCAATTGCCAATAATTATTGTCAGTAAGTTACCAAATTCAGAACAAACACTTTAGTTTTCTTAAACTTTTTCAATATTTTACCTTAAATATCTTTTTAATAATTAGATTATCAAGAAAAGTATAGGAGACCTTCTTTGTGGAGCGTTCAATTTTCTACAAAAGACCTTTCTAGAGTTTTTCTGCAAGAATAACCAATGATGAGGTATGATTTTTTTGTATGGACTGAAAAAATATGCATACTGTAATAAGGCGAATCTTCCTTATAAAATTGAGAGCTTATCGTTGCCGAGCATTATTTGGAGGCGTCCAGGAATTATTTTTTTAGTATTAGAAGTCAAAATAAAAATAGTCAATTTTTTTAACCCACCCTAGTGGGCCTAAATACAGAAAAATCGGATTACTGATTTGGTAACTATAGAATATTAACCCAACAAACTATTTGGTACGTTAAAAAATAAATACTATAAATGGGGGAGGGGGGGATAATAACTTAACACCAGTTACAAAAATTTTTATAATAATACATAATATGTAAATACTAAATTATTTTTAAAAAATGATAAGACTTTTTTCTTGCTTCTGTAAATAATCAAAACTTTAAACATAAGATTACGAGAAACTGATGTTAAAGACTCGCCAAACGCCACTGATTGTTAAACTGTGCATGTTTTTTACTTAATCAGAAAATGATGGATCATTTAATCACGTGCCTACACAATATCTGAGGTTTTACGGCCCACGACAAAAAATATGTCAAATGTAGAGCTGGTTAAATGGAACTGCCCAAAAGCAGTAGCGGCCCCTTCCTATATTAAAAATTAAATCTATTTTTAAAATTTAAGCAATATCTATAATAATGAAGCTATTTAGTCAATTCGCCCAAGTCTTTTCTATGTTTCTACTACAGTGGACCTGTCTGTATAAATGTCTCCCCGGCTAGAGATCAAACCTGGATTTTTGGATTAAAGATAAAAGACTTTGTTCACTGTGCTACTGGGAAGACACATTTTGGCAGTACTTTCACGGATAATTTCCAGAGCCTACTCTTTTGAAAAATTATCAATTTCATTTCTATCACTTGCAAGCGATCATGATCATTTGACCACGTGACAGATGCAAATTGAAATATTAATAAACATTCAGAATAAAATTAGCCACATAAACTTTTATCACTTTTTTACTGATTAAATATCGAAAGAATACTCTGCCCTTTAACAGCTAACAGCTAACAGCTAACGTTCCACGCGTAAGAAAAAAGGGGCTTTAGAAATCAACCCCCAACGTCAAAACACTCTTGATATACTTTTGTATGGCAGGGTGAGTTTTCCTTGGGTGCTAGGAGTAAAAAAGATGGGTTATAGTGCCGCGGTTGTTTCGACAGAAAGCTATGTAGCTTCCGAAAACACTTGTAAATACCAGGCAAAGGCCAAACTCAAATGTTATTTAGGT
This sequence comes from Listronotus bonariensis, assembly GCA_014170235.1. NCBI lineage: Eukaryota > Metazoa > Arthropoda > Insecta > Coleoptera > Curculionidae > Listronotus > Listronotus bonariensis. The sequence goes on along the minus strand of JACEGR010000164.1, from coordinate 144,967 downwards.
ATAATATGATAAATGTCCCGCCTAAATAACTGGCATTCTTAAAAAAATAGGTTTGTGCATTGCCTCTGACGCCGCGCCGCCCCGCCCTGACGACCAGTGCCTCACCGAGCTGCAAGGTAACAAATAATGTCACAAGTTGGCTTGCGCAAGGTTGTAGTCTATTTAAATATTTTATAAAGTGTTATTTGCCAAACTATAGCAGTACTCACAATTGATTACATTATAGGCCCCTTCGTAATAACAGCAACCAGGGCCGGATTTAAGGGTGGGCAGGCGGGGCACTGGCCCCCACATATTAGTGGCTCCCAACTTTGATATGTTAGTAGTTTCACATGGATCGATGAGGACTTATTTTTTTGGTCTTCAACTCTTTGGTGGTACAAAAGTAGAAAAATCGAATTCCATTACTTATAAATTGATGAGGACCTTTTGAGTACAAAAATCCATTCACTTTTTACTTTCAGAGGGCCCCCACAGACTTATTGTCCCAGGGCGCCCATACCTCTAAATCCGGTTCTAACAACAACAACATAATTTAAAAAATCGAAGCGTCGGCTTCGGCTCGAACAACGTTGTAACACAGTTAAAAGAATATATATTCTTTTAACTGTGCAAATAGTGTGAAATAGAGTTAATCATAGAATAATGTTATATGGCATCTAAAGTAAAAGCCCATTTTTTTAGAATTCTCCTTAACTAAAATATATTGGTTTGTCATTTGGCTAATTTCTGCGGAACAACACTTAGTTGGACGCATGTTGATGCATTTTTGCATTATGTCGGTGGTAAATGTTTGGTGTTCGTTGCGAAATGTATTCAATCGTGGTAAAATCACCCAACAAGGAAACTTTCCCAGGTGTCCCCCGCCGATTTTGATAAAACTACAGTATGTTGAAGTACATCAAAAAATAAGAGACACGTGTTTTTTTACGGTTTTATTTATTGAACATTCTGTCAGCATCTATTTATTTTTCTCAAGATTTTTAAATAATAAATCTCACTCGAGTAGTGCGGTTGACGTTTAGGTAGAAGTCTACATAGACTTTCCGGCTGAAGGAGTCGTACGGGCATTGCTGTACCCTTGGGGATCAAGAAAAGATTCACGCTAAATTGGGACTTCTTTCTTCTGGGGCTAAGCGCTGTGAGTGAAGATTCCTAAAGCCTGAGGTTTTTACGTTTTGGTGTTGAACACATGTTGTCTTCGTATGGTCGAGGAGGTGCGCATGCCTTGCGGAAAAACGTCAGTGGTGAAAGTGACGGTTATGTGCGATACCAGTAGCAGCCCATGGCTTAACAGCCACAATTTATGCATGTTCAGAAGTTCCTTGCTGTTGTTGATTGTTTGAAGTATTTCTAATTCATATGCTAGGAAAGTCTGGGAGTTTCGAGCTCGATTATCCAGATTTTCCACAGGCAAAGCCGCGAAAGCTTATAAGCAATAGCTTATATGACCGGACTGGCGACTTCACTTAGTATCAAAGCCATAAAACAAAAAGATAGATAGATAAAAGTGTTTAATTGACGATAAAAAATACGTGTTTCCGATTTTCTGATGTACTACAACATATTGCAGCTGCAGACACCTCGACACCTGGGATACTTTCCTTATAAGTAAAAGAAAGACTTACCTTTTATTGTATCAATTTAATGTGTTCTAAGTCGACTAACAAATAATAAGTACAATAAAAGTTTACTACGTTTTTTTGTATCCCGACGCTCAAAAAATGTGGAAATTATGGATACATCGTGTAATATTATCATAGTACAGCGTTTTTTACTTAGCGCAAAAAATACATATATAGATTTTTTGCTCCTCCTGAAAAGTTTGATAAAATGTAAGTTACAACCAGTGCCAGATTAAGCTTGAAGCCGTAAAGCGATCGCTTCAGCGCTGGGAAAAGAGGGGCGCAAAAATTGGGTGGGAGAAAGTAGAACTACTGGGTTGGCTTTGGTATGGAAGGGCGCAACTTGAAAATACGAGGACTTTTTTCCATTTTTTGTGGGTGAAAAGGCGTAAAATAAGCAGATTAACGTAAAGTAAGCGCCCGTTTTTAAAGGTGAGTACCTTTTTTTTTACTCTGCACTTTTTTCTGGCTAAAGAAACTAAAAAATTGATGTTCCCATTTCCATTAAAAGGGGGTGGGGGAAACGCATAACTTATAGTTCGCTTCAGTTCAACGACGCTTCAATTTCTAGTATATATAGTGTTACAACTTAAAAGAAAGACAAACTATATTTTTTCTTTATCTTTTGAAAATTATTCAAACACTATTGTGATTATTTTGATAACGTGTTTAAAGATTAAATACGATTTTTAATATTATAATGAAAAGATGAAGAATAAAAGAAAATAATTATAGTCAAAGCCAAAACGTTTTCTTAACAAAAAATTTATCCATATTTATCTATAAAGTTGTTCGTACCAATACCAAATCTGCTCTCACCTTGGGCTTATTTAAGAATTTATCATAGACAGCATATGAAACTAAATACCGCACGATACGCCACTGGATAAAAAGAAAACACCAGCTTATAAAAACTAAATCCTCGTAATAGACCCGTGAATTGGGATGCGTCCAAACTTAGATTAACTCGAGGTATATATTTTAAGTCAAAAATAATGTTATGGTCCAGTGGTGCATGGCTACTTTGTTTACTAACAATTTCTTTCGTTTCTTGACTGTTTATGCACCAGATAAAATTACTTCAACAGGGACGTCTCATTCGATCAATGTTCGTATAAAAGAATAGCTATTAAATAAAATGACCATAAATTACATAAAAACATTTTTTTATGTTAAACGGTTTTATTGTGCTAAAAGCTAAAAAAATTCGTTTAGTCCTACGCTACGCCCAACGATTTTAATATTTGTCTGATCAATATTCCAGATTGATGGGAAGATTGGTTCGATCTGGTAGCTAGAACTTAACGAATATTTTTTTGTTTTTAGTATAAATAAACCGTTTAACATAAAGAGTGTGTTTTATATAATTTATTTTCAAGTTTTTAGTTTTGTTGTTAGTTAATCTCATTCTATTAAGTTCTTTTAATGTCTATAACTATACCTATAACTAGAACTAACCAACGATTTTATATTAAAGTTGTTGTAAAAAATATATAATTGGTCATTTTGAATTTTAAGTTTTTTTCATAGTAAGCTTTATTCTACCAATCAAGCCCTTTCATTTGATACCCGTATTGAGGAAGTTGTAGAAAAATGTGTAATCAGCCATTATATGGCGGCCAACTTGATTTTATTTTTTTCATAGTGGGCTCTATTCTCCAAATCAAGCCCTTTTATTTGATAATGATATTGAGTTAGTTGTGAAAACAATATGTAATCTGCCATTTTGTGGCGGCGGCCATCTTGGATTTACAGTTATAAAGAATGTATTATATTGTATTGCCATCAAGATTAAGAGTGTGTACCAAATTTCAGATCGATTAGTCGTCAGTTACTAAATTTGACCAAAACATATATAAAATAACAAATAAACAGGTCATTTTAAGCAAAACCGTTTAAAAATGCAAGAAATTGTTAAATTTTAAAAAACAGCTCTAAAGAAAGACGCAAACGTATGACCTTTCTTTTTATCTTTATGACATCGCACGAAGGCTTATGCCTAAATACCAGTGTACCGTGAGTGCCGGGTTACTGGATGTTTAACCCATTATTGTCGTGTTCCGTCAACGTTATCCAAGCACTGAAACATGCAGTTTTGCATTTCACAGCACCTTTTAGACAACGCGGTAGTGTCACCACGGACGTTATTTTTAAATAACTACTACCTAGGAATGGCAGAATACTACACAGTGGTTTGCCATTGCCAACTGTGAGGTGACGAGCAATGAAAAATCCGATGTCCGACACCGAGATTCGAACCCGGATCGCTGCGGTGAGAGGCTGACACGTTAGCCTCTGCACCACTGCTCGCCACGAATGATGATCTTTCAATAATGGACCATGAAGGACTTTTCGATCCAAACTTAAATTTGCTGGAAAAAAAAGGCTAAAAAATAATTTACAAATATTTATATTTACCTCATAATGGCTAAATCTCAAACTGGGATTGGCCTGACCCGAAGTGGTTTTTCTGATTTCGCTGGCAAACCCTTCACTCTCAATAACAGGTATCTGTGCTTGCACCAGAAAAGACTTTTCCTTTTCATCCATGCCGACGGCTTCCAACACTTTACCATGTCTTTTGTTTATAACGGTGTAAACTTTTCCTGGAAAAAATAGGTGTTATTACAGCAAGATTATACAGTGTGTACAAAAAGTCTGGAGACGCTCAAATATCTCGGAGAGTTTTGAACCAACTTGGATGAAATTCGTTACTCCAGGGTAAAACCACTAAATTTGGTGTCGATATCGGCCATATTGCCAGATTTTCAGTTTCGCAAAAATCAATTTAAAGTTTTTAAATTTAAATGGGACGTACCTTTTTTATTTTTCTTATTGGATTTCACCTGTTTTTAACTATACAATGGAATGGAAGTCCAATTTTTCTCTTTTAGTAGTAGTAGCAAAAAAGATCTTTAATTTAGGAAAAATGATGACAAGCACAAAAGTAAACAAAAATCGGCGGATTCCTTAAAAAGATACAAATTTCTACCTTGGAACTGTCACGGATCTGTCGCTTTTTAAACATTGTTGCCAATAGCCAGCAGTTTCGCCATATTTTACCGAACATGAGGACTAAGCATCGAAGTATGGTTTTATCCCACTGATCTCGATGGATTGCCAATGTTATATCCTGCGCGAAACAAAAGTTACATTTCATGGGTGAAAACACCGGTTTGTACGCAAGCAAGTTGAGGGTAAACGCACCTGGCCCCAAACAAACTATCCGCATTATCGGAAAGACTTTGTCGACGGCGTCCTGGTTTTCTGTTCGAAGTACCGAACGTCACGATCAGACCGCGGACGAAGGGTACGGGGTTCCGGTGTTTGTATTTTGCCACGGCTTTTAAGTGCGCATGTTCGTCCACCCATTCATTTGTTTACTGCGCCAGGTCGTAAAAATCTGAAAAATGCTTCTTGCCACATCGGATCTAAATGTAGGTTATCTATGTTTTATCCTTAGTTTGGTTCAGTACTCTCTGAGATCTTTGAGTGTTTCCAGAGTTTTTGGGCACCATGTAGAACTAGACCTAATAGACCTAACCAGTGATGTAAAATGTCCAAAATAAAATTATCGTATCAGATACCATCATACCCAAATTAATGAAATGATAGTATTGTGAACTACAAATAAACAGAGTCATTTTGGTATGGTAATTTTAAATATAGATTTGTATGTCAACTTTTAACAATGTTTAAATAATAATTAAAACAGAATTACAAACAATAAGCACTTTTTAACAATATTTAAATAATTCAAAACATAAACTAGTTTTTGTGTGTCAACTTTTAAGGATTTGTAGGGAGGTCCGGGAAGCCACGCCCAGCGGGTGGCGATGTACATTGTCATAATTTCTAAATGCAACCTTTAATCCATCCGATGTCTATCACTCGATACAAACAATAAAGCTACAATGCTGACTTAGCTGATTGGAACTCCGCGAATCCGCTTTTCATCCTTCGGCCATCAAAAAATGTTTTGGATGCAGGCAAACGTTACTATGATACATAAGTCATAATTTGCATCATTATTACATTAAAATTTAGGTGATTGATTGTATTTTATTATGCATTATTAAAATATTATGTTTTGTAAAGTTTTTAAAGAATATTGCAATTTTAAAGCAAAAATTACGTTATCGGGTAACACCACCCAGAGAAAATGCTCTAAAGTGGTGGCACCAAACCATATATTTGTCATTTAGCTGTGCATATATTTTAAATTTCATTAAAAGTAACAAAAATTGAATTTATCCCTAATATTTTTATAAAAAAATGTGATAAAAATATATTTTTTTGTATTGAGTTTAACTTTTTAGTCTTGTACCCATAATTTTATTATTTGAAAGAATCTGAATGTCTAGGACTTATAATAAACATTAGATAATAAGTTGTGGTTTAATTTATTTAAAAACGTTCCATTTTATATTAAAACATATCTTAATTGGTGGGCGAAATTGTTCGCCCTAAATGGGCGGCCATATTCAACCTATCGGACATCCCCGCCCACTAGTAGGGCCTTAAAAACATAAAAAAAAACAAGAATTAAGCAAACCATAATATAAACAACAGATTGGAGCAATCAACGCCGTTTGTAATAAAGACCTATATGTCACTGACAATTCACAATATTCAAATTCGCTTAGGTGGGCGGGGCAGCCGGATCTTCCCTAAAAGAAAATTATGAAATACTCACCAATGCACTTTTTAAAACGTTTCATTGTTTTAACTTTTTTTTGGAAATTGTTTCAACGCTAAATGGATTTTGTTTAGTTACGACTTTTTTATTCCACTTGGAAGGGAATATTTTTTAAGCAATTATCCCATTTTTTTTACTCTTTTCCTTACACCATTTTTGCAAATTCGTACCAGCTATTTTATTTTTATTTTACCAATTTTTTAATACAGAGCCGTTGTACAGAGCTAATTTGCCGCCAAATATTTTTATACTTGTCGATTCAAAAATATTTGGTTGTCCACCAAATCCACGCCAGGTGTTACGGAACGTCTGCTTAAAAATCTAAGAGCAGTCCAATTTCCGGCGACACCTGACCAACCTTCGCTTCGATTTTGCCTCTTATTTCAATGGCGTAACAACTTAAAAAATCGGTAAAAATCAGAGTTAATTTATATGTATATGTTACGGGCAATTTGATATAAAACAGAATAATTAATCACTTTTCCCGGCCATTATGATTAATGTCCACCCTATGTTGGGCAAAGTAATAAAATATGTTAACTGTAGTGATTTTTATACTAACCAGAAAACCCCTGGCCCATGTTGTTGTTTTGGTAATTTCAGTGACATGGCCCTGCAAGTAGGGATTTATTAATACTGCCCGGTCCAAGTGATAAATTCAAGCTACCTCAAACACTGACTTATAACATGGACCACGGGCCGTCGGGAATTATTAATAATGGCCGGTCAAAGTCATAAATTATGCCCAGTTAATCACGTTGCCCGTAACATATACACCGGAGAGGGTTACGACGTAGCCGCCATATTGGTGCCCATGTTTTTGACTTTGTGAAATACTTTTTTAACCATGCTATTATTTGAGTCTCAGTGCGGGAGAAATAATGTTTATAGTATTATTAGAATTATTAAGTGTCGTAACCTTGAATAAGTTTTTTTACACCGAAAATTAACGTTTTAGGATTCCGCCTTTAAAGGAAATAGGATTTGTTTTCTTGTTTAATTCCAAAAAAAATATTGAATTATGGAAACACCGAAGCCTTAATTGCTAATTATGGAAGAAAAACATATAAAAAAATATCAATGATTACATTGGCCATAGGCCTCTCTACATTAGATACGAGGTCATCAATCTTATATCGCTTAATTCGCAATATGCAATTATAAGAGAATCACCCATGGTGTCTATGCATATATCACATTATTTATACGTTTATAAAAAACAATACCACGCAAATTTTATATAAACATTTTAGTGTCTATTGAAATACCTTGCAAGGTAAATTTTAATACAGATCCGTAAATATTTCTTTTAGTTAATATATTTTGTAAAATAAATTTTAGACGATATTTCTTGCAATAAAAGATGGTAGACTAAACGTCAATAGTAAAAAAGCCACGGCATCATCAGTTCTGTCTCACTTTTAATTATTCCCCTTTTGTTGTTCGCACACTATTAAACGACGCGTTTAGACAGCAATAGTTGATTGCCGTCTTTATTTTTATGACGCTTGTGGCTTTTTTACTATTGAATGGATCTTTACATACCTACTTTATAATCTTATTTGTATTATAAACGTTGTCTTAATTGATGTTTTTAATTATTGAATTTCTGTTTGTTAAAGGTAGACATTAGAAAAATAATGCCTGCATTGAAACCAGGCTAAAAACATTTCTTGATTTGATGCGCCATCTCGCTTTGTCCTTGGCAAAAATTGCCCATGAAAGTTTTGAAGTGGCACGACATGTAAGGTCCGCCCGTTTAGTAAAGAAGCCACCGACGTAATCATTATCTGCGCGAAATCTCCTTTTACTCTCTTGGCCTGTAGTTAAAATGGTATTTTTATTTTATATTAAAACTTTAAGATGTCTATTTTCATGGTAACGATACGACGCCCACGAAGCCGCGATTGAAAGAGATACAGGGGATTTCGCGTAGTGGCTTCTTTACTAAACGGGCGGACCCTATTTTATTAGTATCATATTATTATTGATAAAAAATAGTTAAAACTAATTCCTAAGCAGGTTTCTGTTAAACCATTTCCATATAAATGGCCTCCTTTATGCGTCCCTTTACAGTCCATCTGAGGTAACCCTAAACTACTCCCTCTGCTCGGTCCTTACGCATTTAAGTGTGTAAATCGTAGAATATGCAATTAGGGGAAAAATCCTGGGATCCCGGGACCCTGTCCCTTTTACAGTCCCGGAATTTTCGGGATAAAATTTATTAAATCCCGGATTTTCGGGATCTTTAAATAAATGTAATGTTTTTTAAATAATTGCATGAAACAAAACGCACTTAGTTTTCCTCTCAATTTATCGAGTTGTTAATGCCAACAAAAATAAAGAGTTACCCATTTTTATTTCCTAGCTGTTTTTAGTCAGTTTTACGTGGTCTTACTTGAAGAAAAGTCATGTAAAAGCAACAATCCGTATCACGCAAGTTATTAGAATGTTTATTTAGAGTTTGTTTTGGATATTTTACTTTTTATTATTTATTGGGTTTATTATTGCCTTAAGTTTTTTGTATTGTAACAAATTACAAAAATGTTTTAATGCAATCAATTAGAGGTTGTGTGAGGGTATGCCGATTTTCCAGAAATACAGTTTTGTTTTTATTTTTAACGGAACCTAATTAAGACGACTGTAGAAATGTCTTTATCAGAAGAAAGTGTGTATCAAGTTGATTTTTCTGTATTTTAATTAGTTTGTTTTTTTGTTTGAAAAGAAAACTTCTTCAAAAACTACATTCCTAAAGAAATTTAAAAAAATTAAAGTTGATTTTTAAATATTTTCGCATTTTTTGTTCTTTACCCTCAAATCCCGAGGTTGGAAATAAGGCTCGGGATTATATCCCCTATATGCAATATATAGAGAGCTTTCATTTCTACATAAGCTAACAAATCTTAAACAAACTAAAGTAAAACCTTAATTAAAAGAAGTACTTTATATAAAATATTTTATTATTATTCTTTTAAGTAATCTTAACCTCTAATACAGTATTATGCAAGATATACAGAATAGTTCTTTATAGTAGGTATATAAAAGTTTAATTTTCATAAAATGTTTATTAAACCCTTTTATTCTTAAGGAAAGCCAAATATTATTTTGTTTAAATGTAAACTCCAAGAAAACAAATAAACTATAAAACTAACAAATCCTAAAGTACCATCCTAATAAACAGTCCCTTACTTTACAACAATATGATCCAGCAAGGTACTATAATAAAACGCAACTTGATTTTTGCAGGAATTGAAATTTCAAGAACGAAAAATATAAAAAATGTATTTGTCTAAGATGGAATCCCCAATTTGCCCGTATTCCATATCCTAATTTTTTAATGACCTAATTTTATTCGACAAGAAACAATGTTTGCTACTTAAGTTTTAATGACTTGGTCCATTCTTATACCCGTAAATTGACCTCAGTGTTAAGATAGGCCCACTTTAAAGCCTAATATACAGAGTCACTAGAGAATTATTGCACAGTGAAAAAGGCCAGGCACTAATAATACCGGCCCTGTTTTGACATCTGAGCTTGCGCAAATGCAAGATAGGATAAGGGCCCCCTTAATAAGTATAGTGCCTGGCTTTATTTATGTCGCTTTTAAGTCGTGCCTTATTTTGGTCTTATTTTAACTTCGGAACTGTTCGTCTAACCGAACGCCTGCCGACCACAAAATCGAAAAGTTTTTAGAAGTAAAAATACTTAAACCCTTGCTTTTTCAAATGTATTTCTGTAATTGTGTTAAACAAAACCCGACAACACAAACCAATAAAGAAAATCTACTAAAATTTTTCCCCCTTTTTTTTTAGGTTACTAAATTATGGGTACAAGCACTATTTAAAAAGGTCGGTATTAATAGTTCCCGAGCTTAATAAGGCAACTTGCAATAATTCTCTATTGATTAGGTGTCCGCTGTTAGTAAAAAGTAGCTTTATTATAAGGTAAAATATATAATTTTTTACGCCTTTTAAGATTAAAGATTAAAACAAAACAATCAACTATCGTGTTAGCAAGTTGGACAGTAAAAAGGTATTTTTTAATAGATGTGTATATTTTATTATCTTTCGAAAGATCTCTTAAAGAGCTTTGTAACAATACCATATTAAATATGTCTATCTTAAATAGTTTCAAAAATTTATATAAACATCCAAATCTAAAAAGTATCCCTAATTTTTATTATATCTAGCGTAGATATTATAAAAATATCTACTTTTTATAAAATTTTAATATTCATATTTCGGGAACGATTAAAAACTAATTATTGACAGATCGTTTAAATGGTGATGAGAAAAGGTGTCCTATTTAAAATATGTTACCGTACAACCTAAAAACACTAATGTCAATTCTCCTTTGTATTTCTTGGTTTTAAAGAAGGTAAAAAATCTACAAATAATAAAGTGGCCAATCAAGTATACTTAATTTGGATGACCCTAATAGTTCCTAAATTATTTTTAAATTTCGGGTGTTTTGTTTAACGGTTTTTGATAAAGTGACTTTTCTTCACGAGTTCTACAACTTGCTAAAATAAAAAGAGAAACACCCTGTATATTTTCTACCTAACTACAACAAACGACAAACTTTATCACTTACAACTGATAGTAATACGTATACCTTCATTCATAAACAATAAAATGTATTAAAATTTCGTACCTTTCGGGCGCCCAAGTTATTTTTATCTCAACATAAATTCGGCGCCAATCACCTTGGCGCCTTTGTTTGGGTCAAAAGGCTAACAGTTACGGCACTGCATGTAAATTAATTCAAAAAGCAATGCAAATTCCCTTATCAGATGTTGTACGGTAAGCATAGTAAAATCACGCTAAATATGAATGAAATCTTTACAAGGCACTTTATACCATTCATAAATCTTCTACGTTAGGCACTCCGCGTGGACTCTCGAATACACCTGGTCAATTATTTCCTAACAGGTGTTCGAGAAATTACTACTGAATCAAGCATCAATGAAACAACTTCTAATTTTATACTACACGGAATATTTTTCCTGGAAAACATTAAAAATAATACACTTGTAAGGCAGAAAAGTGAAAAAACAGGTAAACACCTAATAACCGGAACTGTCTAGACAGTACCGGACGCATTTTCGTAAGTAGCGTATAATAACATGTAAATTTATAAGTACAAAAAGCTTCTAAACGCATTTCAAAATTAAAATAAGAATCTTATTATTGTAAGGTAATTTAGTAGGTAACATAAAAACTTATGACAACTGTCAAACCAGCATTTTTATGTATGATAGCTCTCATAAGACTCTATAATAATAATTTGTTAGGCTTAAAACAGACAGAGCGGTTTTTGTCGAGTCGGCGACGAAGCGGTGCAAAACACACGAGTCGGCGAGTGTATGTTGCATCGCTTCGTCGCAGACTCAGCAAAACCTGCTTCGTCTGTTTTAAGCGTTACTGACTGACTAGTACTGGCTAAGACATTTCGGTTGTGTGAGAAACTAAGGCCAGTGTCCCATGTTTGTAAAAGCGAAATGGAACTGGCAACACTTTTTTATTTTTCAGCTGACTGTCAAAACTTTGTTAGGCCAAATAAATTACAAAATTTCGTCTTCGTCTTACTTTTACTTCAACGGGACGCCGCGCCGGCTTAGGACTCTTTTTTCTTATCGTTTGTACTGAGTTTAAAATAAAAGTAAATGTGATGTGATGAATATGTCCATCACACCGTGGGTTAATGTAATTGAGTGCCATTGATTGAGCACCTAGAGTCTTTGCTAGCAGTGTCTTGTAGCTAGTTTCGTAACTTGAGAAAAGCAAAACTTCCACTTTGCAACAAGTCAACACCAGATTACATGTGGTAAGACTAAACTTATTTAGCATCTACCATGGCCCCCAAGTTTGCCGGATTTAACTCCGATTGAACTTGTGTCTGAACGCCTATTGCGCTTCTAGTAGTAACCACCATAATTTTAATTAATTAAATGTAAAACAGTCTACATACAGGTACTAAAAGCCATATCATTAATAAAAAATTCTGGTTATTAAACAAAAGTAAAAGCAAAAATCTGCTTAAAGTCAATATACATTTTTAGGTTGCTGTACAAGATATTTTTATTTTGAGATAATTATTATTATAAATATTTAACTCTAAAACATATGTTCTTATAATGTAACTAGGTAAATAATTCTTGGAAGATTTGACATTTACGCGCCAAGCGCCGGCCGCAAGAGTGCAGTATTTCTTTCTCGAGATGGTACCTAGCGTCATGGAGTCCACGCAGGTGGCCGAATCTGATTTCATTCATGTCTTGGATGGAGCATAGTAGTACGTTTTGTGAAATGATCAAAGTAGCACTTTGAGAAACTGTTTAAGAGCTTACGCAATCCATTCATTAACACATTCGTATCGATAATAATATATTTATTTATTTATATTTTAATTTTTAACCATTTAAAGACATTTTATTTCTGTTTTTCGTGGATGATTTTTACAAAAAAGGACGTAAATATGTATATCGAAAGTATCACTGTTTTAGTGCTTTTTAATTTTTGTGTTAGTACTAGAATTCCCTTAGAAGTATTCCAAAGATATCCCACAGAACATCACCATCATAATCACCGGCTAAATCATCAAAGTGGTGGTACTTTTCACAGAAAAAAACTTCAAGAACATACAACTTTAAAAGTTTTATATCAGGTTGGGGTAAGTACATGTATTTTTTATACATTATGTAGATCAGATTTTTTTATTAATTCATTTATTTATATTTTAAAAACAGATTATTTTATGTAAAAGTCCAAACGTCGATGTTTGAATACGAGAAAAATAATAAATTTTGTAAAAAGCCATGTAGGTGCCACTAGATATACTCAAAATTAAAAGTTGTTTTTTTACTCAGCTCGTTTTCGAGATATACCAGGTTTTTTATTTTGCCGTATAACTCCCTTGTAAGTTAAGTTTTCCTAAACACATCATTTTGTGTTTGTTTTTCTCTAGTCTAAGGAGGGCGATAATAATTCACTTTCAAGAGCTGCTCAGGATGCTGTATTTTTTCCTAGAATTTAGTGTAGCAGGTCTTGGGATCTTGCTGGACATTATATTTTTCCATGACTTATGGCCATTTTTTATCCACCATTATCGAGATATTGGAGCATTGGCATTTGGAGTTTATAGTAAAATACCTGTATGCGACTAAAAGTATACTGCGAAACACCCTTTTGTGTACAAATTTTCAACCTGTTGCTGCGAATGTATATATTTTCTATTTTTAAGTATTACTCTTTTTTAATAACGTATTAAAAATCCCTGCGGAAACTAAGCTTAAGCCTGCAGTAGAGGAAACGGCTCACCTGATACGATATTAACTTAAGCAATTTTATTTTAAACAGATAAATAATTGGCTGTGTTGAAATTTCCCTCTAATGCAAACATTTATAAATTACATTATGTTTATGAACTTATTTAATCATAAAATATACCTTTAACATTTTTAGTTAATTGACTTATTATTGTTTTTAAGCTGTATTTCTGAGAATAATTTAAAAATAATCAAGCATCGCATAAATCATTATAAACACCGTAGTTTTCGGAGATGTACCATTAAAACATAAATTCATTATATTAAATACTTTACTTACAGGTCAACACGATTTCTGGGTATGAATTATACATATTAAATTTTGGTTTCTCCTACGCGAAAACTAAGAATTATTTGTTTTTATTAAAGTTTGCTTTTGTAGAAATTAAAGCAATTTTGGTTTTTGGCACAAACCATGGACTTTTATACAGGTTGTAATTTAATTGATGGCCACAAATACAGGATATAATTCCTTGCTTCATTTTAGGAAGAAAAGTTCATATGAACATATATCCTAAACCTGTTAACTTTTAAGATAGAGTGTGTTAAAATTTTAAGACAAAAAAAATACCTAATATGCTACAAAAAATCTTAAATTATTTTTATTTTTACCTTTTCTTTCATTCAGCTTCGATCATTACACTTGTGTTGCAAGGTATCACAAATAAAAAAATCAGAGGAACATACATCCGGCCTTTGCGCGGGCCACTTAAGCCAAATCAAATTAAATCAAAATCAAGTATTTCGTAACAGTTTGTCTAGCACATTTGCATCTCTTTCACTAGCACAAAAGGAATCCATTCTTTCTTTTTGTGAAAATGGTTAAAGAATCTAGTTCGTAAAATCATAGAAAAGTGCGGAATTGCTAGGTGCTGACTGGTTTTGATAAGAAATGGAAGAATTATTCTTTTTGATAAGAGATGCCATTACCATTAATGCCATTAATGTGTTAAAACCGTGTTAATACCTTTACATACATACCATGCATACGTGCGGTGCAGAATATAGATAGAGTTGATTTCATACTAATTTTAAAATAAATGTTTTAAAAATGCAAATGTTTACCTAGCTAAAATGTATGTTATGACAATGAGTAAAATAACGTTAAAAAAAACAGAATGATTTTAAAATTTTCCACTCTGATTATTAAAACAATGTGCACGATTTTGCATCTATTAAGATAAAAAAAAATGTGATGCTAATAAATATTCTACGGCAAACGGCAATTTTATCGTATATTTCTTATTTCTTGAAAGTCAAATATTCTGTATAAATCACTTAATGAATAAACAAGTAGAAATAAATGTATAATAACAGAAACAACTTAAAAACGCTTCTTCCGCCAGACTAGAACTACAAGAATTTAAAATTAAATTAAAAGACTTCTTTAATATGAAAAAGTAGATATTAAAATACATATTGAATAATTAGTTTGCTACATACTCTCATAAAAAACAAGAAATAAGGTTCATATAAACATGAGTCCGAAAATCCATTTTTCTTAAAATACATGGTGTAAAAAAATTGGTTTATGTAAATATCTTTAATAACCTTTACCCAATTTAGTTGTAATTTGTCCAATGGCGTCTCAAGTGGCACTTAAACGAATAGTTCTAAAAAAAAGGTACGCTAATGGCTGCAAAATTTTTGTATTTTCGTTGTATTAAGCAAATTAAAATACAGCTTTTATGTCTCCTAATTTTTTTCGTATTTTGTTTAACAGTAGCGTAGCTAGACGTAGGCGGTTGCCTACAGGGGTGTCTCGCGCCTGGGGGGCCTCGCGCCTTGAGGGGCCTCGCGGCAAGGTGTAGGTATGGAATGTGATATAGGAAAAATACCGAAAAATACAAAAATAAAAAATGCGGACGGGCTTGGGGGCCCAAAATTGTAAACGTGGTAAAAAATGGGGGAGAATGAGGAGGAAAACATTTTTTTCTCTTCAAATTTTTTGACAGGATAAAAGGGGCCTCGCGGAGAACTTCGCCTACGCCTAAAGGGCCTGGCAAGAATGGTAAGAACCTTTGAAAGGGGGCCTCGCGGGGTCGACTTCGCCTACGCCTAATTTTGGTCACGCAACGCCACTGTTGTTTAGTTTAAGAGATAAAAAAAAAAATACTTTATTCCATATTCTTAAACCATAAAAGAAACATTGAAGGAAAGATTTTTTCTCTTAAACATTAGGTTTGATTTTTTTTATTTGCAATTATGTTAAAACAACAAATTGTCTAACAAGTTATATTAAAATTGTAATTTGCGAAATTTTAAAGCTTTTTGAAAAGTTTAACAACCTGTATCTTAAGAACGAAGAGTTTGTGGACTTGTGTTAATATCAGAGTTAATTTGTACACTGGAGGGGGTTACGAAATGACCCCGACTTTAGATGGTTTGAGGTCGGGGACGCAAGAAAGGGCAAATAACAGGAAAAAAATTGGCAAGATTGGGTAAGGTAACTATATTTATACATCTAAAGAACATCTGGCCTCTAGAATTTGTGCTTTTCGGTTTGCGTGGCCGAAAAGGTTCCAGGTGACGTCAAAAAAGTTACTGCCAATATGGCGGATGTGTCATAACCCCTTTTTTAATTTATTGATCTTGTTTTATATGTTAATATCGTGGAATTTTGGTTTTGTATCTGGGTAGCCTAAATTCAACAAAGGTGACTGCTAGTTCTTCTACCATGTATTTTAATGGAAATATAGAGCAATCTATCTATTTAACTAAATATTTATTGACGTCATAGTTATCTCATATCCTGAAGGTAGAAAAAATAAATCTGAACAAAAAGTTAATGTAACACCGGATGCATTAAGCGTATAGAAAAAAATACAACAAACCTTCACATAAAGGAAGTTATTAGAAGAATTATTGTACTTTCTTGTAGTAATTTGTGCCGCGTGTACTAATAAAACCTGATCTAGTCAACGACAGTGGTTGCCTAATATCGGTACCACCATAAGCGAAAGAAAAAAATACAAGTTTTATAATTATAATTTAATGACTTCTTCGAGTCAGTTTCATGTTATAGGTTTAAATGCACCAAACGATTATATCTTAGATTTTTAGTTCCCATTCAGTCATAATTTTATCATTTATCAACACATGCTATTTAATATTAAATTTATTGATAAATATTATGCTACATAAATAAGAATATAATGCAAACTGGTTATGACGTCAATTCTAAACATAAATGCCTCTTTAGGCTGTATTTACTGTAAATACACTCCCACAAAAATTACTGCATATACTTCATTTTCTCCATTAGCTTCAAAACAAAAGTGCTTTAATTTAAATGGACATAACTCTTTTAATAATTAATTTTCTTATCAAGACAATTAAAAAAAGAAAATATTGAGGAAAGGTAAAGCTATAACCTTGGTGTAACCGTTATTATACGCAGTTAAGCAGCAATACATCCTACAGGATGATTAACAGTTTTTGAAAATAATGCATAATTTTTAATCGCCCTGTATGATGTGCTGTTGAAAGGGAGTAATTAGATTTGTGATTAAATTATACCCTTACTCATTCCCGGGAGAAGGGTGCAAGGAGGTGCACTTGCATCCTAGCTTTTGGGTAGTGTAGAACAATGTAAGAAAAATTATATTTTGTGGGGTAAAGGTCTATTCCCGTTGGGGCATTCCCTTTATATATATATATATATATATATATATATATATATATATATATGTATATAACCATTTTTGCACCCCCTGGATATCATCCTACCGGCGCCCATGCTCATTTCTGAATTTTTTGTTTACCTAATTGTGTTGATTCGTTAATTATTAAAAGAAATATGAGCATTAAAAAAACCCGGGGTTGTGCGATAATTTTTTTGTAGAGTAATACATCAATCTTTTTATGCAGTTCTTGAAATAATATAATAAATAATAATGATTTTAGAAGGCTAATTTTCCGATTTGCCTCTTTAGGTTTTTGCCTGACGTTATAATTTTGAAATATAACAAAAATGGAAATGCTTCGAATAGGTACAAATACGTCTGTCCCTATGTATGTATGTATGTATACATCTTTAAAACTACTCAACGGATTTTAAAGCAGTTTTTTAAATAGATAGACTGAATCAAGAGGAAGGTTTATATGTATACTAACATGCCTCTATTAGAGAACCACTGATAATTTCAATATTTCTAATGTAAAGTCGTAAATAATTTTTATTTTGCGGGAAGGGGAATTGTTTTACTACGAATTTAACGCGTGCGAAACCAAGTCTATAAATTTGTTTATTGAACTAACTAGAACTGTTTTCTTTGTTCACTTACAAATATTTTCGCTATTTTTATGACAAAAATGCAACACAACTGTTTATATAAATACGCAACACACAAGTCACAACAAAAATACAAAATTGCTAATAAGTAAATTAAACCTACCCCAAGATACCATCTACCTATTTATTACCAGAAATCAATAACTATACGTTCGACCTTTCTGGGGCATGGGTACCGATTTACATATTAATTTAATAACTTTATGACCCTCTAATCGGGAGCCAATTTACCAACACCCTGCACGTATTAAACATATTTATATAAGTAAAAAAAAACAAATGGCGCAATAAAAAAGTATTATATACAGTGTGCAAAGAATGTGTTTATCAAATTTTATAAAAGAATCCTAATTTTAAAAATAACTTGACACTATTTAATGTCACAGTACTTAAAATTTAATTAAAAAAAACTTCTTTGTCGCCTAAAACAAAAAAAAGTCGCTACATATTTAAATCTGGAGAATGTAGTGGCCAAACAATAAACATATGCACTTATCCTTAAATTTTTACCAATGAGATTTAAAACACCTTGTATTTTGAATTGGCCTTTTAACAATTAGGTTATATTTTTAGGTAGGAAGTAAGGAAAAATGGTTTGTTTTCTTTGTGCTTTGGGCGTAGTGTAAGCCTATTGTAATATAGATCAAGTTCCGGTCTTGGGACCGAACTTCTTTTCTTTGCAAGCGGATATCCGAGTTAATGTCAGATTTCTGAGAATGGGTCACTGCTAGGAACATTAAATATTGGTATTTAATTTTTAAAAAGGGGCGGGTTTAGTTTAATTTAAAAAAATATATATATTTTAAAATGAAATAACAAAATTCCAAGCTTGAGTCTAAACCTATACAGTATTATTGTTTTTACCTATAAAACCTTTATATTGACCTGTAAATTATGGACAAAATGTTGGTTAAAATACATTTCCCACAAAAATGATCGCCTATGCTAAATTTTTCACATAAGCTTTAATACAAAAATACTTTAATTTTAATTGGCATATCTTTTTTAATAGTTATCAAGACAAAAAAAAAATGTTAGGGAAAGGTCAAACTATACTTGGCGCAACCGTTATTATTTGCTGTTAACAATATATGTTACAGGGTAATTAAAATATTTTAAAGAAAACGAATAATATTTAATCGCCCTGTATGCTATGCTGCTGAAAGGGAGTAATATTTGGGAATAAATTATACCCTTAGACATTCCTAATATTTTATTTACCTAATTGTAGAAAAACCCGAGGTTATGCGATAATTTTTGGGGAATATATTTACGATAATAAAGCAGCTGGGTAAGATCAGCCATTTTTCGCCCATTATAGTGACAAAAAAATTTATCATAATTATTTTATTATATCTATAAGAAGTTTAGTATTGGTCTTTACATTTTTCCAGAAGTAATTAAAAAATAAATAAATAACAAGTCACATAACATGGCCATCAAACTTGGTATATTTGTTAAATTAAGTAATTTTTTAAATTTTCTACTGAAATCTGTCAAGCTTCTAAGCAGCATTTATTTGTTTTGTTGCGTCGAGTGCTTGACAAATTTTTATAGTAGAAAATTATAAAAATCATTCAAAATTACAAAATTTCAACAAATATACCAAGTTTGATGGCAGTTTTTGTGACATGCTATTTATTTTTATACTACTGCTGGATAAATGTCGAGACTGATATCTAAGCTTCCTATAGATTATATAATAAATTATTTATGATAAGAACTTTTAATATTCGTTACTATGATGGGCCAAAAATGGCTTTATCCACCTTCTTTAAAGGTTTTTATAGTCTTCTGCAATACCGAGGGGTGACTGTTTTTTGACTTCTTAAAGACAAGTTTGTGTTATCTTTAGAGACAGTTTTGTTGTTTAATAAGAATAATCATTTGTTTTCATGTATCGCACTCTAAATATAAACACTTCTAAATCAAATATTCTTGTCTGCAACGCATTTTTGAAGTGAAAATAAGCCTTTTTTCCCATAAACTCATATCCTAAAATGCACTTCCTACAAACTACAGTCATAATACGTTCCGCCACTAAAAAGAAAAACAAAATGACAACAATATGACACTATATGGTTAAGAATTATTTAAAATTGTAAATAAATATAACTAAAACAAGCAGTTATAACCTAGAACAATGTGTTTTTTTCTTTGATTTCTAATTATTTGCACTGGCTTCCTTTGTATTTAAAGGCGATTTTCTCGAAAACAGTTTATTTTATTACAAAAATACAGGAGACCAGACCTCAACAATGCGGTCTTAAAACATGTGTAATAAATGTTGTAACACCCTGTAGGAATTTTCTAAATAATAAGCACCCTTAAAAATTATGTCGTAAAATTCTAATATAACCAATTATTCTTCCTAAATAATCAGAAAATGAAAGACGTGGCGCCATAGTTTTTTAAATTTTTACCTAACATGAGACGACTTAATACACCCTTATGCCGGCCCATAGCTATAAGTGCGAGTCTGCATTATGAATTCACTTCCTCTCTATTGAGTCAAGCACAATAGATCCGATTTAGGAACCAAAGATAAGTGTCTCGTCAGTTCTTATTTCCGGTACTTCCGTTCGGACCCTTTCCGAGGTGCCTTTTGTAAGCCTAGGCGTACCCTTTGCATTTCCTTAAAATATAGGAAGATAATGCTATTATACCTATGGGTACATACAACATAATTGATGATTAATTAATTGGGTCGTAAAAAAATGGTTATTTCCCGGACAAGTGCAGAAAAGACACTTTACTAAATTTTGACAAATAATCTTTTACTATTGGTTTTTAAACACTGATTACTTTTTTATTTACATTACATTTTTTTGTCCGTAAAAGTATAGTTAAACTAGGATTTTCAAATTATTTTAATTGAAAATTGAGATACTGGACTCTAGGGTGGGTCACAAAAATCGACTATTTTTATTTTGTCTTCGGACAGTGAAAAATTGGTTGGTACCTCCAGAGATTGCTCTTACTTTTATTAATAGGAAGAACCGCCTTATACAGTTTTGCATATTTTTCTTAGGCCCATAAAAAACCATATCTCACCATTCTTAATCATACAGCAAAACTCTAAAAGAGTTTTTGTAGAAAACGCTCTACAAAAAAGATATCTTGTACTTTTTTGATAAATCCAACCATTAAAAAGATATTTAAAGCCATAGACCAAAGAATTTTAAAAGAAAATACCTTTTTTTTTTAAATTTTGCAACTTACTAAAGAAGTATAATATAAGGGACCTTTTTGTAGATCGTTTAATTTCCAAAAAAAATAAATTGAAACTCAATTTAAAAAAAAATTCAGTAAGTAATAAAAACTCAATTTTATTTTTTTTCTGTAAGTTACAAAATTTAAAACAAAAAACCTATTTTTCCTAAAATTCTTTATTCTATGACCTTAAAAATCTTTTTAATTATAAGATTTGTAGAAAGTTCATTTTCTACAAACAAACCTTCTGGAGATTTACTGTTTGATTAACGATGTCAAATAAAAGTCAAAATAAAAATATTCGATTTTTTTGACCCACCCTAACTTACATCAAATATAAATCAAATACCATTGGCCTCAAAAGAAACATTTTGAAAGAGTTTTTTTTTTATTTTGAAGAAAAAAGTTGATTATCTCGTTAGCCCGCCCCCTAAGAAAATGTAAGTTTTAAAAGCAAATCCTCTATCTCTATTTTTTTCATAAATTTGATCAAATTTTATTATCAAATCACAAATTTCGCAAAAATATCCGCATAGTAAAAAAATCCACTGGCTATAGTTTTTTGAGAAAGATAATTTGAAAAATTTGGGATTTCTCGCAAAAAAATGAGCAAATTTACCAAAAGAATACAAATAGAGGATTCGCTTTTGAAACTTGGATTTTTCCGTGTAGGGGGAAGAAGTAACCAAAAAAAAATCAACTTTTTTTGGCGCTAAAAACGTTAAAACACCTTATTTTTAATCAATGTTTTAATTAGTTTTCTGTTTACCTATGAGCTACCTTACAGTGTATCCCGAAAGATTTGGTGATAAAATTCCTTATAAACATAATAATCGAACTACTGGGCTTTAAAATATGTATGTCTTGGAGCATCGATTAACTGATTGCAGATAAAATTAACAACATCCCGTATGTATGGACAGGGTCGTTTAACAGCGAGTAATTATCTACATAAACAGTGGCGTAGTACACATTTATAAATTATATGGAAAATCACTATTAAGCAATAATAATGATTCAGCGAACCGAGAATGGAACACCTAGAACTAATAATTTTATTTTTTAGCAAACCTAGTTGTTAATATGAATATTTCAATTTCAAGATTTAAGCTAATTAGAGACCTTAAAATAAAAATGAAATAAAAGAAAAATGGACGATTTTTGACATACCAATAAACATTCATGGCCAACCAATATTAAATATATTCTTTATATCTTTAAATAATCTTATAGCTATTGTATTGAAATATCTTTGCGATATTAAGTATAAAAGAACGCTTTATTCTATTTTTTCCTTTGTTTGCTTTTGATCTACTAAAACTAGCTGTTAATTCCCTTTTGAACCTATTAAAAAACATATACTGGGTGTTACACTTAAAATAGTGGTAGTTGCGGGTAAACCGAAAATGACAAAAGAGAGATGAAACATAAAAAATGTGCACCTTATCCCCCATAAAGTCCACCAAACCAAAAACATAAAAGTAATAATTATTCCTTAAAAACAAGTACAAATCCACCTATGCGAAACCTCTCCTAAAATGGAATCGAGGTAATTCACTCGACCGCATTTAAAATTGTTCTTTTGGTTTTATATGACAATGCAAGATGTATTAAAACTAAAGAAAGAAGCGCACATGCGCGCTTTAAAAAGTTAAAAGAGAGACGTATATTATTAAAGCGTCGACGGCCGATCAATTGTATTATTTTTCTGTAGCACGCGGTGGTTAGCAGAGGGCACTTATAAAAATTCGTTAATACCAGTCGGTAAAAAATAGGATTACAAAAAAGGGATTAGTCAAAGAAAAACTAAATGGCTTATTGACACATATACAAATACGTATTGTAATAATTTTCATAAACGTTTCTTGTTGTTGAATTTATTTAGGTATTGTCGTTGTGTCTTTCTCTATTGTTTTATCGAATATTGCATAGTTTTTGTCTTAACAGTGGGTTCAATTGTGCAAGAAATAATATAAAAAAGTACTACAATAAAGTAAAAAAGTAAAACTGTCTCAAAATATTTTTTGTTTATTATCGTTTGGAGAAAAACTATATTTTGCTTGTAATATGGTGACATTGTTAGTTAGTCACTAAAGTTGCCTCACCTAAAAAAAAGTAAATTTATTTTGTTTTCCTAAAATAATTAAGCTTTATGTGTCTTTATAACGCAGCAGATTTTACGTGACTGTATTTTATTAATAATCCAGTCGAGAAAATGATTTTCAGCGAAAAATAGTTACAAATCTCCTAAAAATATAGTTGAGGGCTTAAACGATTGGAAATGGTATTTAGAAAAAGACGTATTTTTGTTTTTTTTCTGCAAAAAATACAATTGTTATTAACAAAAAACTAAACAAAAATAGCTGTTATTTATTTGTTAATTATTATTAGTTAGTTTTACGGGTTTCGGTTGTCCTAAAAGACGTTATAAAAGTTTAAATAATTGATTTATACATTTTTCGCTTCGTGCAGCTCTTCTTATTTAGGCACTAAAAAATTTATGCAATTTTTTTCTTTAAGTTTGTTATTTTGGTAATTATCCTTTTTTAAGTAGACATTATTTAAACAAAATCTCATTTCTTGTTAACTTAGAAAAATTCTAATTAACAAAATAATAAACTTAAAGAAAAAAATGCATAACTTTATTAAGTGCCTACATAAGAAGAGCTCCACGAAGCAAAAACTTTTTAGATCAATTACATAAACTTTGGTACCGCCTTTATGACAACCAAAACCCATAAAAAACGTATAATTAACAAATGAATTACTTTTTGAAAAATGTTGATACAACTTTTATTATCATGGACTCATATTCTTTGAAATGTCTACACGACACTAAATTTTTTAAAATTTTTTAAATTATTATTTAGTTGCATAAAAAAAATAAAACCTATTCTCACTGCAGTGACAGATCGCGCATGCCGAAATCGCCGAGCGAAAGACGATTTTTAACGTCAAATAAATAATAGAGAGATATGGGTACTTTGGTTACCGCCTACGTTCGTTATTTACGTAAGGCGCTATTTAAATACAGCATACGGTATTTAGTGTTTGTTTTTAGAAATATGGAAGACGCCGTATTACAAACGGTTAATTACCATCTGTCTGCAAATTTACAAAATCAAAAACAAATGATCCTTTAATGGGCGAATACTAAAGTTTTTCCCGCTATTTCAAACACATTCTACTGTACATTTTCCCACTTTTCCAGATGAATTTTGACTAAGACATTATCTCAGTAAAGCCAGGTCATTGTCGGCCGAGAATCTTAACCTTTTTGTTTCTTTTCCATCTGCGATATTTATCACAAAAATAAAAAGCAAGGCTTTATCAAAGATTAGTAGTTTAACTTTACTTTGTGAATCTATTACAAAAATATTTGTCGAAATCGTCCAAATAAATAATATAACCTTAAAAAATAAACAAAGAAACATATTGTGCGCATGGCAATTTTATTCACTATTTTAAATAGCACGCGGCGTTTTCAGCCCGCAAATTACTTCAACGCGCATAACTTAGCTGTTATAATGGCGCTTACGTTAATACCGCATGACGTTACAGCACCACCCATATCTCTCTATTATAAATATTTAAGTTACAATTCCGGGAATTGAGAATTTTTGTACTAAAATTTCCTGCCCTTTCAGAAATTTTTTTTAATGTTTAAGCCACTTATACTTTTTGACATTTTGGCAAAAAGTTGGACGGCTTTTTTTTCTCAGTTTTTTTGTTAATAACATTTGTAATTTAGATGCCATTCTGGATCGTTTAAGCCAGCAACTATATTTTGAGGAGACTTGTAACTATATTTCGCAGGAAATCAACTTTTCGACTAGAATATAAATCCATATATAATGGATAAAAATTTGAATGCCCCATAACGTATTGAAGGGCGCCACTGGTGAATATTTTTGTTATTGTTTTGGATACCTTTCAGAAAACTTGCTAAGCGTGTTGTTTTTATAAGGATTTAAGAAATACTATCTGTCCAACAAGATGGTGTGGCATATCAAACAACGCACTGAATAACCAGTAAAAATGTTAATGACCACTGCATGCCCGCTTTAACTTATATTCTTCAAAATTTAATTGGATAATTATATAAAAATATATATATATTTGTTTCGTAGGTACTGATTTGTTGTTATATTTAAAATATAAATTTTGTTTCTATAACGGTCGCGAAATGTCCAAGCTACCGGCGATTGCAGGAAATCGCAGAAAAACGAAGTACTGACGGGAAATCACTTTTTCTTCTTACGATTCATTGAACACAAAATTTATGGTAACGGTGATAAATTATACAGGGAGAGGTTTTTCATTGGTTTTTAAAAGAAACTATTTAATATCTGATGGTATAAAAAAGCATAAATTGGGTTTTTTGCTTTATTACAATCTTACAATAATTTTAAACACCTACTGTAATACTAAGTGCTTACGTTTTTTCAAAATGGCGGCAAGAGGTTACCGTTAAAAAAACCACCAATATTTCTTCTTAAAAAATTAATTTCGCTGAACAAGCTGTGGAATCTAAAGAATTACCTATTTAACGAGTACAGTCAGTAATTATTTTAAAAAAATCACATTTTTGTAATTTTAAGTTTTAGTGAAAAGGACCAGTGAAAAGTCCGAATTTTCCAGAAATTTCAAAGAGAAACACCGCTATTTAATTTTATATTTAAATTCTAGATTACAATATCTTTATTATAATATAGCACTACGTGTTTTGTTGTTGAATAATTTTTTCAATTTTACTCCTTGGGTTTGTGTTTTTGTTACTACTACAAATATCAATATTTAAATAAATCCAATATACAGGGTGCGTTTTTAAAACTTACAATGGCTATTTTTTAAACCACGGCAACTATTAAAAAAATTAAAATAACGTTTCTATAATAGGTACCCGGGAGAAATATAAATTACGTATTTTTCGAATTATTTCTATTAACCCCTTAAGCTGCACCCCCAGTTACGTTAAAATCTTAAATGGCAACACCCTTTTGTGGCACCTTTCTGAAAAGCTTATGAAAAATGCTTTTCGTTGGTCATAAAAAAGTTGGGGTAAAATCATATACTACCCTTAAATTTTAGAAAAATTTTACTTTATTATTTATAAAAAGTACCAGAAAATGTCCAATTAAATTAATTAAAAATTAATAATAAATTAAAATAATACTCCTGTAGAGCTAACCCGCCCCAATAAGAAGCTTTGGTTAGTTCTGTTGCACGGAACTTTTTATGGGGGCAGGTTATCTCTACAGGGAGTTTTATTTAAATTTGATTAGACATTTTCTGCTGCTTTTTATGATTAATAAAGTATGATTTTTCCAAAATTGAAGGGTAGTATTTGATTTTACCCCAACATTTTTATGACCAACGAAAAGCATTTTCATAAGCTTTCAGAGAGATGCCGCATAAGAAGTTGATAAAGGTGTTTCGAAAAATACCTCATTTATATTCCTTTCGCGTATTATAGAAACGCTATTTTTATTTTTTGATATTTGTAGCGGTTTAGAAATATAGCCATTGTAAGTTTTAAAACGCACCCAGTATATATTTTTAAGGGTAATTAAATGCGCTACAAAAGAGGACACTTAAATTTTTAAATAAATTCACTCCTTTAAAAGTTATTCGAAGTTGAAGTTGAATCCAAAACTAATTTCGACGTCGAATAACTTTTGAATTTATTAAAAAATGTTAAGAGACCTTTTTTGTATAGCATCAAATTTCCTTTAGAAATATTTATTGGATTTATTTATGTTTTGACATTTGAAGTGGTAACAAAAATTCAAACTCAAGAAACAAAATTGAAAAAATAGTTTAATGTTTAAAGTCCGATTACATAAAAATGGCCTATTTGACGATAATTCACGAAGAAAGCTTTTTTGTAGAGAATTTAATTTTCTTTAAGAATGTTTGTTGGTAAAATTTGTCAAGTCAACAATTTGCGAGTTTTGCATTAAAAAAGAAAATGTTGTCAAGAAACTATTGGTCGCGAAGATAGACCTCTTGAAATTAATATTAAGGGCTCAAACCTTTACTACTTAAGTTCGCGACATATGGATTTTTTATTATTAGTCCTACGAAAAAAGTTATTCTTTCTAAAAAGTTTTGCATGGCCTAAAACTCAAAATACAACTAATAGATTCTAATTTTTTTGCAGTGGGATACGAGGTACATATGTCAAAAATATGAATTTTTCTCAAGAGGAAAGTACCCTTATGTTTCATAATATCGAAAAGTTGTTTCGGATTAAAAATACCTTTCAAATATGCAAGTTGGTTTATTAAAAAAACTGTTTTAACATTTTTTTCTGCGATAACGAGCGTTTCTGTGACTTCTCGTTGTTTTGACACTTTACATTTCGAATTAAGTATGCACTAATGTACAAACTTAAATTTTTACCCTTAACGCATAAAGAGTAAAAAAATGTTTTAAATAAACAAGTTTGCATAATTAAATGTTATTTTTAATCCTAAACATCTTTGCTTTATAAAAAGTTTTGTTATTATGAAAAATACTACTACTACTTTTCTGTTGAGCAAAATTTATATTTTTAGACATACCTCGTATACTGCAAAAATTAATATCTGATGATTGCATTTTAGGTTTTAGACCATGCGGAACATTTTATAAAGAATTTTTCGGTGCCACTGACAAAAGCAATAAAAACAGGGAGAGGTGTGCCAAGAAGGGTGCCCAGCATTGTGCCAGGCTGCTGCCGAGTGACTATTGGGTTTCTTTAAACCACCTTCCGATTTTCCCACGATCTTAGAGACCAGACGCAAGGTGTACGATAGCACAGATTTTTTACGGTGCGGGCTGAGCGCACCCCTGAAGGATGCACACCTGCTGTACCGAATAACGCCCACAATCTCGGTTAAAACAGGACCGTAATACTTTTTGGGTTCCCTAACTAAAAATCGAAAAATCAAACGGAACCATACATGAATAGTCTATTTGAGAAACTTCACATGGCAGATAATTTTATATTTTGACTTTTTAGCTTAGCAATAGATTGGTAGGGGAGCCCAAGAGGGGGATTTCGGGATTCACTACAGCGCGGCAGATTAATATAGCGGAGGATACCTTGTACCCGGTTAAGTACCTCCACCTAATATAAGCCCCGTATACAGAGCCGATCGTAAAAAACAAAAATATATCCATCAGAAACTTTCGAGCGCGTCAGATTAAGATAGGGTGAGTTAATTACATGCGAAACAGTCTATACTTCACTAATCTGACAATTTAAGAGTGACGTAAAGAAAGCGGAAAAAAGTAAAAAAAAGTCATATTGACATTAATGGGGGTGGCTTTTCTTTTATTTTAAAGAAAATAATTTAAGGATTACAACAAATAAATAATTTGATACGTTCCAAACGATTTTCACAAGCCAAAAATATTAAACATATTTTTTCTTCTTCCCCCACCGATGAAAAAGTATACATTATATAACATTTTTTCTTCTTTTATCTAAGCTTTCCAACTTAATAGGTCTCTATGTCGCTTGAGTAAATCCCCATTTAGCATTGTGGGCTTCTCTACTTTATTCTCAAAGACGCATAAAAAAACACAGGCAAGAAATAAACGCAAACGTTGTGCGTTTATTTTAAAAACCCCACATATCCACTTTTTAATGGTTTCCTTAAAAGATTTAAATATTGGTATCTTCATTTTTGCCAAAAACTTTAGAGTAATGTTACGATACATTATACAGGGTGTTCAGTAACTCAACCAAAAAACTTTTAGGGATGATTTTACAATACTCGAAGTAGTATTATTATCGACTAATAGTCGACATTGATTGGTTACGGTAAATGTTATGCATAAATCACATCTTAAAAGTTTTTAAGTAATTTAAAAATGCAATAATATACTGGGTGTCCCATTTAGGAAACTACGTTGATTATCATTAGCCCTTTTCGGGGAAACCTGTATAATTGGTATGAATGTCAAAAAATGCGCAATTTAACCAAAACCTTGACTGCAATTTAATTGAATTTGTGGAGACTCTAGAGATTATAACAATAAGAAAGTACACCGCGTAAAACCTATGAAAAAAATATTTTGAATTGGCTAAAACCCTTTTTTGCCTGATTTGCTTGGACGATAAGAAATAAAATTATTACATTTAAATTTTATTAAACTTTTTTTTATTTTGTTTTAGACATCAGAAGACGACCTTCCAGAATGTAACACAAGATCGATATGCAACAAAGTGGATCTTTACGATACTCCTTGGGTGGAAAGACAGTGCAAATGCCCTGGTGGTAAAACGTGTCCAATGGACCTCTCGACTGATGATGGACACACTTTTGTCGAAAAAACTAGACAGTACAAAGTTTGCGAATTAATAAAGAAGTTGCCAAAATGTAGGTAAGGAAACTTAAAGATCAAATTATTTACATTAAAAAATGGTATTTGGGAGACTAGAGACCCCTAAAAAAAAAAGTAAGAAATAGAAAGCTACTCATATTTTTGCTGTTAATGGTAGAGGGAGCTTGCTTGCTTTTTTCAAAGTGTCATTACTTTTTTACCTCGGCATATGACGATTTAGTAGACAATGTTTATTCTTCAATATTTGTTAATATTTTGGGTTAAACGTTTTATTTCACATAAAAAATGCCATGGCATTGCTTTTACGTTGTATTTAGGCAACCTAGGTTTATCTAAAAGATCTGAACAACTAGTTAATACAATTTTTTCACGCCAAAATACAACGATTTAAGCCAATTTGCCTTAATTAAAAACTTGATAGTTTGCGAGATACAGAGTGTCCAAGTAAAAAAATAATAAATAGAAAATTTGACTAGCAACCTTTTGACTAAGGTTAATTTCATAAGATCGTTTTATTTTGGCTTGAAGAATTTGTGGTAGCATTTTGTTCAGACCTTTTGAACACTACCAGGTGGCCTGGGTAAAGCGTGAATGGCAAACTTTGGTATGGAGTAAAATGTTTAATCAGAAATATCTTTGCTCGTAGCGATATTTTTAGGTATATTTTTTTGTGCAAAAATATGGAGGAATAAAAATTCCATATTAAAGTTCTAATATACCGAGGCAAAAAAAGTTTTGACACATTGAACATAAGCTGAGTACTGCAGGTGGCTCCCTCTACATTTTACGACAAAAACATTAGCATATCTCGATTACCCGCTCTGAAAAATCCTATAATATTGAATTTTGTGAAAAAATTTCTTATCATAAATAAAATATTTAAAAATAACTAAAATAAATTAAAAATTGACACCCTGTTTTTCGCAAATAATTTTTCGTCCGACGAACGGTTTTTGTTTAAAAAAATAAAAGCCATTTTGATGCATGGCGAAATCGCTATCTAAAATTTGATTTGGTGTTTTGTATGTAAAATTCGTTTTTAACTTTTATTAAAAATTATAACTATTTCTTTTTATTAGGTTTAAATTGAAGTAATGTAAGTTTTTGACCTTTTTTAACATAAAATATAAATAAGACAAAAACGAATTTTACATACAAAACACCATATCAGATTTTAGCGATTTTGCGGTGCATCAAAATGGCTTTTTTTAAACGAAAATAAACAAGAAAATAACAAGGAATCAAAATAACTACAAAGTAAATGATAAATATTATTAATTCAAAGAAAAAACAGTAACGTACTATTTTTTCTTGAAAAAAATCAATACAAATCTAATTCAAACGCCACTGGTAATTTTTTAAAACTTTTATACCAAAAATGTAATGTTATGGTCAATAGAGGTGTCCAAGTTTTGTGATAATAGCTGGAGTGGTAAAAAGTTATGACAAAAAGGCATTTTTTCTTAAAACATTAATACCCTAGCATTTTCGGACACAATTTTATCTAAAAAGTTTTCTTATTTTTTGCATTCTATACAGTGGTAAAAGGAAAATATCAACTTAAATATAACCCTGTATATTAAAAAATATTTTTACAGGGTTTATTTAACAAAAGATTAATTTTTACTTAAAAAATAAAGAAAAAAAAACCAAATAAAAAGTAATTTTTTGTAGGTATTTTCAAGATACAACATGGTCGATAACGCTGTACCAGAACAACGTCACTGACCAAGTGATTCACTGCCATTGTCCAAAGAATTCCTTAACGTATCTAAACAAGAGAAATGTTCTACATTTGCCAAATGGTCAACTGGCATTCCAGTATCTCTTTTCGTGTTCTCCACAAACGGTAAGTCCGAAATACAGTTTAATTAAGTTCGTTGCGAATTTAAATCAGCGACTCGTCAAACAGTTTAAAAATATATATTTTTAAACATTTATAATAAAGAAAGGTTTGTTGTTTTAAATAAATCTTGTTTTATACAATAAAATCAAAATAGCTCAGCAGGTCTCCTAAGTTTCTTATTTTTTATTCTTGTGACACATTTTTTGACTACGTCTAGCATAATAAGTTTCTTAACGACGTTCAATGGTACGTAAAGGACACCAATAGTCAAGAGCTATTGGTTTCTTTTTCACTTATTGGTGCCGACTTCTTTACCGACTATCGCTCACTTAATTCCACTCACATGTATCATTAAAAATCACTAACTTCAAACCATATTATTAAAAAACCACTACCGCTTAGTTATGTCTTTTTTTTTAAAGAACTTGTTATACCTTCTATAAATAATTCCTTCTATTATCTTGGGGAGGGGAGGGATAGGATGGGGGGCAAAATAATGGCGACAGGTAATTGCTGTAACAAAATATATTTTGTGTCCCAAAAGTTTTGAAAAACTAACGTTTCTCTACATCATACACTTTATAACGTAAAACCATAAAACCAGATTAAAAACACAGCCATACTTTGTTGTGCCTACATACTGGCCCCCAACCCTCACGGTTTTTTTACCTTAACTTTTATTTGATACACCAGTTTTTTATTTTAATTTGACTACAAGTTAGTACTGACACGAAATTTAGCTAGCCAGCCTAATGCCAAAAAAAACTACTGTTACTATTATACATTTTTGAATGCTTACAGTTGTCGAGCCCAATACGTGCTCGACAAAAACTAGCTAATACAAATCCCCTCCAGCAGCTTTCAATAAAGCAATTCTCATGCATTTCTTTTAAACCTTCTAAGAAAGCCCCGGGCTTCCCACTCTGCCTACTCCTTCATTACTGCCCCAGAAATCTCTTCTGTCACTTTTTCCTTCCTCCTTAAATCACCCACTGGCGTTAGTACCTGGGCTTTAAGCCTTCGTGGACTGCCTGCGATAGTGTATAACAACGGATGTGATCATATTTATAAAATAATAAGTTATGTCTTCGACTAGTTCGGACATACAATTGCATCTTTGACCTGAGTTTTACTTTTTTAAGTTACCTAAAGCACTTTAAGAACAGTGAAATCCTGCACTGTTCATTTATTTTTTAATTTAGGGTTTCACTATTTAGATCAAAGATTTAGTCGTTAGGACCCATACTTATACCTCTTACACCGCCACTAAAACAAATGCATACTTATGTCATGACATTGAAAAGGAAACTCTCTAATGAATAGTGTAAAAATATATACAGGTTCTATTTAAAATATAGGTCTAGTTCCGGTAAAACCGGAAGTGAAATTTAATGTTTTTTTTTACGGAAAATATAAATCCCAAGTTAGTAAATATTTGATCCAAACATCAAAACATTAAAATAGAAAACAGCTGATAAAGTTCTTCCTCACTTGGTATATTGGCCAGCTTTTGAATTTATTCCACTTTTCTTCAGGATATCGAGATGTTTACTTAACTTGACCTGTTTATTTATTTATTTGTTATTTGGGTCAAATCAAGTAATTGGACTTTGGTAAAGTTCTCGCCAGTAGAGAAGATGCCACGGCGCCATCACTTCTGTCTCACTTTCAATTATTCTCCTTTTTGTTGCTCGCACACGATGTAAACGACGCGTTTAGACAGCGATTGTTGATTGCCGTCTTTATTTGTATGACGCTTGTGGCATCTTTGTAACTAGTTTTTAGTCTACACATTCTTAATGTTAATGACAGTACAATATAATACAATATGGCCGCCGGCACAAAATGGTGGATTAAATATTTTTCCACAACTACATCATGGGTATTAAATGAAAGGGCTTGGTTGGTAGAATAGAGCTCACTATCGATGGTTAGTTCGCGTTAGTTATAGTAAGGCATTTAATGAACTCAATAGAATGAGAAGCATCAACCAACAACAAAACTAAAAACTTGAAAGTAAATTATGTAAAAAAATATGTTAAACGGTTTTATTGTACTAAAAGCTAAAAAATAATTCGGTAAGTCCTAGCTACCAGATCGCACCAATCTTCTCATCAATCTGGGGTATTGATTAGACAAATAATAAAATCGTTGGGCACAAGAAATTTCTATTATATACTCTGTATACGCTACGCCCAACGGTTTTATTATTTGTCTGATCAATACCCCAGATTGACAAGAAGATTGGTGCGATCTGGTAGCCACGACTTACCGAATTATTTTGTAGCTTTTAGTACAATAAAACCGTTTAGCTTAAACATTTTTTTACATTATTAATTTTTTAATTTAAGATTATTTCTTACCAAGAAAAAGACAAAAAATTAAATTTTTAAATAAATATAGTGTAGTTAAAGTACCAGTAGTACCGCCTCTGTGCTATAATAGAATAATTATTGTTCTTTCAGAGACTTCGATGCCAGCGAAAGGAACCTTGTCGCTTGTTTACAGTCCGCAAACGTCAAGAATTCTTGGACGAAGTGAACGTAAACACGCTGTGCCAATGCCCCCATGCTCACAGATGTCCGCACCACCATACGGATTACGGAATTATTTCCGTCAAAAGCTTTAGCGAAGACGTCGTTAAAACGTACAGTGGGTACTGCTTGCCTTCGTAGTACCTCGTTAGATGTCACTCGACGCTTAGGGTAAACGTATAAACTTATTTAGCAACAAAAGGTACCAACCAATGGTACCATCTATTCTTAAAGAATGCAAATAAACTCAAGCGAGATCAGTCTCCAAATGCTTTGAAGATTCCGAAGCATTTTTTAATAGGTTTTTAGGCAATTTTTATATACAATGACCGCAAAAAGTGGCATATATATGGAATGTTATATTCTTGAAACTATATTATTTTGCAATTATGGCAGATAGGGCCATAGTTTCCCAACAGTACTTTTATTAATTTTTGACCACGACTTGAAACACAAGCAAAAATTTAAACTTTTATAAAAAAACTTTTAAATTAGCATGTCAAGTTTTCATCAATTTTTAGATTACCGGACAAACAGAGGTGATTGCCAAAAAAGTTTTGAATTTTTTAGGGATAAAACAAATTTTCACATGTGTGCAACTTTTTGGTGGTCATTGTATATACAGGTTGGCCCTAAGTAATGGGCCAAAATTTAACTGACAAGTTGTGAAGGTAAAATATTGCAATTTAACTAAACTTACCCAAGAACAAAAGTTAATATTAACTAATATACAGGGTGTCAAAGTTCAACAAAAAAAACATTTTAATACTATTTGACACGTTTTGAATTTTGTAAGAAAACTTGGTATCTAGGGTTTTTTTTTCATTGGCTATTCATATCTGATGTTAATATTTGTGTGTTAACTCGAGGACCCCACCTATACTTATTTGAATTTCTATAATATTTCAACCAACTCTTTTGTGCAACTCTGTATTGGTTAGTTTCTTTATTAAAGTAAATAAATAAATTCTCCATAAAAAAAGTGCACTTAGAATGGCGCTGAGCCACCGTTTTTTAAGATATTTGCATTTAAGTCGCTTAATGCAATCAAAAATATACGCATAAATACATTAAATCATTTGTTTTTGATGAGGCTGTTGTAGTTATGGATAATACTGTGTTTTTAAAGGCGTTTTTTGGTGCACTAAATACCTTAAGCGCGAATATCTAGAAAACGGTTGCTCAGAGCGATACCATACAAAGTATTGTTTTTTTTTGTGTAAAGTGGATTGGGGAATTTATTTTTTTACTCGAACTGTACATACAGGGAATTACAAAAAGTTGCGACATTTTAGAGAAATTTAAAGTAGTAGCGTCCGCTAGTTAACACCTAAAAATTAAGATCATATATGAATAGCTCATGTCATAAAACTCCTAAATACCTATATAGTATGATGATAATATTAAAAACCTAAGAAATATTATTAAAATAAATTAAAAAAATTTTGAACTTTGGCATCCTGTACCTTAGTTAACATCAACTTATGTAATGTATCTTAGTTAACATCAACTTTTGTAATGAGGTAAGTTTAGTTAAATCGCAATATTTTAACTACTTAATTCTCCATTCAAATTTTGGCCCATTACTTAGGGACCACCCAGGGTTATGTTATTTGTTTATCCGATATAATATTTTGACACCCTAAGTTGGTATACCTTACTTAAGTATTGTTAAATGAGTTTCATTCATCCCAAAAATACTCGCTGTACAGCTTGTTATAAGCCAAAATTTGTGCCTGTGGCAGGGAAATTTTATTTAAATTGTTAGACTAATAGTAATTAATTATTATTTATTTTAAAAGGTGAAACAATGTGTCATTTTTAAAATATGTTGTTTTTTTTTCATTATTGGGGTAATTTTGTATCAACAATCTACAATTTCTAAATTTTCGTGCGTTTTATTTTTTCCTAAAAATTAAAAAAAAAAAAGATGCACAGAAACCAAGTCTGGTAAAAACGGAGGATAAACGTACTTGAACTTATTTGATATCTAATTACCCTCTACACATTTTAAGCACTGTTTTTGTTGCATAAATAGTATTAGTGTCATCCACTTGACAGATGTCAATTTTATGTAAATTAGGTTTTAGCATGTAATTTATTGTTAAGTTCGAGATTATAAGTACAAGTTTACCTATAGTATTGCTCAGAATTTCTGGAATGTTATAGTACTTTGCAACAAAATGTACATTCCGTTTTAAAGGCTTTAAAAATAATTATATTTTTATATTTATTTTTTTATATATTGGTTTATACTTATTTATTTAAGGAACCACAAATTTTTAAAGGCAGTTTTAGGGAGTTGGTACCCTTTGACGAATAAATAATTTGTGGCAAGGCGATTAACTCTTTTGTAAATAAAAAGTTTTCTCATAAATATTAATAACTTTGAAAAAAATTATATATGTTTTTAAAAATTATTTTGACCTTTGATAATAAGAGACCAAAGCACTGGGGCGCCATTGTGCGTTTAGAAAAAGCAAAAATATCACATATAATTCGTTACAATTTTTAAAAATATTTTAAGAAAATTATAAATTTAAGGTATTTTTGTACCACTAAATCTTATATTTTTATCTGAATGTTACTGGCGTATCCATTAGCTTTGTAAAAAGTACATCCAATGAATGTTATCGAAAAAAACATTTGTTTGTAAAGTTGTAAACATATTTGATATTTAAGTTTTTGTACAAGTTAGTTTCTATATAGTTTGTAGTATAAAAATGTACAAAATAAATAATAAGATTTTATAGAAATAAATGTCTATTTATTTCATTCACCTTAACCACTCCGGCACCACTTACTAAACATACAATGTAAAAGAAAGCTACCCTAAACACATAGGTACTACCCACATTTCTTTTTCTAGATAGAGTACTGGTTGCTAGGGTGGCTTCTTAAATCCGGGATTTTCGAGATTAATAAATATGTATGTAATTTAAAAAAAGATATAAAAACAAATTAAAAAAAGAAAAATAACATATATTTCCTCCTACTGTTAATACCAGTAACAATAAAAAGTCAGCCATTTTAATTTCCCAGATGATTTTAGTCAGTTTTACGTGGTCTTACTTAAAGAAATAAGTTATGTAAAAGCAACACCCTGCATCACGCAAGTTATTAAAATCTTGCAAAATAATATGATTATTTAAAATATATTGTGGATATTTTACTTTTTACTATTTATAGGGTTTAATATTGCCATATTATTATTAAGTTTGTTGTATTGTAAAAAATTAAAAATGTTTTAATGCGATCAATTAAAGGTTATGTAAGAATATTGTTTTTAGTTTTAAAGGTACCTAATCAAGACGAAGGTCAAAATGTCTTTATTAATAGAAAGTGTGTATCAAGATAATTTTTTTATATTTTAATTAGTTTGGTTTTTTTGTTTTAAAAGGAAAAATTCTTTTTGTTCAGATTTTTTTACATTCCTAAAGAAAGTTTAAAAAATAAAAGTAGATTTTTTAAATATTTTTGTATTTTTTGTACTCTACCCTTAAATCCCAGGATTATCCCGGGAAACCGGGATTGTCTGTGCCCAGTCTCGAAATCCCGGGATTGGAAAAAGGCTCGGGATTATATCCTCTAGCTGTCACAAGGATAAAATTTGACAAAAATGACCTTCCAGAGTCTTAGTGCACTAAAAAGTACGAGAGTACGCCTCAATATGGTCTTGCCGTAGGCTATTGGGAAAAACCATGGGAACTTATATGATCTATTGGTCATACATTACTGTCGTAAGAACGATAATAACTTACGCACTACGTGTGGTGGTAAAAACGAAAGAAATAACGACACAAGAAAAGCTAAAAAACTACAAAGTCTTGCCTATCTAGGTATTAAAAGGGCGATGAGAACTACTCGAACCGCCGCCATGGAGGCAATATTGCGCTTGCTTCCGCTTCACTTAAGCGAAAAGGAAGAGGAACTGCTTAGTGTCTCGAGAGAAATACAGATACGTAAACTAGAGTCAGGAAACCGGACTGGTCACCTCAGATTACTGAAAAGTATTCCAACCGAAGCTCTGACCAAATCCACAGACACAATCCCAGTGATGCGTAATTTTCGACGCTCTTTTAAAGTGGCAATACACAGCCGCCAAACTATAAGGAAAAATATATCACTGAACGTGGCTCGCTGGTCTGGTATACGAACGAATCCAAGATCCAAGATGGATGAAGGAGCAGAGGTGGGAGTTTACTGACCAAGATGTTGAGTCGTAAAGCCCCTAGGAAAATCTCTCACCGTCTTTTAAGCTGAAATCTTCTACGATATCGATATCTGCGCAACCGAATGCGCCAAAAAAAGGCCTACGGGGAGCATATCTTTACATTCTGTCGGACAGCAGGCAGCCTTAAAGACATTAGCTTTATGCTACTTTGACTCAAGGCTTGCCTGGGAGTACCGACAATCACTTAATTAACTGGCTACAAACAACAGAGTAACTCTGATGTGGATGGCAGGACATAAAGGAGCGAAAAAGACAGGCAAAGAGATTTATCCCCCTATGGCTCAGATATACTAAAAGCTATAAGAGCTTTAAAAGAACGAATTTAGAATACAAACTTCCTGACGGGTCACCGCCTTCTGAGATACTACCACTGATCTCGATGGATTGCCAATGTTATAACCTGCG
Source organism: Listronotus bonariensis (assembly GCA_014170235.1). NCBI lineage: Eukaryota > Metazoa > Arthropoda > Insecta > Coleoptera > Curculionidae > Listronotus > Listronotus bonariensis. The sequence continues at coordinate 106,453 of JACEGR010000164.1, read as the reverse complement.
CGAAACAAGAGTTAAATTTCATGGGCGAAAAACCGGTTTGTGAGCAAGCAAGTTGAGGGTAAACGCACCTGGCGCCAAACAAACTATCCGCATTATCGAAAAGAATTTGTCGACGGCGTCCTGGTTTTCTGTTCGAAGTACGGTAGCTAATGAGCGTCACGGTCAGACCGCGGACGAAGGGTACGGGGGCCGGTGTTTGTATTTTGCCACGGCTTTAAAGTGCGCATGTTCGTCCACCCATTCATTTGTTTACTGCGCGAGGTCGTAAAAATCCGAAAAATGCTTCTTGCCACTGCGGATCTAGGTTATCTATGGATACTACCTCAAAAAGATGGGAGAGACCGACAACGACCGCTGTAGGTATTGCAAGCGGAACCGCGCATATACTATGCCAATGTACGGAATTATCACACCAGAGGCTAAAATATCTGGAGGATTCTTGGCACCAGAAGATATAAAATATTTCTAGCTTCGCAGAAAGTTTGGAAAAAGCTATTTTTAGGTCGAAGTGGGAGAAGGGCTAGCTTAATCCGAACGACCCGATTCACTACAATAAAATACAATACGCCTCAATTTAAAAAAAAATAAAAAGGATACAGATTCTACACGTTAAGCTAAGTGAAAAGGTATATTGGCCAGTAAAGTAACAACAAAGCGAGACCGATGCAAAGTGCGGCGAGAGATAGGGATTTCGGGACAAAACTCCTATTAGTCTTATTGCACTAAAATAGTTCTGTTATTAATAATTGAGTAGGGTACAATGCTCTGCTAGTTCAAAACAATACTGTAATAATAATATACATTTAACACATTATCACACATATTATATATTTGTTATAAAAAATATTAATATTGTCATTTGTATCCACATATCGACGCACTGTACGGTGTTGTCACCTTGTTTGTATCACATCCGCATGTGCATCCGCGTCCGCATAAATCGGTGCGGAGCTGATGCGGATGTGTAGCAGGTCACGACAAAAGGAAAGGGGCGGGCCCGGCGAGTGGCGCGTGTAAACCGCACGTGTTGATTAGCCAATCGGAAAGCAATAATTTTGTTTTGGACTTCAGTGAATTGGTAACGATGACGTGCTCCATTATTCAAATTTAATTAATAAATATAATTAATCAGTAATAGTAATTTACTCACTACTTTATTATTAAATAAAGAAAGGATACATATTACTGTCTTTTTTACTCTACACACAGTTTTTGTACAGATCCGCATACGCGGATGTAAACCTCCTAAAATCCGCATCCGCGTCCGCGGATTTGAAAAAATCTACATCCGCAACATCCCTTGTTTGTATGTGCGAATTATTTATTTAATCTCTACCTGTTGCTATTCTGCACGCGTTAAACCGTCTCTTTTTCACGCATTGCCTGTGAACCCTTTCACGGCTGATACGGTATACTTTATACGGAACAGGTTTTACCCAAAGTCGATTGATGAGATAAGGTCACGACATTCGCCATATTGACTAGCGCGGCTGTGACAATCAAGTCAGGCCATTTTCGGCCATGTTTGATTTTAGGTAGATCAGTGGCGTGAGATTAAGGAGAAAACAAAAAAGGACTGGTATGTTGTAAACAAAATTTATTGGATTATTTTTAATAGGCATGGCAAAACAAAGAAAACCATAAATGTGGTTTAATTATTGAAAAATTAAAATTATCAAACGACGACAGGACGATGAAATTCAGGTAAGAGCAAAACATTTTCCATAATTCCGTAATTCAAAAACCATTTAAGAACTTTGTATGCAAAAGGGTGTCCACTTTAAGCATGGATGTTTTTACAGAAAACACAGATTCCTTATGCCAAAATATTAAGATTTAACCAAACTACCTAATATCCAAAAGTTTATAATAAAGGAAGATACGGGGGTGTCATAGTAAAAAAAAAGTTATTTCGATAATTGTTCTGCTTCTTTTAAATATCTTAATAAAACGGTATCCTAGGGGTTTTAAACATTATTTTCAAGATCAAAATATTAATTTTTAGTAGTAATAGACTAGAGAACGGTAGACACTATTTAAAATTCTCTAAAAGTACCCAATTTTTGGTACTCACTCTGTATATATGTAAACTAGTAATGCTTTCTGCACAAAAAAGGTATACTTAGTAAGAATCAGTCTTGACAACCGTTTTCAGTGCACCCGAAAGTATGCACCTTCAATAACATCGTATTAGCTATAATTACAACTGCTCAGATATAAATAGCTGATATCTAAAAACTCCTGGATATTACTCTTGGGTTTTATTAAAATGTTTAAAACATATCAGAAATGATCCGAAATGCATGAATAAAAAATATTTATATCCCTTTAACACCTTGTATCTTCATATCATTAAGTTTTGGATATAAGGTATGTTTGTTTTAAATCCTAAATGGGTGTTTTATAAGAAATCTGAGCGAACACTCATCTGTATCGCTATGTATATAAAAACACGAATGACTGAAAACTATTCGACTAAACACTATCGAAATCTCTAAAAAAATAAAACGAGTCCGAACCTATAATATGTGAAGTCTCTAAACTAACCAAAAACATTAACAACTACAATCCTTGCAAATATACAACCAAAATGAAAATGGCAAATTTCACAGTTTTTGCAAACAAAGAAACTTCATTAAGGCACGACTCTGTCATCAACTGATAATGCTACCAACTTTGAACAGAACTGCCAACCGAAATCGTAATTCTCACACCTTCACGTCCCTGACAAGAAGCTATCCCCGGTCTTGCTAATGTCTAAACCCCTTCTCATAAAGGAAACTCTGGTTCTACCATTGAAAAGCGTTTGCTTTTAGTTTTTGTTTTCTCCTGGCGACATCTTGTATATTGTTTAAAGAATATTGTTTGTGTATATGTGACTAAACGACCATTTTCCCTTTTAAATTCAGAAGGACTGTAAATTATTTGATGTGTCTTAAGTACTAATACTGTCTACGTTGTGCAGATGGCTCTGTCAGTCTAAGCACTGACTTTTCTAACATGAACCTGAATTCTGCGGTCTCTGTCGGTAATAACTTGTAAATTTATGCGAAAAGACGTAAATGAAGATCTTTAAGTCTTGTGCCCAAAAACTGCCTGCTACTTTATTCAACACTTACGACCTCCAGCCGTTGTGGAGTGTTCCCAGTTCAAAAATACAGAATGAAAAATAAAAATATTACACCTACTTCAACAAAGGATGTTAAAGACTCATTTTATAATAAAAAATAAAAAGAACCATATTTCAAAGAGAGTTTGATTTTAAATACACACATTTAGATGCCCATTTATATTTATATTTGATTCTTTTGACATCGACCTAAAGTTCACTAGTAACCAAAAAAAATCAGCTCTAAGTTAAAACTACTTATATAGAGCCTCTGAACCTAGCTCGCGACAAAAAATGAAGCACCGGGCTCTTGGGTAATTTAATAATAATTTGCGAAAAGTTAAAAAAGTGGCCATTTAGCATATCTAACCAAGGTTGATTAGAAAAGAAAATGAAAAGCAAAAAGCAAGCCAAGATAAGTAGAGACTAAAATAATAATAAGTCTAATTTTTTGTAGAGTACCAGGTACATTCCTTCCTCTCGCCATCTTATTTTAAATGCATCTCAAATACGAAATGGTAATTAGATTAGTCTGTGTTTAGTACTTCCGTTATTAAACAAAATAATTTTATGTACATTAAGTTTAATATTATACCAGTGTAATTTAATAGCGTTATAAACGCGCTAACTTAAGAATTTCCTGGCATTTGTCTAAAAAATTGTTATTGCGGTACGGTTACCTTTACGAATTATAGCAAAATCTAATTTGTTTAATAATATAATAAGCTAATATAGTTAATACTAAAACTAATAACTATTGTCATGAAATCGATGATTTATTAATACTAGGTTAACTTTTTTCTGTTTAAATTAAAGTTAGATTAAAAAGGACTATTAATTTTTTTAAAGTTAATAACGGACAAGCCATTTACTAATTTTTTTTTGGCCATCGTTTATTTTGAATATCATTACCTATACCAACTCATTCATACGTTAAAGGCTACTAAAATACACCAGTTAAACATTTAGACTTTTTGCTTTTAAACTAACTTATGTCATTCCAATAAAAGTTATTTAAGCATATATCAAGTAATATGAAATATAACTTTCGTTTTCGGACAGATAAGAAAAGAACTTTGGCTTTTCATGTTATTTTTATTTTGACTTCTCACACTGACAAATTGGTTCCTAGGCATCTCCAGAAAACGGCAACGATCAGCTCTTAATTTTAATAGGAAGATCCGCCTCATTATAGTTTTGCATATATTCCTCAGTCCCATACAAAAAATTCACATCTCACCATTCGTTAATCATACAGAAAAACCTAAGAAAGTTTTTTTCTGTAGCAAATAGAATGTTTCACAAATAATTCTTTTATACTTTTTTAATACATCTAACCATTAAAAGATATTTAGGGGAAAGATTAAATAATTTTAAGACAAATTAATTTTTTGTTTTGTATTTTTTAACTAAAAAATAATTGATGACAATTGAGTTTCTATTATTTCTATCAAAATTAAACGCTCTACAAACAAGGTCTCATACTTTATTGATAAATCTAACCAATATCCAAGGTGAAAGATGGACGAATTTTAAGAAACATAACTTTTTTGTTTTGAATTTTTCTTTCCATTTTTTGTAGAGCGTTTAATCTCCGATAGAAACAAAAGTTAATTTTTCTGAAATTGTCCAATTTTTGGTCTTGAATATCTCTTTAATGGTTAAATTTATCAAAAAGTATAAAAGACCTTTTTGTCGAGCGTTCAATTTTTACAAAAATTCTTCTAGTGTTAGGGACTGAGAAAAATATGCAAAACTGTAATAAGGCGGATCTTTTTATTAAAATTAAGAGCTTATCGTTGCCGAATATTCTTGGAGATGTCTTGGTACCAATTTTTCAGTGTCAGAAGTCAAAATAAAAAAAGTCGATGTTTTTTAATCCACCCTAATATAAATATCACTGTCTATGCGAACTAAAACTGCATGCATTTGACATCGAGTTGTCCGAAGTCGTCAAGTAAGATGTAAAACAAATAAAAATAATTCCTTACTGTTTTTAACTGACTTCAAAAAACAAGGAGGTTTTATGTTGGACAGCGATGTACACCGATTACCCCGTCAATTATGGACAGATTTTAAAAATTCTTTTTTTCGAAAGAGTGCACATCCGCGGTGGTCCTATAAGATAATCCAGTCAGGATCGCGAAACACAAAAGAACTAGACTTATTTTTCAGGCAAAGCTGCCTCTAGTTAACATATGCTACCTATGCTGGATGGTTAAACAATCAGTGTAGTAAATGTAATGTCAAAATTTGTCATTTAGCTAATAGCTCATATTTTTAAACTTTTTTATTTTTTAATTGCGTGTATTTCCGTTTATACCCAACCTATACCTATTAGGGGTAGCATTGCTGTTTTGCGCGAATAGTTTACGTGAGAGAAAAAGGTACTAGTACTGTTTTTTACTTAATAAACACCTATTAAATGTTAATAATAAAAAACTAAAAAGAGTTAAATAAATATTTTAAGAAAAGCAACTTTAAACAGATAAATAAAACTTACTAAAAATTTAAAATTAATGAATCAAATTTTTTTAGAAAAATGAAATTGAGTAATTACAGCTTAACAACTAAATGTTAATAACTAAATACACAAAAGATTTCTATGCCCTAAAACCATATATGTTATTAACCGACTTCATTTTTCTAAAAATATTTTATTCATTATTTTTAAATTTTTAGCGAGTTTTTATCTGTTTGAAGTCGGTTTAATTTTTTCTTAAATATTTATTGAGAAGTTAAGAGAAAAACTCCTTCTTTTCCTGTCCTGGTGAATAACATACACTTATGCCAATTCTACAATTTGCGCGTGGTCAAAAAATATTGCCTTCATTAATAAGTCGATAGTACTTCATATTCAGTTCCACTTATTATCATTTTACAAGTTATAATAATCTTATTCATTTTACATTTATATGCTAAGCCACCCGTATCTAATTTAATATGGTACTACATACATCTCCGACTTTCAATGACAAGTATATTAATTGGTTTTAATGGTTTTTCTGTTCTGGTTAACTGGTAAATAGTATCTAGAAAATGTATTTATTCGTTTGCCAAGATCATTTTTCTATCTACACACCAGAGGAAAATTGTAACGTTTTATTAAATTTTATTATTCGTTTTTCGGATAATATTATGTTTTGCTTAGTTCATATTAGTGGTAATGTTAAATGTGCCACATCTACAAACATGTTCTGCTTGATTGTGTTTTCCAGGAATAATTCTATTGTGTAGCTTCAGGCCATGATCAATCATTTCAACAATAACAAACAGTGTCAAATAAAAGTTCAAACACCTTTAAAACAATATCAAGTGTCAGGGTAACTTTCAGTTTGACCTTCGACCAGTGAAGACATGCGTTAAAAGATCAAAGCTTATCGGGGTTTCGGTTGCTAAAGGCGGTGTGATTTATCTTTAATACAGTACCCGGTACATCTGGATATTTAGTGTGCATTTTGCAGTATCTAGATTAGACTGGCCAATAATAAAAACATCCGGAAATTTTCAGCTCGTAATATTAACATTAAGAGGTGCATCATTAAAATTCTTGCATTTTCAACAATTGTTGCATTTTTATACAAAATCTCGGAATTAGTCAATCTTGAACCTTCAACCAATTTATATTCTTAAATGACAATAAATTCTCTACAAAATTTCTTCGTAAATTACCGTAGAACGAGCCATCGCGCCTTAAACATTAATTAACTTTTGTAATTTTGTCACTTGATTCTCGATTTTTTAAACTACAATGAATATGAAAATCTTTATAAAACAAATAATTATTCTTAAGGAAATTATATGCTCTACAAAAAAGGTATCTCAACATTTTTAATAAATGCATTCCTTTTAAAATTATTAATATAATAATTAATAATTAATATAATAATATTAATATTAACAACTTTAAAACGAATGAATTTATTAAAAAATGTTAAGACCTTTTTGTAGAGCATAAAATTTTCCTAAAGAATAATTATTTGTTTTATAAAGATATTAATATTTATGGTAGTTTAAAAATCCAGAATCTAAACGATAAAACAAAGAAAAAAATTATTGTTCAAGGCGCGATTACAAGAAAACGGCTTATTCTACAGAAATTTACTAATTGTAAGAAAGCTTTTTGTAGATAATTTAATTACCTTTAAGAATATGAATTGGTCGAAGGTTTAAGAGTGACTGATTCCAAGATTTTATAAAAAAGGCAACAAACTTTAATGATGTTAATGTTAATATTATGGGCTAAAAATTTCATGATATTTTTTCGTCGTCATGAACAATAGAATAAAAAAATGTTTGTTGTTTTTGGCCCAGTGTTATCTAGATGTAGACTTTACCAAACAGTGTTTGTTTATTTGTCTAAGGTTTTCATCGTCGGACATTTTTGGTCTCTAAAAATACAGGGTGATTCAGAACTATGGGATCAAACTTTAAGGTGTGAAATTATGAAAAAGTTCTTATAAATATATGTCCGGATTTGCTTCCCTTACTGAGACACAGGGCGTTAAAATTTAAGAAAAAAATCAGTTCTTTCTAAATATTTTTAATATGCTTATACCGATTTGAATAAAATTTGGTACATTTATTTAAAGTAATAAGGCGCTTATTTAGCCATAACCATATTGTTATTATTGGGTCCAATGGCGTCTCAGGGGCACCGCAACTTACATTATTAAGCTAAAAATGTACGCCACTGACTTCTTTTGACGTTTTTATATTTTTTATAATTAAGCAAATAATAATACAACTTTTTAGTCTTTTGTATTTTCTTTGTATTTCGCTTTGTTTATTAATAAAAGCCACTTAAGGCATTCTAAAAAGTAGCCCTAAACAGCATAAAATAAAATTTAAAAATAAAAATTAAAGAATTTCGAGCTTAGTTAATAGGGAAAATGATAATTTTCGATAAAATACACGACTGCTAATTTATTTTCAGGCAAATCATTGTTTTATTTTACTTTTTGTTTTTTATATTACGTTGTCGATGAGTACTTTTTAGAAGAAATTAAAGTGGCTTTAATATTTTTTCTCGAAAACAAAGGTAGATACAAAAATAATGAAAGAGATTAAAAAGTTGAATTATTAATTGCTTAATTATAAAAAAATATAAAAACGCCAAAAAAGTCAGTGGCGTACTCTTTCTCTCACTAATATCGTTTTCGTCCACTAAGACGCCACTGGACCCAATAATAACAATATGCTTAGGGATAAATAAGTTCCTTATAACTATAAATAAATGTACTAAATTTTATCCAAATCGGCCTGAGCATAGTAAAAATATTTAGAAAAACTGATTTTTTTATGATTTATACTAACCTTAATATACTTTTCAAAGTAGGTATGAACAATTAACAAACATTAATACCTACATATGTGTATTCTCATCACGAACTTGAACTCCTCCAAAACGGCTCGACCGATTCTCATGAAATTTTGTGAGCATATTGAGTAGGTCTGAGAATCGGCCAACATCTATTTTTCATCCCCCTAAATGTTAAGGGTAGTCCACCCCTAAATTTTTTTTTTATTTTTTAGGCAAAATTTTTGGTTTTTATTTTTTTATGACACAGCATACAAAAATACATACAACCCTAAATTTTCACCCCTCTACGATCAACCCTTATATTTTATTTGTTAATTAAAAACTTTAATTTTTTTAGTAATTTTTTTTTTTTTTGATGACTTACAATAAAAAATCTTATATTACTCTCAACTTTTCACCCTCTACGATCAACCCCTATTTTTTATTTGTTAATTATAAACTTTAATTTTTTGGCAAAATTTTAATTTTATTTTTTGATGACTTACAATAAAAAATCTCATATTACTCTCAATTTTTCACCCCTCTACGATCAACCCCTATTTTTTATTTGTTAATTATAAACTTTAATTTTTTGGCAAATTTTTTTTTATTATTTTTGATGACTTACAATAAAAATCTCTTAATACTCTCAATTTTTCACCCCTCTACGATCAACCCCTATTTTTTATTTGTTAATTCCTATCCAGATATTATAATTTCAAGTTCCTTTAATTATGATTTTTTTTAAATTCAATTTGATCTCCCGCCCTCACCGTTCGACTATTGATCAATTATCAATCGATCAGTTATCCCCGCCAGGTGTCACCACTTATTCAGCAAACATTACGTAGTAGGGATGAGGACGAAGCCGGTCTCCTGTCTTACTCACTATACATTTTTCAGCCATGTTTTTTAGTTTTATATGTGTATCAATCGTGGCAGTGACTGTTATACCTATTATTTCAATTTTCCTTTGCAATTCTCATATTAATTTTACTGTCATCGTAAAATTATCATTAATTTCCAGTGCAATAATTTATTTACTATTTATTAATCTGACAGAGACAGTTTTAACTCTCAGTTAATTAAGTGATCTCATGTAAATAAACACGTGTTGTAAGCTCCCGCAAACAACGGCCATTACCGTACCTGTATATATTGTACTTAGCATTTTTTGGGAATTGTTTCAGGATCCATCCGCCGAAACTTTCTCTAAACAACTGTTAGATATTGGCGATGGGAAAGTTGCTGTACATGAAAATACTGGATGCATAAAATTACAGACGGACTTCTGCACAATCATCGACTCGCAAAATAGTCTCATCGATCACATATTTCCCGACGTACACACACAATATGCAAATCATAAGTGGCTGGCAGAAAGAGCGATCTTGGCAGCTAAAAATGTGGACGTCAATGGGTTAAATTTAAATATACAACAGCTGTTGCCTGGGGACTTGGTGTCATATAAATCTATCGATGCAGTTTGCGATACCAACGAGACTGGAATTATCCAATTGAGTTCTTAAATTCATTGGATTTGCCAGGCATGCCACCACATCATTTACAATTGAAGGTTGGATCTCCGATTATTCTACTTCGAAACTTAAACCCACCACGGCTATGTAATGGCACACGATTAGTCATTAAAAAATTAATGAAAAACGTTATTGAAGCCATCATCTTGAATGGCAAGTTTCAAGGCGAAAATGTGATGCTGCCACGAATCCCTATGATTCCTATAGATGTGCCAATTGAATTCAAACGCACTCAATTCCCAATTAGATTGGCATTCGCTATGACAATCAATAAGTCACAAGGACAAACATTGTCTGTATGTGGCTTAGATTTGGAAACATCGTGCTTCTCCCATCGACAACTATATGTGGGATGTGGATGTTGGAAAACCATCCAGTTTGTTTGTGTTGGCTAAAGACGGACTAACCAAAAATATTGTACACTCTATTGCGCTAAGAGATTAATTTTTTTTCAACTGCCATAATTGATAGTAAAAATATAAATATTTATTTTTGATGTTTAGATAGCTATCAAAGACTGTTGTTTAAAATATATTCGTTACTCTAATAAAGATTTATTTATTAACCTAAATAAAACATACTTTTATTCTTTATAATGCATTCGATTATAAATACTTCCCCGCGAACTTATAGTAGATAATTATTTTTATTTAACTATAAAAATGTTTCCTAGAAATAACATACATGGCAAAACAACGTTTGCCGGGTCAGCTATATAAATAAAAAAATACTTTTTTTAAATAATGCTACAGGCTAGGAGGCTTTAAAAAACAAATAATATTATTAGATCTGATAACCTAATAAAAAGAAGGCGTTTATACGGGGTACGCCTCAAAAACAAATATTAAAATTCAAATATTTAAAAACTATAAAAGAAAATAATACCATGTTATACATATTTGTTAGTGAAGTGATCAGGACTAATTATTAGTAAAAAAATATACAAGGTATTTTATAAGAAAAACATCAAGTTGGCATCGTAACTTTCTAACGCAACCCTGTATAAAAATTAAATACTTTTTGCAGCCTCTACGTAAAGTTCTACAAAAATTGTCTCTATGGATTTTTGATATTTCATATATTAAAGGATATAAGAGTAAAATCAAAAACGACAATTTTTTATTTATTTAATTATCTCTTAGGTGAATAATTTTATTACAATTCTGAAAATGCCATTTTTAGTTTCTCCAAAATTGAGCCCATAACACCGATATCAGTTTTTTAATAACTAGTAATAACTAAGATAGCCCATCAAAACGCCCAATTTTGCCCACCCTGTACAGGTAACCTAGAATTTACAACTTTTCCATACGTTTATCAAAATAAATGAAAACATTTGGGTTTCTTTTTTTACTTAAATTATGCTACTAAAAAAGACATTTGTCAAATACAGCTTAATTTACCTAATAACAGCCAACATAAAACCGCTACGTGTTTCGATGTGCATTTAAAGAAAATGATACGCCGGGATTATGTTTAAAATCCCGTTGATTGAAGGTGATTCGGATTTAATTCCACATGTGGCGATATGGGTTATTTAAAATTACCGTCTGTTAAACTTTAGCTACCTTTTTTTAAATGCATACATCTACAGGGTGTTCGCAAAAATGTGAGAAATTTTCTGGATTTAAAATATACCTTTAAAAAAATACTATTAAAATGTTCATGTTTGTATCCTATTTCGGAGATACTGTCTCCCAATATGCTCCCACATGGAATCAACTTTTTAGACACAAATATTGAATTACCAAGTAAATACAGGGTGGTAGAAAATGTTATTAGAAAAATTTAGGGGCAAGATTCCACTGTTGAAAATATAAAAAAGTTCATATAAATATGTGTTTGCAAATTCCTCGTTCTCTAGATACAGAGGTGTTGTATTTTTTAAAAAATATCCTAAACATCCTTTACGAATTTTGTTTTTAATTTGGCAATGTTATTTATAACATTAAGAGTAATGTTATCACTAACTCAATTACATTTTAATCAGTCCAGCAGCGTTCGAACGGCAAACTGAAGAAATATTTCTAACTAAAAAGAGTACGCCACTGACTGTGTAAATGTGTGTAAAATGTTTGTGCTTTGTTAAATTAAGCAAATGAAAAAACAGCTTTTATGTCTCTTGTTTAGTTGACGAGCAAAAAAATTAAATCCACTTAATTGCATATTTTTAGACCATAAAAAAGAAACATTGGGTAAAATTTTTCTTTTAAAAAATTGGGATTTTATATTTTTTTAGTAGCAATTACGATAACAACTTAACAATAAATACTTATTAAAATAGGGTTTATATCAGTTTAACAATTTTTATTAAAATAAATGTTTTCAAGAAATTTTCTGTTTTTACAAAGTTCTAACAGCCCTGTATCTTGAGAAAAAAAGTTTGAAGACCTATGTTTTATAAGAACTTTTTTTCTTGTCTTCAGTTTTAATTTTAACATTCACCCTCTATAAAAACTATACAGGGTGTCTAAAATTTAAAGGTGACTATTGGGATTTTGGAAGCCATAAGAGATACAAGAGTCAGTGAAAATTAGGGCGAAAATTTGGTTTTTAATTTTTTTGTGATGTTATGTACCATTGAATTATCCTTAAAACAAATTCGTTTCATCGTTTCATAAAAAAAGGTAATGGTTTCTTAAAAATGAAATGTAGCATTCAAAATATGTAGCTGAAATATCGTAAAACTTAAAAAGTAGCTTTAAAATGCTTTTAGTTTTTAAAAATGATTTTAAATTTCCTCTTAACCAAATAAAAAACAAATCACATTTTGTCAGATATTTTCGAAAGTTTTTCGAATGTTTAAATTTTAAAACGAAGTATTAAAGAGCTCCTAATTAAAATTTGCCCTTATTTGTATATCGGTTTCCGAAATTTCGATATTTAGCCTCAAATTTGGGATACCCGGTACAATTTTTTATTGTTATGCGTTTCTGCAATGGCAACATCGCAACATTTTCTCGTCTATTGTATGCAAAATTACTTATTTACTACTTTTTAAATAATGTTGTAGCTAAAAAAGTACTCCTGTTCGATGTCAATAATTTACAGCTAAGTTTATGTTTAGTGGGGACATCTAAAAACATTAGGTTATTCTATTAAAAATAGTACAAAAAAATTTTATCAAAAGATTTTTTTATTTTAACAACACTAGAAAATAATGTTGCAGCGTTGTGGGGAGACCTATAATCTTCAAAAATTAAAGGTAGATGCATAAAATAAGAAGGAGCCTATATGAAACCAACAAACAAATTTAATAAATACAACCTTATTTAACCAAAAAGTGTTTTGTTTTTAAACGCTTCACTTTATCAATACCGGACCGGAGTACCTTTTTTAGCTTAGCGTTTAGGCCTATTCAAAAATGCTATTTTAATGCCTTTATTATACAGGGTTTGTAAAAAAGCAGAACTAAATAATGTGTAAGGGCTAAGTACGCCCCTGGCCACGCAACGAAGGCAAATGTTATACCAGGGCACAATTTAAAGAGGTCCTAACCAGTATTTAACATATTAAAAAAATAATTTATTATACCAAGTACTATAAAGTTATAAAAAAACGATTTCCAGTGACGTCCTTTAAGGGACAGGTATCTCTGATTTTGTTTTTATAGGACAAAATAGGCAATAAAACCTAAAAAAAGCCATAAGAGGTCTCAGTTAGCAGATAATCATTAAAGAACAAAACATGCTTAAAATGTTGGCTTTGTGTTTTAAATATAAAGGGGGGAATTTAATTGCTGGCTAAAACTACAGATTATGATTCCTTAGCTTATTTAAGGAAAAAAGTTCATATGAACAAATGTCCTAAACATCTTAACTTTTAAGATACAACACGTTTTCAAAAACCAAAAAATTTAAAAACACTTATTTTAGTAAAAACTATTATACTGGATATAAACCTTATTTAAATAGGTATTTATTATTTTTGTTACATAATTGCTAATTAAAAATTATAGAACCTAAATTTAAAAGAAAAAGATCCCGCAATGATTCTTTTATGGTCTAGAAATATGCAATTAGGTAAGTGAATTTTATTTTTTTATTCTCTTAAACTAAACAAGATACAAAAAGAAATTAAGCGGTATTTTTATTTACTTAATTTAAACAAATCACAAAAATTTTATACACATTTACACAGTCAGTGGCGTGCCGATTTTTTGTTGAAAATATTCCTTTAGTTGCCTCTCAAGACGCCACTGGACTTACTAAATGTAATTAATTTGGTGATAAATTACCCTCTTAACGTCATTAATAATATTGCCAAATTAAAACAAAATTGGTTAAAGAATAGTTAGGATATTTAAAAAAAATGTTTTTTTTTTTATTTTACCACTCTATCTCAAAAGTTAAGAGGTTTAGAACATACCTTTATATGAACTTTTTTCCTAAAATAAGCTTAGGAATTATACCCTGTTCTTTCAGCCATCAATTAAATTACATATGTATAGCTCATATTTAAAAAAAAATTCAGGGGAGTATATATTTATAATTTGACAGCCGGCACAAAAAAATGGCAAAGAACATCATACAGATTTTTGGGTTTTAATTTACCCTTAAGAATTAGAATTTGTGGGTGTACTTTAAGTGTTAATTTAAAATGGAAATCTGGGTTAGTCTTAAATCTGCTTCATTTTGATCTTCGTTCTGGTTTCAAGAAAGTAAGAAATTATTATTACAGTGTATATCATGTTATTTGTCGAATGCGGTAAAATCCAAAATGAACAAAATATTGTGCAACTGAGCTACTTAAATGAGCTAGATTCTTGATGTCTTCAAGGTCGAATAAGTGCCATTGGTATCGCAATTATCTTAATGATAAATGAAAATGTAAAAAACCAATAAAAAAAATATGTGATGTAGATCATTAAAAAATTTTTGCTTGTACGTATACCATCAGAAAATAATGTGTAAAAAACAGAGAAGAAATATTTATAATTTCTAAAGAGATTGTTACGTAATTTCTGCAAATATAGGAGGCTCATAAGAAATTATTTTTACAGGGTGTCCAGTAAGTCAACCAACAAACTTTAAGGGGTAATTTCTACAATGAAAATTAGGGAAAAACTTTATATGAACATATGTCCTAAACGTCTTAGTTTTTGAACTACGGGGTGTTAAACATTAAAAAAAAACTTATAACTTTTATACCAACTCAGATATTTTTTAAAAATTGGGGGACGCGTCCTATGCATCAAAAGACACGGTAAAGTAAAGTATTTAAACAAAAAATGGTACGCAACTTTATTTTTTTAAATAATTTTTGTAATTGTTTGGAATAAATTTGATTTGCTGCCTTTTTTAATATTTGATGTAAGGTTTTGCATAAATAAATAAAAATACTTTTTCTCTTATTAAATAATAAATTAATAAAGGTGATTTCTTTTTATTTACGCGAAATCCGTACATCATAAATATTTTAAAAACAATTTTAACACCTTGTAGTTCAAAAACTAGGACGTTTATGACATATGTTAATATGAATTTTTTTCCTTATTTTTATTGTAGAATCACCTCTTAAAGTTTGACGTTTCTAAAATAGAATTTTTAAGGATCTTTACATTTTGAGGTTCATCAATTGAGGCGTCAAAAATGTTGATTGAAATGAACATGTGAATTTATGTTGAAATATTAGAGTCAAAAGTATTTCTGTTAAAAATAATGTATAAAATTAGAGCCGTACGCAGGAGGGGGCAAGGCAATATAGGCAATTCCCCCTAGAAGCCCAAAAAGACCTCTTAAAGATAAGTTGTTTGCTGGAGGTGACGCCTAAGCCGCCTTGCTTGCCTACCAAGAGACCTTTTTGTCGCCTTTTTGCCCCCCACCCCAAAATCACTTTTTGCGTACGGCCCTGTATAAAATTATAATATTTTAAGTCGCACCCAGCGACAAAAAAATAAAACCTATATTAAGGGAGACTTAAAAGCATCCATTAATAAAAAATAATAAGTGCAATCCCTATACCTAAGTACCTTAGAAATAAGTACCATAATTACGACGAAATAAATTCATTATGAAAGCCGTTAGAAAAGAAAATTGCTTTTCAAAAAAGCCTTTTATCTAAAACAGACCAGCTTTATTTTAATAGACTTCAGTGATGTAATTGTATTAACCTTATAAGAGCAGACAAAAAGAGTTCTCATTTGTGCAAACATGCTAGCTTTATAAGAGAAAGAGAGAGAGAAAGAGACGCGTATTAACAGAATACAAGTTAACTCTAGCATCTAGTAAAGATACCCTAAAATATTTTTATTAATAATATTTATAATACTAATAAAATTACATATATTTACAACTGGAAAATTATGTCCCTCCCCCTTAACATTCCATCCAAAGAAGAGCCTTCGCCTTATTATTGACCCTACGATAAGCTATAAAAACCTACCACCATCTTTAAAGTATTTTTACTGTTTTTCTGATATAAACTAATTTATGTATTTCCTATTTAGTCGGTAGTATAATTTAAATAATTCTGAAACTTTTTACTTTATACGCTATTTTATCCCAAGAATATAGAAATTTTCCCGACAAATAACTTAATTTTTAAGTCCCGTGTTAATATACTGCAGCTGGCTTAAATTAAAATATGACCTTTAGTGCCAAAAAAAAAATGTATAAAATTCAATAGGGCATCTTGTAATGGACTTGGACTTTGAAAGGTAAAGAACCCCGCCAAATCCTTATGGAAAGTGACTTTTGGATATTATTTTTTTAAATCTGATATTTTTGAGTATCTACCTCCTTGGATTTTAATTTATTTTCTACTTTCCAAAGCTTTCATAGAAAATATTTTGATGCGTTTCTATAGGATAATATAAAGTTGTTATTAAGTTGCCTAAAATTGCATTTTTGAGTATAAGAGTACACATTTAATAACCGTCAAAGTAAAGAGATTAAAAAACAAGGTGGTCTGGGAGTATACTTTTACTATGATTTCCTAGTTTACATTATTTACTTTTAAGCAAAAAAAAGATAAATGTTAATATTTTTTTAAAACGCATATATCTTAAAACCAAATGTACTATTATTAGATACAAATTCCAAAACTGTAGGTATTTAGGATCTGGTTATACAGGGTGGCGCACAACAAACGTCTCGGTCCTCAATACAAAAACTGTATTATATTTTTAAAATAGGTTTTATACAAATGTGCCAAAAATATACAGGTACTTTAAAAACAACATTTAAAATTATGGAGAATTACACAGGGTGATTCTTATCAAACTTATGTTTTTATAATGAGACACCCTGTAGATTAGTTTATTTTTGGATTGTACAATTAAAAATAAAAGTGAGTTTCATAAGCAATTTCTATACCAAAATTTTAGGGGTTTTAAGATATTTTAAGGTTTTGAAAAATAATAAAATATTATGTTACATTGCAAAAATAAATATAAACTGTTTTATTACCTTCATTTAAATATTTATTGAAAATTATACAAAGTGTTCAGAACTAATATTTATTACTTGCTATCTTTAGATGCAAATTTGTCGCCTATATTAAACGGAATATCCTGTATATTGGTCCATTTTTAAATTTTAGGAATAAAAATAAGGTAGGTAGGATCCCTATACCAAAAATGTACGGTTTATGAAATATTTTAAAATTTTGAATAATTTATAGACTCGGTAGTAAAAAGCCAGGCGGTCATTAGTTCTGTCTCACTTTCAATTATTCCCTTTTGTTGCTTAGCACACTATTTAAACGACGCGTTTAGAAAGAAATAGTTGATTCCGTCTTTATCTGTATGACGCTTGTTGCTTTTTTGTAACTGGTTTTAAGTTTACTCCTGCATATTTTGGGACGTTATAATAGGCATTTTTAGTTTTTTTTATATAGGATATGTATCTACCTTTGCTTTTTGACTTGGATATGCTTTAACAAGTTAATAAAACTTTTGTCTTAATTTACTTAAGTAGATAATATTAACTTAAGTGGCATAGTTAAAAGCAAATTTTTAAAAACACCTTATTTTTTCACCCTGTATCATCAAAATGATACTAAAATGTGTTTATATCTTTAGTATACGCTTGCACAATAAAAGTTAAAAATGATAAAATCTAACAGTTTGTTCTTTTTTTATTTTCAAAAATGTAATTTTTGACTTTGTACAACTTAATAATAATTTTAAATGTTTCGACGCCGCTACCAAAAGAAATATTCTATGTAAAAGTTTTTTATATATTTAACTTTTTACAATATTCCCTATAGGGATGCATAAAAATATGTTTTGGTAAAGTTTTTGTTAAGTTAGAAAATAAATTAAAATATCTTATTTAAGATTAAGATATTTTGGTGTTACTCATACTTTTGGGACAGTGTGTATATACCCTTGTTAAAGAAATTAGTTTTCCCAAGATGCTTTTTATGCGTGTATTAACCTAAACTATGTGTAAAATATTCTGTTTTCTCCAAGAAAGATTTAACCTGCACGCAAGATAGCCTACGCGCGGTAAACTTGCAAACATGACCACACGAATTTTTAAATTGCAGCTAAGTACATGATGATAGTATGTAATAATAAACGTGTTTTAAAAAGATTTTTTTAACTTTTACCTAAATAAAGAACGTGATCTTCATTATGTAAAATAATGTCCAAGCCGATAAGAATCTGAATTCTAGGAACTTTAATGTAACGTAATTTGTTAAATTATTCCTGGAACCTAATTGAGCATAGAATGTAAGTTTTTTTTAGAACAGTGAGAAAACATCACTTAAAGCTCAATTAGCAAGGATGAAATGATGCAGTTTATTTCACAAACGGACCGCGCAACTAAATCAAAACAATTCAAAACACTTGAGACAGAACAATTACGATTTAGCTGTATTTCATTCCCATGAAAATATTAATCACTCTTGAACTGTATTGGTTATTTAAAATACAAATTACTTTAATTCAGAAAATTAATTATAGATATATTTTTTGTATCACTTGTTATCATTATTTACGACCAAAAAATACAAATATATCTCATATAACACATTTGAGAAGAAATCTCTCATTAGCTATGTTATTATATCTTTGCGTCGGAAAGTCAACTGCTTGAAATATACAGCACTTAGACTAAATAATTGTGATAATAATATAATAATTAGATATGTTATAAAAATACTTTAAAAAATTGGTAGATAATTAAAATTAAGATTAAAAAACACGCAACGTAATCCTAAAAAAACGTTCCAAAACTCCATAGTTAAAGTCCAAAAATCATAATTAAAAACTTTTTCAAGGTCTAAATGGACTATCGACAGGTAAGAATCTTCTACATACTTCCGTTGTCTTTGTAAATTCTTAATTGGAGACGGATATAAGTCCTAAAGCGATAGTTGGGAATATTAAGTCAGTGTTTGACATGTTCCGAATTATTATCTAACATAACTAATTAAATAAATATTTCGGGTTCATATAGACCAACACTTGTTTAGTATGTTCTAGATATATTTTTTTGTATTAATATTTTTAATTACAAATCCTATGTAAGGTACTATTATGAATTTGTCTGTTGCCTAGTGTCAGCATTTCACAGACTTCTAGATATTATCCAATCGATAAAATAAATATTTCCGGTTCAGATACACTAATGCAACATTAGTATATTCTAGATACATTCTTTTCTTACCAATATTTTAAATTACAAACCGATATAGGCACTTAATCAATGGTTACAAACTTTTATGTGGGCTGGTGTTAGTGTTTTAGACTTCTAGTTATTCTCCAACTTTAAATGGATAAAATAAATATTTCTGGTTTATATAAATCAACGCTACATTTGTAAATTCTGGATATATTATTTGTCGATCAATATTTTTAATTACAAATCGATACAGTTACTAAAGCTATAGTTGCCAATTCTTATGTGGGATGGTTTCAGTGCTTTAAAAATATCCAGTGATTATCCAACTTCTTAATTAAATAAATCGTCACCTTAATTGTAAAACCACCTAACTCCATTTTAAATAAAACATACATTGTCATCCTTAGCCTTATAAAATAAGGCTAAAGATGACATTAAAATCACATTTTTTATTAATTAATTAATTGTTAAACTACATAATTTCAGTTTTTATAAAAAAATGTGATTTTGATGCCATCTATAGCCTCATTTTTTAAGGCATAATGCATGTTTTATTAAAAATGGAGTTAGGTGGTTTTGCAATTAAAGTGACGAAATATTTCTGGTTCAGATAGACCAAAGCTACATTAGTATATTCTGTATATATTATTTTTCAATAAATAATTTCCATTACAAATCGATATAGGCACCAAAGCGATAGTTTTTATGTGGGTTGGTCAGTGTTTCACAGACTTCCAATTATTATCCAACTTCTAATGGATAAAATAAATATTTCTGGTTTAGATAGACCAACCCTACATTAGTATATTCTAGATATACTATTTTTCTATAAATATTTTAAATTACAAACCGATATAGACACTAAAGCGATAGTTATGAATTTGTATGTAGGCTGGTGTAAGGGTTTCACAGACTTCCAATTATCCAACTTCTACTAGATAAAAAAACATATTTCTAATTCATATAGACCAACGCATCATTAGTATATTCTAAACATATTCTTTTTCTATAAATGTTTTTAATTAAAAACCGATATAAGCAATAAAGTGATAGTTAAGAACTTTTATAAGTGTTGGTGTCAGTGTTTGACTTCCAGGTATTGTTCATCTTCTAACTAATAAAATAAATATTTCTACTTTAAGTAGACCAATGCTAGTTTAGTATCTTAGTAAACATTTCAAATTTTAAAGTATATACGAACGAAAGCAATAGTTATGAACTTTTATGTGATTTGGTGTCAGTGTTTGACAGAGTTCTAGTTATAATCCAACTTCTAACCAATAAAATAAATATTTATGGTTCCGGTAGACAAATGCTAGTATAGTATCTTTTAGACATATTCTCTGCCTATAGACATTTCAAATTTTAAAACAATACACGAATGAAAATAATATTTATGAATTTTTACATGATTTGGTTTCAGTGTTTGACAGAGTTCTATACTATCCAACTTCTAACCAATAAAATAAATATTTCTGATTTAGATAGACCTATGCTAGTTTAGTATCTCATAGATATGTATATTCTTTGTCAATAGATATTCCAAATTTTAAAACCATATAGGCATTAAAGAGTTTTTATGTAGTTTTTTAGTCGTTCGTGATAAATTTTACCCTTAAAAAACATTTTCTTTAACTTAAACGTTCTAAGACAAAAAAACCCTTTTATTATTTGGATTTAAAATTTCAAAAAATCCATTAACATAGTTGCCCTGAAAGTATTTTCAAAATGTATAAAACAAACAATGTTTTTATTAAAAAAATAAAAATCTAGCGCAAATTCGCCTTCGTCATTCCGTATTGAAATTTGGACTAGAAATCTACTCTGCAACGAAAATTTATGCTTTCCATGCAAACCATAATTTGTAAATGATTGCTAGGCTATTTGCGGATTACAACTGGCAGTAAATTGATTTTGTGTCAAAGAGTGGGTTAAATTGTTTTACATATTTAGCCACATGTTGGTTAAAGCTTATAAGTCGATTATGATTACTTTTCCATTAAAGCTATGAAGACACGACAGAGAATATACAGGGTATTTCAAAACTGTATACAATTATTTTAAGGGCGTATTTTTGAAGTCAAAACAGATTTTTTAATTACCCCCAAACAGCAAAAACTTTTTATTGGGCAATCCCCCATATAAGTAAAGCACGGGTCTCGCGATGCTTTACGTCTGCTCCACAGCTTAACCATTGTTTGGTAGTGTAGCCCAGCTGAGCCAAGCAAGGTCAAGAAATAGTGGTGGACGCATGCTTTACTTATATGGGGGATTGCTCAATGGATAGTTTTGCTGTTTGAAGCCCTGTCCTAACATGCATATTTTTCAAGCTACTGCTATCGTAGCCAGGTGTGGGCGAAGTGGGCGCTCGCCATAAATTGTCCTCACGAGACCTCTTTAAAAGCGACGCCATCATACCTACAATCTCCGTTTATTTGTATATTAAATAGGAACCTAAAAACTATTGCTCATACTCATGACAGACTGTGCACTTGAGACGTGATACGTGATCCAAGTAAGCGTGACAGTGCCATACACTGAGCATATTATCTTTTTGTTGTTAATTCGGTAAAATCACATTTTAGTTGTCACGTAACAACATTTTATGACTACGTTCATCTTTTAATCCATGTGAGTGTGTCACCAGAACAAACCAGAACATGACGTTTGTTGAAATAAAAACTTTTTTAATATCTATACAGGGTGTTAGCGAAATAATGTTTTTAACTTTAAGAGGTGCTTCCTAAGCAAAAAAGGTCATAATAAATTATGTCTAAAAAATAAATCGTTTTCGAGAAAATCGAGTCGTAAATAATTAAATTTTCTCAAACATTTGGCAACATTGTGTACGAATACCGCACTGATTCAACGAATTGTTTACGTTGTACTATGATATTTGTTGAATGTGTGCCTTAAATTATTGCAAAGTTTTACGCAATTTTTTGTGGCTAATATTTTTAATTTAGTAACGCCTTTAGTACATTACATTTACCAAAAAAAATGAGGAGACTTACCGATACGTGGCGATACACACAACCGATGTCCACTTATTTAAAATAAAAATAAAATACAACATTCGTAAATCACATAAAGCTACATGATGTCTTTCGCGACGATTAAAATTAGCACTATGCTCCCTGTGTTCAGAAGTCTTTGGAAGTCTCCTATGAATGTTCTGGTAGCCTTCGATCAGAAAAACATTTTTCGAAAATGCGTCTAACTTCTTCAGAATTGCAATGAGCCTCTCCGTTAATAATAAGCATATCGTGATATGCGCGTACCAAAAACATCTCTTTTGTGTGAAAATGCACGCACTGATACAGTAATACATACTAAAAATAAAATGTGATTTTAATTCGGGTAAACATTACTTGCATTATTGTATGCAAGAAACTATAAAACATTTTTGTTCCGATGTACGTATTAATTTTTTTGCCTACCGACACAATGCCGTCGATTTTGTTTGTTTTTCTTCAGAAAATTTTATTTAATAAGCAGGAAAAATATATATTCTTTTAGAAACATTATTAATAATATTATTAATATTAATTAATATTTTTGCCTACCTACACAATGCCGCCGATTCTGTTTGTCTGTTTTCTTCAGAAAATTTTATTTAATAAGCAGGAAAAATATATATTTTTTTAGAAACAGTTAAATAATAAATATGATGTATTAATACATTTTACGCATAAGGCATATGACTTTAAATAATTAGGGTGCAAAATTAATTTTTTTATTACTAATAAGAAATAAGTTCAGCATTTGTTTTTCTCCGAAACGGCTGACTTTTGGACATAATGATATGCTATAAGAAACTTTTGCTTAGAATAAGGCAAAGGAATCACCCAGGTATGTCGTATAAAAGCATCCTTATTAAGATAGATTAAGTGGATAGATCTAGGCAACGAAAAAAAAGGGTCCTTGCTAATGCAACTTCGTCCACCTTACGCCACTGGTTGCGTAAGAGAATTGATTATTTTGAGCTGTAGCATCAAATCTCACTAAATTTTTTAGACCCCTGTTACTTAAGCCATTGTATTGCTTTTTGTCCTACCAGAGAAAAACACTTAAAATAAAGAAGGGATTGGGAGTCCGCATGCTTACAAATGGTTTGCCAAATGTTTCAACAAATAGTGCGGCCACAACTTTGTCCAATGTGTGGCGGCAGCATAAGAAATTTTTACTTACAGCACTGTTTTGGTGGAAGACCGTAAGAAGAAAATTTGTTAAGAGGCCCACGATGCCAGAAATGACCAAAGCCCAACATACAGTGTGTCCAAAAGTTGGGAGACGCTCAAAGATTTCAGAGACTTTTGAACTAAATTAGACGAAATTCTGTACTCCAAAATCATACTCTAAATTTAGTGTTGATATCGGCGATGTTGCCAGATTTTCAGTTTAGCAGAAATCAATTCAAAGTGTTTAAATTTAAATGAGATACCCATTTTGTTTATTTTGTTTTTGGATTCCCATTGTTTTTTGCTGTACAAGTGCAGTACAGTGGTAGAAAAGTCTAATTTTTTTCTTTAAGTATAAATAGCAGAAAAAAATAATTTTGTAAAAAGAATAAATAAAAGGTATTAAGTGCGCAGGTATTACCTTTTACACCTTGCAAATTTTAAACTGGTGGCTTGACAGTTCCGACATAAATCGAATTCCTAGATAAAATAAACAATAATACTACTTATTATTTAAAAAAATAAAAGATATACAGGATTATAAACAAAAATCCTAATCTAAATGTTATGCATTTTGATATTTAACACTCAAACTGAACTAGGTGTATGTCATTATGTCCAAACTGAAAGGGCACCAGTTTCAAAGTTGCAAGGTATAAACGGTAGGTAATACCTACGCACTTTACATCTATTACTTTTACTACATTTAAAAAATTAGCTGCTATTAATACCTAAAGAGAAAAATTGGACTTTCATACCATTGTATATTGAAAAACAGCGGAAATCCAATAATAAAACAGAAAAATAGGTATCTCATTTAAATTTAAAAACAATGAACTGATTTATGCGAAACTGAAGATCTGGCAATATCGCCGATATTGTTTTACCCTGGAGTTTTAAAACCCTCTGAGATATTTGACTGTTTCCGAACTTTTTGGACACACTGTATGCCAAACTAACCATATGGGAATTTGCCTAGAAACTTAAGGTTCTTAATCAGTTATATAAAACAAATGAAAGCAGTTTTAAATACTTTTATTTCAAGCCGCTAAGCAATGAAAACTGCAATTAAATCATTACTATCGTTAACTCAAAGAGTGATCGAAAATTATAGTAACGACGTACGCATTCTTTAAAATTATGTGTGATTGAACTAGATTTCACTATTATACTGGATAATAGACAAACATAAAATATTATCCATTGCATGCAAATATTTGCTGATATCTGACCTTCTGGGTCAATGGCAGGTCCAATTATTTTCTAATTCAATAAATTATAAAGGACTTTATATAATTTACAAAGAGATTAAGTGAGAGTTTATCAACGATTTAAATATTCTAAATAATACATAAGAGACTCAATTTAAATCCTTCATTACAGGTATTCTTGTGCTTTAAGAGGAGTATAATAGTGTTAGGCAGGAAATTAAAAAAAAATGGGGATTTAATTTTATAAATCTGTGGTTTACAAGGTGGAAATGATAAAGTAAAGGAAATGGCTACATTATATTGTAATCAAATAAGAAGATTAAATTTTTATATACAGGGTGTTTTAGAATAAGATGCTGATCTTTAAGGCCTAGTTGTACAAAGCAGGTTTAAACTCAGTTTTACTAAACTGGGGTCAGGCCTTTGAAATTTCCGTAAATATTTAATTTCTTGACACTGACAGCAATATTAGGATTTTACGGAGAGTTCAAAGGCCTGAACTCAGTTCAGTAGAACTGAGTTTGAACCTGCTTTGTACAACTGGGCCTAAGAGTGTAAATCCTTAGGTGATTAAAAAAAAGTTTAAATAAACCTAGGTTCTTAATATTTTTACCTTTGAGAAAGAGGGCGGTAAAATTAAACAGTATACACAGGGTATCCGAGAATATGTACGCAATATCTTGGATTCATATAGAACACATGAAAATAATGTGACAAGCTCCTGTAAACCGTATTTCTAAAGACCATCTTTACTGAAATATGGGCCCTTAGGGGGTGCCGATGAAAATCGGGTTTTCTTGACAAACTTCTATTGTACTTGGTATAATAAAATATTTTTTTAATATGACACATCCTATTAAGGACTCCTTAAAATGGTGCACTATTAAAACATTTGTATTTGTTGGGGCGTCAGGGGCGGGCTAAGCTTTACACAATTATTGTTGTAATTGTTTTTACACCCTCTATAATAAAGAAATAAAGGTGGTATTTTTGGATAGCTTAAACCTTTTGCTAAAACGGATGCTATTGTTCGATATCTTATCGATATTGAAGCCTTATCGAGAACAACAATTTTTGCTTAAATACGGTGTATTATATAATTTTGTATATCACTTTAACATGGGCTTTTATTTTTTATTTAAGCCTTTATTTTAAAACAAACCAACCAAAATATATATTTTTTAAAGCCACATCAAATAAAATATACAGGGTTAAAGTTTAATTTCAAATAGCAACTTCCAAAGTGTAACGCATACCAAATGGCATCAAATTTGCTATCCAATCGTATCAAACCAATATTATCTGCCAAGTTTATTTGGTACTACTTCTGCATTCCAATGAAATTAAGTGCGTAAGTATTTGCAGGTGAAATTCAAGACACTTTAGTTTTTAAATAAATTAAAGGAAAAAAAAATTAAAGGTGTTAAGTCTGGAGACCTTGCGGGCCATTCCAATGTACCGTCTCTGACAATCCGTTTGGCTGGAAACTGTTCATTACGTCACTTGAACTGCTAAAGCATAGTTCACTGAGTTGCCTAGAACCATTTTTATCTACTTGATTTTCACAGAATTGGAAGATAGAAAAGGTGGTTTAAATACAGTATGTCAGGTAAATGGCCAATTAATTTCATTTAAATAAAAAAAAGTTTAAGAAGTAATTATAAAAAATCAGTGTAATTTGAATAGGGCAACATTAATTTTAATTTTCTACAATAAACTCTGAGGCCTGGCGCATGCCTATGAGCTACAAATGATTTGTTGACTTAAAATATATTCTAAATTTAGATATGCCACAAGCCACAAGGCATTATAAGAAGTCCATAAAATAATTCAAGATTTAGGATTTAGATATGAAAATGCTTACGAGATTGCAGTTCAGGATCATCCAAACCTCCTCTTTAATGGCGAACACTGAATGAAATTTTGCGGTTTAGGTTTATAATGGATTTTATACCTTGTTTTAAACATGTCTAGTGGCAAATCGGAATAAGTATACCATAATTATCACTTCATTAAAATACCTGTGAATTTACCGGTCTCACAGACCGGAAACAATTTAAGCAGTAAAATATAACAAAAAGTGAACTAATTTTAAAATGGACGCGGAATTAAATAATTATAATCATTTACAATGGGTTTGTTTAATGGTAGTTACCCGTTGACATGAATATTATGGTGCCAAATTAAAGGATGGCAAAAAACAGCTGTGGGCAAAAATTATACAGTTAAGGTTATGAGAAAAATAACTTTTTCTGGTTATTAATTTAAATTAAATAATTAAATAAATTTAAATAATAATAATAATAGAAACAAATTTTGTGCCTATTAAAACGTAGCTCTTTTGGTTATATGGTTCTTATGGTATCGTTTATTTCAGAAACATGCCAAGTGCACTTTCTTAAATTTTCGGTGAATGACAAAAAACTTTCTATCTTTAAAATTAAAAAGATTTTGCCCTAAAAAATTAGACTAGTACTTAATAACTTCCCAAAACAGATGTTGTTTGTATTACACTTTAATGCTCATATTTCTTTAAAAAATATATTTTTGATTGTTTCAGCAATAAAATAAAATTATACGAGGTTTCTCTAAAAGACGCGAAAAAAAATGCTACCACAAATTTCTCAGGCTAAAATATGACGATCTAACGGTTAGTCTAATTTCTCACCTTCTATCTAACCCAACTTCGTTTAGTCCAAAAGTGGATTATTTCGGAGATACTAGGTGTTCTGGTTTTAGTTTTTATAATAAATTATGTTAGTAATGAATGTATTGTCAAAATATTAGGCTTATAGGGGCTTTGGAAGGTGAGAAATTAGAATTTGATGTTAATTTTATTGTAAATCCCAGATGGTGCCACTATGGGATAGAAATCCATTATTTCGACCAAAAGCAACTTTTTGAAATTTTAATGGCTTATGCTGTGTATTTCAAAGTAGATTCCCCAAGTACACAAAATTATAAAACGATTTGACGACTTTAATTAGGTTAATAAGAAACTTGAAAAGGTATTTTAAGAATAAATGAAAATCATACAACTAAAAATAATTAAGTAAGTTTATTCTTAGCCTAATCTAATAAAAAAAAGAATTTAAAGGCAAAGTCCCGCTCCTTTTGTTAAAGATTTTTTACCATTTTTTTAATCAGTTTTTGTACTAACAATTGCCTTGCTACTTTTTGCTTTTTCTAAGTGTAAAGACGGGTATAAGTTTTTTTTTATAATTTAAAAGGTTTTCTTTTAAAAAATTATTATTTTTCGTCCTACACGGTATATTTTCAAAGATAAAAGCATTCCGATGAAAGATACGGATTCTACAGAATCTACCCAACAAAACAGTGTTTTTATTTATTTTATACGTTAAAAAATAAAGAAAGTTGGGAAGATGTAACTTTATTACACTTTTTAGGATAATTAAAAATTATTCTTTAGATTTGGATGGTCATATTTCCGAAACTAATTGAGATAGACATATTAAATGTGTTAATTTTTAAAGCTGTTTAAAAGATCTTTTTGGTGGTGATATAATATACAGGGTTTCCATTAAAAAAATCATACTTATTGTCGTACCCTGTATATCATTTAGGATGATAATCATCCGTTTACCGATTAGAAAACTACCGAATTAACCAAACAAGCTTAAAGTTAGTTTATTTTGTACAATAAAAAATAATAATGTTAAGGGGGTTGTAAATTTTTAATAATATATAATAAGTCTTTGTTTCCCAAAAACCATCTGTAATAGTGCGTAATATTTTTTTCTATATTTTTCTCCAAAAAATTTTTGGCCACCCATAAAAATGTACGCCCCACCCTGTTCCTGGCCACCCCTAAACCAAAAACCAGGCTACGCCAGTGATCTCTGGTTAGTAAAAAGGTCTGTTTTACTAGCTTTGACTATTAGAGTGGCATGCTTATTACAACAAGACGTGTTTAACGAAGTAAACATACAAAGTTATTAAAGATTGACCATCAAATTTACTTCAGAAACACATTATAAACCGTCGCTTGACAGGTTACTGCACTAAACACAATTTTTCATATAAAATTAAACACACACAGGAGCATGATAAATGACTGATTTGTACATACATTAAAATGTGAGTATACGTAATACAATTGACAATCGCTATAAATCTCATTTTCGCCAAAAATGTCAGTGGGCTGGTTTCTGCATTCAAATAAACATTACTAAAATAAGTAGTCGTATACTACTACTTTATTTTATTTTCTTTGATTTTTAATTATAGACGATCTAACCCAACTTACCTTAGTCCAAAAGTGAATGATTTTTGAGATACAGGGTGTCAAAAATTAACTCTGGTTTTAGTGTTGTATAAATACTTTTGTTTATAATAGACATAATTTTTTAGCCGAATATTGTGACAATACACTTATTATTAACAAAATTATTTATAAAAAACTAAAACCAAAATAAATTCTTAACACCCTGTATCTCCAAAATAAACCACCTTTGAATTAAGGTAATTTGGGTTAGATCGTCATATTTTAGCCTTAGGAATTTGTAGTGGCATTTTTTCGCACCTTTAAGGGACACCCCGAGAGAAAATACAAATTTTAAGGTCCAATTACAAATTTTGCAAAAATATCTGCCTTTTTATTATAATTAGAAGCATCTTAAAGTCTTGCATAAAAAAATTGTGGTGAAAACAAAATTAACTAATATAATTTTTGTATTGCATCTGTTAACTCAGCAACATGAAGTACCACCCTTATGCATTCTTTTACACTCCCCTGAAGTAGCTCTGAACCTGCCACTTTGCCTGCTTCTTTGTCTCTGGATTATGTCCTGCAGCCTGCATGCTCCGTGCTTAGGTCTTTTTTACCTTTTAAATATCTTAAAACTTATGTCCAATGTTAAAACAAACTGTGTTTTACCTCCTTTAAAATTCACTTAATGACTCAGTTTAGGCCCTAATCCTTTTTGGACAAATAGAAAAAAATACCCAAAATATAAAATTTTAAGCGCAACAAAAGAAAACTTAAAGTAAACCAAAAATATATATACTTATTTTAAAGTCCATAAATATTGCAAAAATATAATAATATAAATAATATAAGTACATTTATTTATTTACCTAAATATCTAAACAAGATTATATCAAATGTTAAATTATTGTCAATCTATTAAGAAAAAAATTTGGCAAAAAGAACAGCCGCTTGAAAGCGATTGGTGGTTCCGAGTACGGTACCATTTCATAGGAAGTGGGTTAGCTAAGCTCTTCGGCAGTCGTTCGCGGACTTAGCTTACATAGTGCATAAAGCTTTTTCTACGGCACAGACCTTCTTCAGCCTTCGATAGTACCATCGGCTTCAGTAGTCAAGGACGATCGCGAAGAATTACACTTCAACTGAAAACTTCCTGCCTAATAGACCGGCCGCGAATTATTTTTTTTTAACTTTATAAACATTTATTAAAATGCGCGCTCTTGTTATTCTCGGTTTGTTGTGCGCGCTGCAAGTTCAAGTTCAATCGCAGTCAAAATTTTGGGATTATTCTCAAAAATTTTTGTCTAATTTTCTAAGACAAGGGAAGAACTCGGTTGAATACACAGTGGCAACCACTATAAATCCTACCACAACCACAATATCACCGACAAAACCTTTAACAACAACTAAACAAACTTTACAAACAACACAAAAAATTACCACTCTCGCACCTAAAGAATCCAGCACACAATTTGGTTTAACAAATAAAACAGTACCCCCGCAAACCACCCCTAGCACCACAAGCACTACTATTGCAATCTCGACAATTTCTACTGAATCATCCACTTTAACCAAAAATACTTCCCCAACCCCGACAAGTACTACGGCGGGTACTAGCACTGTTACCGAAATTAATACTGGAAGTACAGTTTTTGAGACAACAACCCCAGATTTTTCTGCGACCACGGGAGAACCAAGAGAGAATCCCAACAGCCACGAATTTTACCTTGTTAACAAGAGAGAGAAACCCCAAATTAAAATATCTTCAAACATTAGCCAGGTAAGTCAAGATTTCATTACAAATTTTTAGTTTTATAAATTTTTCTACATAATATGACTCAGTAGACTGGACCAAAAAATCGCCTTTTTGTTTAATATATCGGAAATATTGTTCATAGTGACAAAAAAAAGTCGTGAAGGTCTGAGCCCTTAATATTAATATTAGGAGGTCTATCTTCGCCACTAAAAGTGTTTTGACAACAATCATTTTTATGCAAAACTCGCATATGTTGATCTGAAAATTTTACCAATACACATTCTTAAAGAAAATTTAACTTTTTTACTAAAAGCTTTCCTTGAAAATTGTTGTCAAATAAGCCGTTTCCATGTAATTGGGCTTTGAACAGTGAACTAAGTTTTCAATTTTGTTTCTTGAGTTTGATTTTGTTATTACTACAAATATCGATATTTAAATAAATCCAATACATATTTTTAAGAAAATTTGATGCGCTACAAAAAACGTTTCTAAATATTTTTCAATAAATCAACATGTTTAAAAGTTATTTGACGTTCAAGTGAATTCAAAAGTAATTTCAACGTCGAATAACTTTTGAACGAGTGAATTTATTAAAAAATGTTAAGAAACCTTTTTTTAGCGCATCAATTTTCTTAAACTTTTGTATTGAATTTATTTAAATATTGATATTTGTAGTAGTAACAGAAATCGAAATTCAAAAAACAAATAAAAAAATAGTTCAAGGTTTAAAGCCAGATTACATGCAAACGGTCTATTTGACGACAATTTACAAAAAACTTTTTGTAAAAATGTTAATTTTCTTAAGGTTGTGTGTTGGTAAAATTTTTAAATCAACAATTTGCAAGTTTTGCATTAAAAAATTGTTGTCAAAAATGTTAGTCGCTCTTAATATTAAAATTAAGGCGAAAAACCTTCACGATATTTTTTGACACCTGGAATAATATTTTCGATACATTTTAAAAAAATAGTCGAGTTTTTTGGCCCAGTCTTATGACTCAGCATGGGACTTTTAATTATTACAAAATAACTATATCAAAAACAGTTAGGCAAGGGCAATGGCTTAAAGTCATCACAGAAGAAAATTTGACGTTTTTGCCCATATTTCACGGTTCACAGATTTGGTCTCGGATTCTTGAAAGATGGTCATTCTTTAAGCCGAGAAATGGCTATCATGAAAAACAAACATTGTAGTAATAACATTATAAAACCGTTTAGTTTTTTATGTACTTAATGTCTAAAATAATTAAAAATTTACTTCGGTGTAGTATGGCGAATTTTAATATCTTAATATCGAATGGTGTTATTTATTTAAAGATTCGATTTGAATTTGATGCATATTAATGTTTGCTTGTTATTTAAAACTGTTTATATTTAATTTTTATTATCATCTTTTATTTACTTTGGTAAAGTTAAATTTAAAAATAATTTATACAGAATGATTTAATAAATTCCCTGCAGGGAAAAGATTAATTTATTTGAAATTGCTTTTTTAATTTTTTTTTCCTTTTTATTTGTACAAAAGAATATTATACGGACTGTCCACGAATAAGATTTCCAAAAAGCTAAATGTATAAAAAAATCATTCATCGAAAGAAAGTTATTCTTAACAAAAAATTTAAATTGTGAAAAATATTATTTACAAAAAGAAATTGTTGATTTCGTATACAGAGTACGTAAAAATTAAAAAAAAAAACAATTTTTTTATTCAAAAGTAAACTAGCTTTATTTTCAATTTTTAAGCAAAATGCTATTTAAAAATGTATTTAAAATAGCCTTTTAAATTATTTTATTTATTTTACAGGGGTATTAAAAAATTCACAAAACTGATTAGGTGTTATCAAAAATTAATTATTTTTAGTTTTTTTAATAAAATAGACAAAAAACAGACACAACACAATTTTTCTGCTGTAAAAGTTATTGCGAACCCTGTATACAAAATCAACATTTTCTTTTCGTTATTTTTTTTATAGGCAAAAAGGTTGATCAAAAATGAATTAAAAAAAAATGGTAAATTTTAATCCATTTGTCCTCTTGTAAAATACGTGAACAGTCTGTAAATCGAGCATTTCGATTTAAAATTTGTTCAACTTAGAAAAATGTTAATTTTACCTTTAAATACTAATTTAATGTACTTACAAGGTATAATAATTTTCCAACCAAAAGTGTGACACTCAGAGATTACGTGCATGCAAACCTTTAAAAATAATTTTTTGAGGGCAAGCTGAGAAAAATAAAGGTTTATTTTAACAAAATTAATTTTTTTTTACAATTTAATTGGACTGATTTTAATGGATATGTGATGCCTAGGCTTTTATGGATGGTAAAACAAAAAAGAATCAAAGAGTTGATTATTATACTAGGGTTTTTTATGTTCAAGGAATTTAAAAAACAATAATTAAGGAACTTATTATTGTTTAACTGTTTAAAATTAAAATTGAACCCCGTTTGGCTTTAGATCTTTTTATTATTTTTATAAAAAAAACAAAAATACACCGAAAGTTAGTTTTGTTGTTTTTATTTTTTTAATCTGATCTGATATCTGCGTATTATTAACAGACTTTTGGAAAAACAGCAATTTATGTTAGAGGTTTTTGTGTTTAAATATTTAAAGAATTATTGTTTTTGCTGGGCTTACCATAGAAGCTAAACTAAAAAAAAAATCTGTTAGTTTTATCCTTTTAAAATTAAAATTTTAGTATTCTAGGGCTCTTATTCCCCCTGAACCTAGTGTAATTTTTTCAATAAAAATAAGCTTAAAAATTATTTAAAAAATGATTGATAACCATTAAAACACATTGTTTAATTTCTGTAAAATAATAATTATAAAAAAATATATAAAACTAAGACCTTTAAACCAAACGCATTAAATCAATGTATAAATCAGATGGAGTGATAATATTATAAATGGACACGGCCATCTTTTTTGAATTGTTTACAGCCTGGCAACAAAATCAAGCAATATTGTTAAACCACGACATAGAGTAAGATTTATACTGATAGCTTAAGTTTTAAAATAGAAAAAGAGATTTTAAACTTCCGATACAAACTTCCTTATTAAAATGGGTCAAAAAATCGACCCTATTGATTTTGAGTCTGACACGGAAAAATTGGTTTCTAGGTACCTCCGGAGAATGTTTGGCTACGATAAGCTCTTAATTAAAATAGTAAGATCCGCCTCATTACAGTTTTGCATATTTTCTCTGCCCAATACAAAAAGAATCATAACTCACCATTCGTTACAGCAAAACTCTAGAAGAGTTTTTTGTAGAAATTTAAACGCACTACAAAAAGGGTTTCTTATATTTTATTGATAGATTAAGCACTAAAAAGATATTTAAGGTCATAAATTAATTTTAAGAAAAATAACGTAAATTAGTATTTTTCTTAAAATTCTTTATTTTTGACATTGATTTAATGTTTGATTTTTTTTAAAGTATAGGATACTTTTTTGTAGAGCGTTTAATTTCCGATAGAAATAGTAGAAACTAAAATGTCAATATTTTTTTCAATACGTTACAAAATTAAAAACGAAAAGTTATTTTTTTAACGATAGATTTATTAAAAAAGTAAGAGACCTTTTTTGTAAAACGTTTAATTTTCTCCTAAAACCTTCAATTTTTTTGTATGATTAATAAATGGAAATATATGTTTTTTTTATGAGACTGAGAAAAATATTTAAAACTGTGATTAGGTGGATC
Organism: Listronotus bonariensis; assembly: GCA_014170235.1. NCBI lineage: Eukaryota > Metazoa > Arthropoda > Insecta > Coleoptera > Curculionidae > Listronotus > Listronotus bonariensis. Next base: position 71,855 of record JACEGR010000164.1, on the reverse strand, counting down.
TTTTTATTACCATTTTTGCTAAGCATTCTGTAAAGGTAAACAAACAATTTTTTAGTGTCAATTATCAAAAAAAAGTTTTTTTTTCACCACCCTATTCCTGATTTTGATTTTCTATTTTTATTTTTATATTTTTAAGCTACAACAGTTAAAATAATAAAATAAACATTTTAATAAGAAAAATAATTTATGTTTTATTTTTACCAGTCTGTTCTAAAAGTAGTAATAAACAATAATATTTAACAAATATTAAAATGTTATTATTGTTAATTTTTATTACAGGATCTTAAAATGTGTAGCTAACAAATAGAAAAATAAAAATAGAAGAACACCATTCAAACGGTCCCTTTTAACAAAAAAAAAACTTTTAAGAATATAACTTACTTGTTACAAATATTATTTCTTATTGATTTTAAAACAATAATTACATAAATATTTCTTTTTTTTTGTCATTTTAAAATGTACTAAAATTTACGGCAAAAATTTGCGCACCTTTATTACACTCTACTCTCTTTCATTTCCAAATTTATTTAACCCTGTATATTTAAGTTATCTTTATTTAACCTGTATAATAATATAATGTCAATGATTATTATATAAAGTATAACTCGGTGTAGGTAGATTTTCTTCTACGCAAACAATAGACTATTGTTATTTCAATTTTATACTTAACACCTCTTAGTGATGTGTTAAATATGATACTCTATAGATATCTTAATAAAGTAAGACATAATACCTAGTTAAGTAATACATACAATACTGACTAATAAAGACATATTTTATAGCTTTATATGTAGGCCTTTTGTTATTTTTTAAACTGAAGTTAATTAGGTGTGTAGGGGGAGTCATATCTCTAAAAGACCTAATCTTGCATCAAATGTTCTAAAACTTAAAACAAGATACTGGGTTAGTAAAAGTACTGCAACTCTTAAATATCTTTAAAACCTCTTAAGCTACATTTACAAAATTTGGTATCTCAAAGGTATCGGTCATAAAGAGTTTAATAGTAATATCGGCACCGTTGCCAGATTTCCCAGTTTTGTGCTACACGTATCTTTTTCATTTTTTTTTAAATGGAATGTACCACTTATTTTTATTGCACAAATTGCGCAGGGTAAATTTAATAACTCCACAAATTTTCAAAATTCCATTTTTACTAGCTGCTAAGATATGACAACACCACATTTTAGGTAAAAAATTCAGATGCACTTAAATATCTCTGAAACCACTTAGGCTGCGTTTACAAATCTTGGCGTTTAGGGCTTTCTGAGCAAGTAGAATTGAACAGTGATACTGTGATTGTTGCCAGATTTTCCAGTGTTGCACTACATGTAATATTTTTGGTATTTTAAATGAAATGCTCTAATTCTTTAATTGCAATAAAAGAAGCGTGTCAATTTTAGTAAGAGTCAAAATTTTCAAAATTTAATCTTTACCAGTTACCGAGATACGACAACACCGCAATTCTATTAAAATTTGGCAAAAATGCTGATATCACTGATCCATTAGACACGCCAAAAACCCCTAAATATTAAATTTTCTAAACATTGCTTAAGCGGTTATAAAGATATTTAAGCCAAAAATTACTCTTTGCTGAAAGTGTAGTGTATCATATCTCTACAACTAATAGACATTATTTTGAAAATTTAGAAACTAACTAAATTTAATCCGTCCAATTTAGTCCAATAAAAATAAATAGGGCATTTCATTTAAAAAACTTAAAAATGTACGTTTAGCACAAAATTGGAAAATCTGGCAACAGTGCCGATATTACTATTAATTCCCTCGTCAAAAACACCTTAGACACCAAATTTCGTAAATGTTGCTTTAGCGGTTTAAAGATATTTAAAAGTTGCAGTACTTTTTACTAACCCAGTATATCCATCGACATCTGCAATTTCCAAAAGCTCACTTTGGTTAAATCTAGGGTGGCCAAGACAAGAAATCTTGTCTTGGCGGTTTCTTAACAACTTTTCTCTTGTCTTGATTTAAGAACTTTAAGATATTTGATCATTGAATAGACATAATTAAGAGACTTAGTGCCACCCCCAATTAAAACTAAAAAAATAAGCTAGAAATTTAAAACTTATGTACTGCTGATATAGGGTGTTACAGAATGTTATTAAGAAAATTTAAAGGTAGATTTTACATATAAATAATATTTTCTAGAAAGTGGGAGCAACTCCGATTTTGATTAAATTTCAACAACGCACGGCGATTTTTTGGGCCGTTGATCACGAATCTGAAAAACATTTTAGTCGGAAATGTTAAATGTTTCGTTTTCGAGATTTCCATCATCAAAGTTTAACTTCAAACCAACTCCTATTTTCACTATACTGGGGTATAGTGATATTGTGTGCCAATTTATTGTTATATCAAGATTTTTGTGCAAAAAGAAGGGGGATATAGTGAAAATAAGGATAGTTCAATTCCCAACTTTTATAATGGATAATAATATTAATAATAATAATAATAATACTCTTTATTTAAAAATTGTTACAAGATAACAAAGCGAAATAACGTCAATCTCGAAAACATCTCGTTTCCGACTAAAATTCTTAGATTCGTGATCAGCCCCCAAAACACTCCGTATACCAAATTTGGTTAAAATCGAAGTTGCTTCCGCTTTCAAAACAATCACTATAAATATAAAGAAAAGTTTATATAAACCCGGATCCGCATTTTTTCGTTCTCAAGATACAGGGCGTTAAACTATAAAAACTGAAAACACTTATTTTGGTAAAAAATGTTAGACTGAATATAAACCTTATTGAAATATGTAATATTTATTCTTGTTTTTACATATTTACTATTAAAAAATTATAAAACCTAATTAAAAAAAAACTTCCCGCAATGCTTCTTTTATGATCTAAAAATATGCAATTAAGTGTTTTTTTTTACTTAACAAGATACGAACAAAAAATTGAAAACACATGCTGTATTTTTATTTTCTTAATTTAAAAACTGACAAAATGTTATACAGTTTACACATGTAGTGGCGTACTGTTTTTTTTTTTGATAAATATAATTCAGCTAGTATATAAATACCCCCTTAATGCCATTAATAACATTGCCAAATTAAAACAAAATTGAGTAAAGAATATCAAAGACATTCTTTTTTAAGTTTAACACCCTGTTTCTTGAGAGCGAGGAATTTGCGGACCCAGGTTTATATGCCCTTTTTTTTTAATTTCCAATTGTAGAATCTGCCTTAAATTTTCTTAACAGCATTCTATAACACCCTGTAGAAAATAATAAAAGTCGGTAAAACATAAGATTTTTGTGAGCCTCAAGACGGCGATAAACGATTTGTAAAATTTTTCTTCAACTACCAATTGTTCTAATAAAATAGGGTGTTAAAATAATCACATATTTTTTAATGATTTTACAAAGTTTTTGACAGAAAGCCTTCACTTGTGTTCTTGTTTAAGCCTAAGTTGTACTTTTTAATTATTTTTGAAAAAGGCAACCTCATAAATTTACATTAGGAAGTATGCTCAGTGTTACTTAAGAAGGAAATTTGCTCAATTAAATAACTATTTATAACTAAAAACTATACATTTAACGGATTAAATTAGTTTTGAGATAAAAATATTACTTAATTGGGCACATTTCCTTTAAAAGTAAGTCAAAGTGTGTTTTATAAGGTAAATTTATATGTTAGCTTCTTCAAAAAGTGGATAAAACTAGTGATACAATTTAGTGAAGAAAAAAATGTCATGACACTAAAACTAAACTGATGACTATGTAAATGCTCTGTGGTTATAAGCTATTACAATTTTTTCAAAATTACTATACAAAAATAATTTGTTATGGAAAATTAACATACTCGTTACTATGTAGCATGGTATCCCATAAAAATTAGTTGCTGTTATTAGTGAGAGTGGTTTACGCGTTGTCTTCTCAATTTCCGATTAACATAAAGAAGAATACAAGACTTTTAAAATATTTTTTAATACAAGCAATACAAACTAAATTTGTATAAAATTATAATATTAAAGACGAATTTTATAATTTCCTTTTCACAAATACAAAATGACAAAAAAATAATTTCAGGTCTGAGTAAAAATATCGACTATTTTAATTATGACTTTGATACTAAAAATTGGTTTCTAAGCACCTCCAGGGAATGCTCAGCAACGATAAGCTCTTAATTGTAACAGGCAGATCCGCCTCATTACAGTTTTGCAACAATTTTATAAGTTCCATAAAAAAATCATATCTCACCATACGTTACTCATACCTCATACAGCAATACTTTTATACTTTTTGATAAATCTAATTATTGAAAAATATTAAATGGTTAAAAATAGAGAAATTTTAAGAAACAACAACTTCTTTGTTTTAAATTTTTCTAATTAATGAAAAATAATTATTTACAACGGGGCTTCTATCACTTTTTTACCTGGAATTAAACATTCCACAAAAAGGGTCTCTTGTACTTTTTTAAGTAAGTTACAAAATTAAAAACAAATACAGTACCAAATTCGGCAAATCGGGCACCAGCTGCCGTTCGGACACTTTCTTCAGATTTTTTACTTGTAACAATCCGAATATGCCAAAAGGCATTACAAATCAAGACTTAATGCGAAAAAGTCAATCTTGTACTTCATTATGAGCACTACTTTGGTAATCCGGACAATTCGCTAATTCCGACAAGTAGGTACCTAAACTATATCTGTCCGGATTACCGAAAGTTATACTGCAACTGATTTTTCTTAAAATTTTTGACTTTAAGAGACCTTTTTTGTAGAAAATTTAATTTTCGATAGGAATAGTAGAAACTCAATTGTTAATAAATATTTTTTTAGTACTCTCTCTCTAACCTCTTTGTCTTTAAATTCTACAATCTTTAACCTTAAATATCTTTTTTTTAATGGGTGAATTTATGTAAAAAGACTAGAAACCCTCTTTTTGTAGAGCATACAAAAAATCTAGTAGAGTTTTGCTGTATAATGAATGAATAGTAAGATATGATTTTTTTGTACATGGGACTGAGAAAAATATGCAAATTTTTGATAAGCTTATCTTAGCCCTATCTCTTTAGCGGTCCAAAATGTAATGCCGCCGCCAGACATTGGGCCAACTACGACAAACTTTGGCAAACAACCATTGTGTGGACGGGTAGTTCGTCTACATTCGCCTTGATTGGCCCAATTTTTCTCGAGTCCGCTTGCTTACAAATAGTTTGCCAAATGTTTCGACAAATAGTTCTTTGGACAAACCACGAAGGCTAAAAGCCTAAATACTAACGTACCGTGGGTGTCTTAAGCGAGGTAAGAGGGAGTTTGTTGACACGGGACTTAAATACTTGAAGATTTGGGGGAAGGAAAGACCTCTGCGGGCAGCAGGTTCCACAATCTAGAAACTCTAGGGATAAAAGAACGAACAAAGTGAGAAGTTCGGGGCCTGTCCAGTTGGACCGTATATGGATGCATACGCGCGGAACCACGAGTTTCTCTGTTGGGAACCGTGAGTGGAGGAACTATACTGGTCAATTCTTCAGAGCAGAAGCCATGGAAGTACCTATAAAAAGCGATAAATCGCCCACAGCCCGACGATGGGCAAGAGAGGGAAGCCGTTCTGTAAGTGAAGGATCATTAATGAGACGAATAGCTCTTCTTTGAATAGAATCAAGAATGCTCAGGGTTGTTGGGGACGCCATGCCCCAGATATGAGAACAATATTCCAAGGGGGTCGGATTTGGGACACATATAAAGTGTATAAATTAGAAGCGGAAAAATACTTTTAGCTCGAAAGAGAAATCCAAGCTTTTTGAAGCTGCCGTGGCTATAGATACAATGTGTTTATGCCAGTTAAGGTTACTTTCAAATGTGACGCCCACGAGATTGAAGGTGTCTTTGCTCTGTAGAACTTGGCCGCTCATAAGTAGAGGATGAGTATTTGATGACTCTTTTCGCGACAAGGAACATGACTGTGTTTTGGATGCATTAAAATGGACGAGATTTTTGGCGCCCCAATCCAATATTAAATTAAGATCCTGCGAAAGAGATATCTGCATCGCTCTGCGTTTATTTTCCAAGTCAGGTTTAGTGATGGATTTAGGGACCTGAAAGCTGGAGTGAAGGGTACTATCGTCGGCGAAACTATGAATGGAATTAGTTGTGGACGAGAGAAGGTCATTGATGTGAAGAAGAAACAATGTTGGTGCCAGAACTGAGCCCTGAGGTACTCCAGCATTTACTTGGTGAAAACTTGAAGAATGGCCGTCCACAATAACTGATATACGTCGATCAGATAGATAACTAGAGAGCCAAGTACAGAGTTTAGTTGAAAGACCATAGGAGGGAAGTTTATTAAGAAGTGCGGCATGCCAGACCTGGTCAAAAGCTTTGGATATATCAAGAGCAACGATCTGGGACTCACCTAGAAACTCAAGAGACTTATTCCAACAGTGTGATACGAAGGAAAGAAGATCTGCTGTAGATCTTTGTGGCGAAATCCATACTGCCTGTCGTGCAAAATTTTGTGTTTTTCTAAGTACTTAAGAATTTGTGAATTAATTAATTTTTCCATTACTTTACAAAGAACTGAGAGAATTGAAATTGGTCTATAGTTAGATGGAAGCGATTTAGATCCTTTCTTGGGAATAGGTTGAACACGTGCAGCCTTCCAGCTCTCCGGAAAGATACCTGTGTCGTAAGAAATTCGAAAGAGCCGAGTTAAAATTGGTGCAAGTTCTGGAGCACATTTTTTTAAAACGATTGCTGGTATGCCGTCCAGCCCAGACGATTTCTTGGTGTTAAGGGAGGAAAGGATACGCTTAATGTGTTTTACTTTAAAAATAATATCGGGCATTTTATGAGGAACTGGGGCAACCGTTGGAATTGGATAATTTACGGAGGGTCAAGGGTTGAATTGGCAGCAAATTGTTTGGCAAATAGTTCTGCCTTTCCTTTAGCAGTAGAAATAATTTCATCTTCCAAAGTTAGTGGTGGAAAAGAACTGGTACAAAAATTCCTACTTATGTTTTTTGCAAAGGACCAGAAGGATTTGCTGCCATTTGAGCAAGAAAGAACTTTGTTTTTGATACGATTGTCGAAGGAGTCTTTGGCTTCAGAAATTGTTTGATTGTAGTAGTTTCTTGCTTCAATGCTGGCCTGTCGGTTTTCTGGACTAGGATCCTGTAGAAACTTCTTGTGAGCCTGAACTTTTAAAATTCTGGCTTTTTCACAAGATTTAGAAAACCAGGGTTTGTTATTGGATTTTTTGGGGTTCTTGATGGTGTGTGGAATATAGGTTTCAATGCCCAATTGAATTAATTCAGTAAGTTGATTGCAAATTTGGGAAGGATCACGAGAAGAAAAGCAGATGGAATTCCAGGGGTAAGTGGCAAAGAAGTCCCTTAGGCCATCCCAGTCGGCTGAGTTGTAGTGCCATACGGTGCGTGGTGGCATGTATTCATTTACCTCGGGATGTGCAGGGTAAGATATAGTAACTAAGCCATGATCTGAGCGACCTAGGGGTGCTGTGACAGATGTTTCATAGAGTTCGGGATTTGTAGTAAGAAAGAGATCTAAGGGATTTGAACTATGATTTGGGACTCTAGGAAAGTAGGTGGGTTTCATAATAAGGTTGGTAAGAGAGTTACTGACTGCTGAAGATTTCGGCTGCTCTGCCTTGGGGGTCAGTTTTTGAAGAGCCCACAAGAAAAAAGTTTTCTCTAATTTTTTATGCGATAACGAGCGTTTCTATGATGTTTCGCTGTTCTGGCAGCTCTTAAGCTTTCTTTAGATATTGCAATTAAAAGTAAATACTACTACTGTACTAATGAACAAATTTAAATTTTTGTCGTTAAATCATAAAAAATAAAAAAACTTTTTTGCAATTGAACGAGTTTGCATATTTAAGAGTTGTTTTTGTTTCTTAACATTTTTTTAATAGTTAAGTTCGATATTTTCTCAAAAATAAGGGTACTTTTTTCTTAAACTAAATTTATATTTTTTAAGATACTGGTACCCCTTTGTACATAATGTGCATTTTAAGGTAATATATTCTATCTAACTATCTATCTCTTTATACCACTGAAAATAATGATTATTTAATGATTACGTTTTAGGTTTAAGACCATGCAGAACTTTTTTTTCGTAAAATTAATAATAAGACAGTTTCCCATATGTAGAGAACTTAGGACACGCTGTATACTAACGCTGGTTTCTATTTTCAATTTTTTTGTTATAATAGCAGATCAGCATTCTAAAGACTATCTTAAACATAAATTACATTCCTATAATTATTTTAAGAGTTAAATGCCATAGGATGCTGGATGACATTTTTTAGCTGCCAGCCGTTAATAAGTTTTATTCTTAACTCTATAATTAATGCATAAGAATTAAAAGTTTCATGATGGCACGCAGTAAATCTTAATCAAGATTCAATCGTTTAATTCGTAATATCGAGTAGTTTAGTAAAGCAGACTTCTCTAAGGCAAATTTGATACAGTAGTTTATGGGGCGAATGGTTGAGTCCTCCTTGATAACACAATCAAAATTTATTTATTAAACCTAACGGTTGGTATAAAAAAGCATTAGAAAATTATTGAGTACAGTTTTTGTTAAGAAATTCTAAAAAATACACTAATGGCAGCGAATATTCGGAAGAGCCTCAAAAAAAGGTGATTTGCAGTGGTCACCATATTCGTTTTTAGATAATCTTTCTCCCTTGTCAACAGTGTTGGGGTTTTTTGAAATTTAATTTTTTTACTTCTACTCTCAAAGTAAAAATCGCAATATATATTATAATTGGCATATTTATTTATATATATATATATATATATATATATATATATATATATATATATATATATATATATATATATATATATATATATATTATATATATATATATATATATATATATATATATATATATATATATATATATATATATTTATATATATATATATTACAAAATATTTTACTCCCCCTTTTAAAGCCACTGAAAAGAATACGTCCTGCTTTTCTATGCTATCCACACACAAGTTGCGTTGTCCAGCGGTAGGATATTAAATCCTGCCGTTGATGCCCTACTGAAATCGCATTCAGTAAATACGAGCATCAATTGTAGCGGGGTGGCTATGTATGTTAAAGCAAAAGGAAAAATTTGTATTATACACCAAGACAGTAGGGAATTTTTCCTTATATATAAAATAATTTGTATATATATATATATATATATATATATATATATATATATATATATATATATATATATATATATAGAATATGCCAATTCTTTTATATTGCGATTTTTACTTTAAGATTATATGAAAATAATAAATATTGAAAAGTTAAAAAAAACTCTTTGGCGTTACCTCCCTCGTAAATTATGTAAACAAATGGTACGTGAGTTGTGGAAAAGCCAGTCCTGAGCACTAAAAAATTGTAATAATGGATAAGGATAATGATGGATAAGGCCTCTGACACGATACTAAGCGTCAGCGGCCAGCGTTAAGCGGGAAATGTGAAAGCGCTGTTTTTGATGTTTATGGCAGGAATAAAGAACTTGTTTTTTTTTAAATCAGCTGCTCAACGCCTGACGCTGGTTATCGTGCCCGAACGTTAAGGCGTAAATACTTAAATCGCCCTATCTGGTTGGTAATTTTGTTTTGATTTATCTTACACAGTATTTTTGATGGTTTCCATTCAGAAAATATATTAAAAAAAAAAAAAAAAAGTTAAAAATACCCGCCCCATCCCCACAGTACAGCGAGCTTATGGGACTGTTGGACAAAATTAATATTTCCAAAACTATCAGAGATAGACCAAATTTGGTATTTTTGTAAAGCCTTTTGGACGATCTTTATAATGGTGATATAATATACAGGGTGTGGCATTTGAAAATATTAGACTGTTTGTCCTACCTTGTATATCTTCACAGATAATAAAGAATTTCATAATTGATTTAAAAACTACATAATTAACCAATAAACTGATTTTTTTTTAAATTTTGTTGGAAAAAAAAGTCTCAAGGGGTGTAAATTTAGAATTGGACTTCAGGTAGTATTTATACTTACTATATACAAAAAAATGTTTATAATTGACCGGTAGTACTAATTACTTTTAAATTATCAGGATCTTGATTGTTAAAAGCATCTATAATTAGCTCTATTAAAACTTTTGCTTTTTTGCTCTTTAACCATGTGTCTACGAGGTCGGCATTTTTATTGTCTCAACTTGCTCTGGAAAATTAAATGAAATAAGCTTGGTCGCAGACAGACGCAGATAACCAGAATAAAAAAAGCACCTAAGCAAAGCCACGATATAATATTACATGATTTTTTAAATCCTTTTGTAAAGTTGATTAATTTAAAAATATGTATAAAATCTGGACAATAAATTTGAGAGCCTATTAGGGGTGTCCATAAATTACGTGAGGTGTTTTTTTCAAATTTTGGACGTCCCCTCTTCCTTGGTAAGATTTGGTGAGATTTTCTTCAATCCCCTGCCCCCTATCTAATCTTACGGGAGATTTATAGAAATACAAAAGTCTTAATTTCTCGAACCATAATTGATTTTGTCATTAAAGAATTTTTTAAGAGCAAAAAAAAAAAAGAGAAAAAAGTCCTCCATGCAAAAAGTAACTCTGCATTACATTTTCCTGGGGGAGGCCTGCCACAGTTTTTTTAAATTTTTTCCGCTTTGTATCCTACACAAAAATTACGTAAGATTTTCCTGGACCCCTCCCCTAAAATGTCTCACGTAATTTATGGACGCCCCCTTATAACATTATAATCAAATTATTTAAAATATATTATAGTATTGATTTATAAGACATACCTTTTCTGTAAATTCAATATTTCGTTAATAAATTAGAGCTTGATATTTTTGTAAAAATCAAACTATTTGTACAAACTAATAGCAACAACTAATTTAGTGCTAAATCTGCATCGAAAAAACTTCTATTGGAACGACAAGATTAAAGAAATAGAAATTATTGGAAAAAAATATCTATTGTATGTTGCAGGCTCGTTGTTTATCTTTACAATAAGAAGTATAAAACGTTTAAAAATACTTCATTTTATTATTTTTGTCCATTGCTCAAGGCACTGTGCATCCCCTTAAGTCAAGAAGTATGTTGCTAAGAAACCGTCAAAGCAAGAAGTGTTTTATTTTTTTTTTCATTTATTATTTGCTCTGGTCTCTTCTGGTCCAATTCGCCAGCTCTTTCCCTTCCGGACTATGCTTTCCAGGGTTTCGTCGGTGGACTATCTGGATAATTGAGCTCGTACCTCCCAGAAATTCCAAAATATGCAAAATAATAATCGATGCAATGCATAAATTGACAGCGGTCAAAACAAGAACTGCTACTGGTATTACGTATAACCGGTCACTGTCAAAACTGACGCTTACAGCGGATGGCGCCACCATCCCCGGCCGTTACGAAAACACGTGCACACCACCAAACTTAGAAAACATCAGGCTATAGGAATCTTCGCTCGCAGCGCTTAACTCCAGAAGAAAGATGCCGTCAATTTAGCGTGAATCTTTACTCGATCCCCGAAGGTAAAAACGCCCGTACAGCACCTCCAACCGTCACACCGGGAAAAGCTACATAGCTTTCTACGCAACGTCCGCACTGTTCGGAGGTCAAACAAAGGAGTCCTGTTTTATTTCTTGATTTTTTTTCCCAAGTCAAGACATGAAGGTGCCCATCAACACACGATTTCTTTTGGCTACCTCTAGCTTAAAACAGTTTCTAGATTTAAATAATAATAATAATAATAATAATAATCGTGCCTCTAAACAAAGCATTGTCTAACAATGTTTATATGAACTTTGTTTTAAGAATATTAAAAAACACAACATGTCGAGGTTTTTGCATATTATTTAGAAAACACCCTGTATAGATAAGAGTTGTGTAAAAAAATGTTTGCCGTCGGTAGACCTTGAATCAACCGGTGTTTAGGTGCAGTTTGATGCGTAAATAATTGGTTTCCGATTTTAATGAGACAAAGTGGAAGATGAACTAAATTTAGAAAATATTAAGAACAGTTAAAACTTGCGGTTTGGTTAAGGCAAATTAATATTACCACCTGGTATTTTGAAATAACGCTCTAATAATAAAATAATTTATACTTAAAAATAAGAAGAGACCGCAAACACTAAAACAAAATGGGACTACAGTTATTTTTTTCTATTCAGTACAAAATTTTACTTTTTATGCCTTTGTCATCTTAATGACAAAAATATGCATTTGGTTATTTAGTCACAGTGGGCTAAATATTAAGTTCGATTTCTATAAGACAATGATGTCACGAGACACTTATTGCATCGAGAACCGTATAGGAAATTTTTGTTTTTTTAAACATTGCTGCAATTTTATACATCTGACGTCATTTTTCTCGCTATTTTTATGCATTTCTATCTCTTAATAGGTACTTACAATTTTTTTTCTTCGACCGTTAAAAGAATGCGTTTTTAATCGTTACCGTGAAGATAAAATACTCCATTTTGGTACATTAAAGAAAGTGTTTATTTTTAACAGTTCAACACTATTTTTAGTGTTTGTATTAATACCTTCTAAAATTTATTTTAATATAAAAGTATGCAAAGTATTAGTAAACGCGACAGTTACTAAATCACATGATCAAGTTACTATAAATTTCGACATTATTCTTTTAATTCTTTTGTCAAATTTAAAATTTGACAATTCCTAAATTAATTTAAATAAGAATTATTAATTATTAATTTGGATAACTTAGAAATTAAAGTTATAAACTCACTATATGGTCGTAGAAAAATTATGGTACGCAACACGTGCATCTAGTATCTTTTTTACTTATAGGACTGCCATCACATTCACATTTGTAAAAAAAAGTATCACTTTATTATGCACTTGTTACCTAAATTAGTATTATTTAATTTTTAATAGTATACAGGGTGTCTCTAAAGGTCTGTACAAAATTCCACCACAAATTGCTTGGACCAAAATACAACGAACTAACGTAATTTTCCTTCGCCAAAAAGTTAATGGTTTGCAAGATACAGGGTGTCAAAGTTTTTATTTTATTTTAGTTATTTTTAAATATTTTATTTATTATAAGACATTTTTCATAAAATTTCACTTGAAAGGTTTTTCAGAGTTGGGAATCAAAATATGCTCATGTTTTTGTCGTTACATGTAGAGGAAGCCACCTGCTATCTTTGGCTTAGGTTCAAAGAGTCATAATCTTTTTGCCCCGGTATATTATAATTTAAGTAAGTGGCACAAAAATGTATATTTGATAAATATCGCTACGAGCAACCGTTTTTGAGATAATTCAAATTGAATACTTTATTTCATACAAAAGTTTGCAATTGCATCTATTTACGATTTATCTAGGCCACCTGGTAGTATCCAAAAGACCTAGACAAAATGCTTCCACACATTCTTTGGGCCAAAATAAAACTATTTAATTTAATTTACATTAGTCGAAAGCTTGCTGGTTTGCAAAATACAGGGTGTCAAATTTTCCATTTATTTTTTTACTTGGACACCAACTATCTCGCAAACGATCAACTTTTTAACTAAGGCAAATTGGGTTAAATCCTTGTATTTTGGCGTAAAGCAAGTGTTACTGTATTCTTTTTGCCCTCTTCCAAGTTTTAACCAATATAATAATTTTTTACGTATTTTGTCCCAATAATTATTTTTTCTTATTTTTTAGATTTAAAAACTTAGTTCGAAAACAAAAAAAAACCATACGTAAGCTGTGGTGCCAAACTGCTAAAGTAAATTATTTCCATTAATTAAAATAGGAAAAAATGCATATAAACATAGTTCGCAAGTTTTTGTTTTCAAGACACAGGGTATAAAACTTTTTAAACAACTTTTAAATTTTGAAAACGCTTAATTAAAAATAAAAATTGTTGAACTATAATATATAAACGTTATTTAATTCGATATTTGTTGTTGTTTTCACATATTTGCTAAGAAAAAATTGATGGGCTTTGTAAAAAATGATAAGCCACACAGCCACCGAAATCTGGTTTATTCTCTAATTTATTTAAATATTAATATGATAAGCAACAATAAAAAAGTTTTGACTATTATCCTTGGAATTTATTAACCCATTAAAAGGTATTCAAGTTTATTTTTGATAAAAGTGGATTCAACACATTTTTCTTTTAACTTAAACATTTAATAACTCCGTATTATGTTATTGTGGCTTATCACGTTTTTAGAATAAGCCTTTTAATTATAAAACACAATTTTTAAAAGAAAAGCTCCTATTCATGTTTCTTTTTTAATCCCAAAAATATGCAATTAAGTGGCTTTTATTTGTTTTTCTTACATTAAACTAAAAAAAATGAAAAAAAATTAGGGACATAAAAGCTCTATTGTAATTTGCTTAACCTAAAACCAATACAAAATTTTCAAACACATTTTTATAGTTAGTGGAGTACTTTTTCGGGTTAGGCTAGTTTTACACTAATCAAACTTCTTGTCAAATAAGTTGAACCAAGTTTACTTTAAAGAACTTTGACAGTGTAAAACAGCAAACTGGATATTAACAGACACTTAACCTCAATTTTATCGTGTTTGGTGTGGTGTTTGGTTTTTGTTGTGGTTTTATTAAGTGTTTATTTAAAGATTTTAAGGACATCGTTGACATGTGCTTATATAAATAAAATATTTGCTTGTTACATCATTATGTTATTTTGCCAGAATCCCCTTAGATGGCAACCTTGCTTCAAAGAAGATTGTCAAATAATGTTTTTTAATTTACAACCCGTTTTTAAACAATTTGTATCAAATATTTGATAAGTGTAAAACCAGCTTTATAAATATTCGTTCAGGTGCCATTAGGGAGAAGAAGAATTTGCGGACCTATGTTTATATGAGTTTGCGAATATTCGGTAAAATTGTTAGTAACCAAATTATAATTTAAAATACTAAGATTGCAATATGTTTTTTGAAAAAGTTTAATTATAATAATTCTTAATAAAACAAAATTCCAAATCATAATATTTCAAAATGCCGAGAAAGACGACTCTAGTTGTTTGTTTAATGGCTCAAGCACGAGTGGTATAACTAAGAATTATGTACATACTTGTTAGAATGAGTTTCCCATTGAAATAACAAAAAACATGAACAGAGGTGGATATAACTAGAAATTATATATAATTCTCTTTTTATATTGACTACCTAGTATTGTTATTAAGTGTTACAATAAGAATGCAAAGCAATCTTAAAAATATATGTTTAAATAACTACCTTTGCACAAAGAACAAAAAAACCAACGCTACAGCAATCAGACTTAAATGATTGTTAGTATAAAGTAAAATTATAATTTTATTATAATATATAATTAAATTTCGCAACTAAACAACTACCGCAATATACTTTCTTTGGTTAATAGAATAAATTTTCTTAAATGAAATTTTTAATTAAGTTATTGTTGACAATAATACTCTTTAATAAGCATCAAAAATTCAATTATGTTGGCTACAACAAAAACAGGTCATAATTATTCATTACTAATTAACAACTTTCTACGAAATAGGAGTCACTTAACCTTAAGGACGTTACTTTCCAACCCCTAAAATTAGCATAAACACAAGATTGGGCCAAAAATATCGTTTTTTTATTTTAAAAATATATCGAAAATATTATTCCAGGTGAGAAGAAAATATCTTGAAAGTTTAGACCCTTATTATTAATATTAAGAGGTCTATCATCTTTAATTTTGATTTTTATTTGTACATATGTTTTTAGCAAAACTAAATTTCCTACAAAAACGTTTCTCTGAAAACTTTCGCCATACGAGCCGTTTCAAACAAATTAAGCTTTAAACATTAATATATTTTTACATTTTCCCTTTTTATTTTAAAATTTTGTAACTCACGAAAAAATAAATATTTAGAAAGAAACAACTTACATTCTTAAGTGGTTAGGTGGTTTTCAAAGACTCAAAACAGGTACATTTTTAGGATTTTTTTCTTATATATCCAATGAAATATTTTATTTAAACAGATTACCATACAGGTTTATAAGTAATTTGTAAAATTTTGATAAAAATATTAAAAATTAAGCTCTTGACACCCTCCTTCTGCGACCCTTCAAAAAAGTTCTCTCAGCATTATCAGAATAACTCATGACAGATTTATCTGAAATGCAAAAACCAAACATTTTCTGTAAGAAGAGGCTTAAGGCTCTTGCTTAAACGAAGGAAAAACAAAACAAAAAAATGCGTTTTTGGCAGCGCCGGCGTTGAGAAAAAACCTGTTTTTTGAGTAAAGTTTGCACCCTTTATGGCCTTGAAAATTTACTTAAAATAGAGAAAAACAAAATCCTTCGTTTAAGCACGAGATAATGTTATTTTAAACAAGTATGCAAAATTGGAAGAAGATCGGGTCATAAGTTTTCAAGTAATCGTGACAACCGTTTTAGGTAGTATGTAGTTTCGTGAAAAACGCGATTAAAGTTTTGAATGCTGCACTGACTTTGTTGATTCTAAAGGGTCTATCTCTTAGAATTTTACTTGGATCGATTTGAAATTTTAAGAGAATATTTTAAACATATTTTTCTATTTAATAAGACAAAAAAAAAAACGATTTTTTGAAATTTTGAAACCTACCTAACCCCTTAAAGGGAACTTATTAATCTTAACCTTAAGGTCTCTTAACGTTTTTAGATAAAATTACTCTTTCAAAAGTTATTTGACGTTAAAATTACCATCGGATTTAACTTAAACGTCGAGTAACTTTTAAAGGAGTAAAATAATAAACCTTTTTTGTAGCGTATTAAATTTTCTTTAAATATTTGTATTGGACTTTATTATTATATATATTATTATTTGTAGTCGTAACAAAAATCCAAACTCAAGAAACAAAACTGAAAACATAGTTTAATGTTCAAAGCCCGAGCTTAAAATTTTTTTTAGGCACAAAAGTATTTATTTCCCACATCTGTATGCCGTATGCTCTGTATCACAAATCAACCCTATTTGGTATACCTACTGCTTCCATATTTAGGGAATGGGGTCTTCACAACTTAAATTATTAGTATTCTTGCTTTTACCCAAAGAAGAGCCGTTAGCCTTGTCAATAATCCCACTCTTACAAAAAGCTTCCTTTTCTTGCTCTTTGAGCTTTGGAGGTCTGTTGGTTCCTTTATAGGCATTTTCCGGGCTTCCGCTTTAAGAAATTAACCACAATAATTTCTCTTTTAACACCCCTCTATGGAGCAACATAAAATGCCACTCGTATGCATCCCTTTACAGCATTACTTAAGAGACTACGGACTTCCCACTATCTTTATTTCGTTATCAGAAAATATTCCCGAAAGTTTTGCCTTTACTTGCAAAAGTCATCTTTAGAAATATGCGCATTGTGACGATAAATACGTCCATTATCAAGAAATTTAATAATTTCTGCAAAGAGTACAGGCTAAAGACCTTTACTAATCATTACGTAACTTTTATTATACCATATTACGAACAAAATGCTAGAAATTAACACTTTTGGTAATAAAAACAACTCAAAAACATGACGAAGTGATGTAAAAGCAGATTTTCCAGTTTCGGGTAATGCTACAAGAATAATATAAAACTAGGCTTATATACAGGTTATTTAATGTCTATAACAAACCTAAAAAAATCTAATTAAAACCTTGAGATTTATATTTCCTTTAAAAGTCATGTTCACTACCTACAAATAAAAAACTTTTGATATATTAACCCACATTGATAATTAAGTAAGAAAAACCCTTTTAAAAATGTATATTTTTATTATTGCCCCTCATTTTATTACTTTATAGAATTAAAATACAAGTGCTTATCAAAAAATACGCATCTCCAAGATATTTTTTTATTGATTTTATTGGTAAACAAATTGCAGTCAAGAATTCCAACTTAAAATTGTAAATACGGAAAGGTCTTCGCAGGATCTTATAATGGTCATATAATATACAGGGCATTGCATTTCAAAGTATCTCACTTTTTGTCCTATCCTGTTATATAATTCAGAAACCTACAGAATTAACCCAATAAACTGATATTTTTGTTAATTTTGTAGAAGAAAAGGATAGAAAGTTAAGGGGATATAAATTTATAGTTGGACTTCAGGGCCGCTGAGAGCTGAGTTATATATATATTTATATATATATATATATATATATATATATATATATATATATATATATATATATATATATATATATAACAGAAAAAAATGGAAAAAAGTCCTCACTTCCTCGAAACTAATAATTAATATTGTTTACATTACTTTTCAAAATAACCCCCAAAAAACTTAAAGAATTAACGAGTTTTACTAACTAATTTTGGATCATCAGGATCCTGGATGTTAGTTAAAAGCATTTATATTTAGCTCTCTTACAACATTTTTTTGCCCTATTGCCGAAACCCAAGGTTTAAAACAGTTACCGTAGGTAATTTTTGAGAGTAAAAACGATCTGTTTTTAAAAGTGTTGCAAATAATTGCATTTCTAAGCATGATAGCCTTAATTTACATTTAATTACATTTGTAGCAATAAATTGCAAATATACGTTTTTATTTCTTTAGCTTAGTGAATTTAAATAAACAAAACGATAAATAGAAATCAGAATCATTTGCTTTTAACAAGAAAAAGAAATTGATGGACATCAAATAATTAGATGCTTAAGATGTAATTATCAAGAAATTTACATGTCTTTGTCGCCCCCATTATACAGAACTCGGAAAACCACAGTTTTTTTTGGTAAAAATTCTTGCAATTTAGGCAAAATCGTAACTAATATAACTGTTAATATACTGTCTGCAATTTTTCTATACTTTAATGCGATAAATTTTAATGATGCGGGGACATACTAATCTATGATTTATGGATATCATTTTTTGACCATTTGTACTAAAAATAGGAGCTATGCTAAAACAAAAATTAGGTTTTTGCCCTTAGTTCCCTGCACTGTGCGACGTGTATTGGTTGTAAGAACAAGATACATCGAGCAAAAGGTACGAAACGAGAGACAAGAATCTTTTGAACCTCTTGTTTTGATTGTCCTTAAACTATTTATTTTATTTACTCGGTGTGAAGGAACAATAATCTTTTAAAAAATTATTTGGTTTGTAAGATATCGATGGGTTTTTGACAAAACATCGTAAGCTACTTTCGGCAAATTTTGCAGGAAACGCTTTTTCTTCTCATTGCGTTATTTTTGAAACAAAGTTGGTGATTTTTTTGTATAGGTACACATTAATGCAAAAGCTTATTTCAGTTCGATTCTTTAAAACTTGACGTAAGTCGATTACGATGTTTAGTCAAAAACCCATCGATTCTACATGAACACCAACATTATGTGAATAAAAACCAAGGTATCATGTTAACTGTCGGATCTACTAATCTATATAACAAATCTGGGTTAAAACATGAAAACCCAATAAAATTATAAACAAATTTGCAGTCGCAGTTATCATATTTAAGTAGGTCTAAAAGATAATTTGTGCGTGCAGAGAAATTTCATTACTTACAGTTAATTCATAGAAAGGTATACTCATTTAAAAGTACCAAAACGCTAATGCTAGTCGTAGTCGTGATGCCGCATGCCCTTTATGACCTTTTCATTGAAAAATCGCGAACAGATCATAATCAAACGAGGAAAAATATGAAAATTGCTCTTCGACTTATTAGCGGTGATACATTATTCATACAGCTGTTTTAGTCATTGAATAATTAGCGGGCAGCAAAATAGTACCTAGGAGTACCTATCAATTAGATGGCAGTTTGATTTTATTATTAAAAAGGTTGGTAATTTCAATCCTGTGGCAGCAGCTTTTGACACCTTTATAGAGTTCTCAAAAACTTGGCAGGTTTTATTAGTAGATTATGCGATTAGCGTTTCGAGGTTCGAATATTTTTGAGTTGTACAACAAATTGCATAGTCTGTGGTCCGTTTTGGAGCTACGAGGTAAAAAGTTGTAGTTCCCGCAAATGTATGAAACGTTAAACATATAAGATCTAGGCAATGTATACAATTTCGAAGCAATTTAGAAAATGTTTGTTTAAAGGCATATTCAAGAAAAATAAGTGTGATATTGTAAATGTTCAAAATTGCTAAAAATTCTAATTTTCTGACATTTTTTTATCTGCCCAAAAGCTGACTTTAAAATGACCAGAAACTAGAACTAGTTTTAACTAGAACTAACCAAGACTACCAGGACTGAGCTTAACATATTAAATTGCGGTCTTAAAGTCCGTTGCCCCAGTGCCGGATTAAGACTGTGTGATGTCCTAAGCAATCCACTCTTGTGGGCCCCCTTATCAACAAGTAAAATAGTATCGAATAGAAAAATTTATACCAAGAAATTAATTGTAATGTGTCTGTTGTACCAGTTTCTGTTTAAAGAACATTTTTTGACGACCAAAAAAAAAAAATGTAAAAGGGAAAGGTCCTTATCTTCGTAAGACCACTATTTTTGCCAGCAATTTTTTTGGGCTCTTTATGGTGCCCCTAACACGTTATGCCCTAAGCAATTTCTTATATTGCTTATAGGTTAATCCGTTACTGCGTCGCCCCTTCTAACTTCTGATCCATTTGATACATTCTTATTAAACCTAAAACGATAATTTATAACCAAAGTCTGCATTTTCTGACATATCAATGACAGCTCAAGTGTCATGGTGAAAGCTCGGTGCCATTTTGGAATATTTTTTAAAATCGAATGGGGTCGAGTGAACCTCATTTGACGAGTGCTTTATAACCCAGAAGCTTTACATACTACTTTAAGTATCCTAATACCGTATTTAGATGGCCATATTTCCGAATCTAATAAAGTTAGATGATATTGATGTAGTATATTCTTAAAGCTCTTTTAAATATCTTTTTAATGGTGATTAAATACAGGGCAGAACAAAAAGTATATATTTTTTCTAAATAAAACACTCTGTAAATTATATCACCATTAAAAAGATCTTTAAAGAGCTTTAAGAAAACTGGCATTAATTACATCTAACTTTATTACTTTCGGAAATATGGTAATTCAGTATTTTTAGTAGCGCCAGTTTGTAGTATGTATAGGTACTTACTTTATATTCTGTGGGTATGAAGTAATTATCAGAAGCTTAAAATTATGTGCAACAAGACCTCCCCTTTCCATTTAAAAGATATTCCGAAATGGCGACCAGCTGACACCTTGACATCTAAAGCTGTCATTGATATGTCAAAAATGCAGACTTTGGTCAAATATTATCGTTTTAAATTTCATATGTGCCGAACGGTTTAGTAGTTAGAAGGAAAGCGACATACTTTGGGACTTCACTGTATAAAAATCACATACTAGTTAACTAATGATCATAATGATTTTTTAACCGAAAATTGAACTGATCCAACCTACCAGCAGGTCAAATTTAATGCAGTTTTAATTACTGGTTTTACCTAGAACTGACCTAATAGGTCTTCTGCACTTGAGAAAAAACAGAGATAGAATTGTCGGAAGTTTGAGGGTATTCTCTTTGTCAATTATTTAAAATAACGACCATTAATAACCCATATTCTTCGGAGTTGCTAACTCAAAAGTCTAAACCTATATTTTGTTTAAAAAAATAAACGTTTTAATAGAGATTTTCATCCTGATGCACGATAACACCCGGCATAATACTGCCCAAATAACTACTTGTCATACATTGACAGGTTCTTTCATATTCCCTTTATAGTATGGATTTAACAACATGTGATGTTTTTTCTTTAGATCGCAGAAAAAGGATTCAGCGACACAAAATGTGAGGAAGATGATGATGTTGCCGAATTAGTTAATAAGAGATTCTGCACCAATTGAAAAAAATCAACAAAAGTAGCGTCAATACAATGAAAATTTTCTTTGTAAATTATTACGCTTTTGTTAACAGTAAGATTTCACTGATAAGCTGCTAGAATTTTAAGTCTGCATTATCCAAATATAAAACACAGAATGCGGAACTGAATATAAATCTTGAAATCAATTTAGAGTTAACTACTGGACTGAAATACTTTATACCTAACTTTTCCTATACAGTAATAAAACAAAGATTTTGTTTCGGATCAGTGAGCTGTATTTATACATTACTTCAATACAGGGTGTATAGTCTTAAAGTATATTATGCTACAAAAGCCTTACATCCAAGCCAAACATGGGCTGTATTGTATTATTTTATTCTTTAATTTAGTCCAAATTTGTCTTATATTATTTAGCGTGTTGGCATCAAAGCAGCGAGCGAACAGGTTGGTTGGTTTGGACGGATATTTTCCCCCGAACAATATGACATTCCCAGCTACCGAAATCGTACGTCGATTAAATAGCGTCGATGTTTCCCGAACCCGACTTCTAGTTTCAAGGGTCCGCGAGTGCCGCGGCATTTATAAAATGTCAATGGTTTGAGGTTAATTGTTGTAAACAAAACAATACAACAAAAGATATTTTATTAACTATTTGTAAAGTAGTGGAATTCACTATTAAATATGTATGTATAATATTATGTAAGGTAAACGAATAAATACATTTTTATTTTTGTTTTAGTAGGTATGTAGGTTTTAAAAAATATACAAGGGCAGAACACCTTATAAAATCTTGTAAATATAAGTAAAAAATCCTATTATGTAAAAGTTTGTCTATTAAAAATTAACATAAAAAATGTATTCATAAGTTTTGCTTATATATACTGCCGTCCAATGGAAATACACCGTATGTTCATTTTTAAATAACTTTTGAGAAAATGGCGTTTAAAGATTTGCCTCATAAAATTCCTTGCCATTTACATATAGGATATACATTTAAGGGGGAGGGAGGAAAACGCTTTGTAAATCAAATTATTTTATTGTCATATCTTATTGTTAAACATTTAAAGAATATATTCTTAAAATTTAAGGTCGATCTGAGCAAAACTCTTGAAGATATTGTTTAGTTTTAGAACTCCGTTTTTACCATACGTACAAAATGGCAAAATGTATTTCTTTTTTTAAGCAGTTTTGTTTTAAAATATCGAAGTTTTTGCAACAATAGAAAGATTTAAGTTAAAAAGAATACGAAAACATCAAAAAATATCACATCCGGTTGTTTTTCCGTTGGACGGCAGTATATACAAGATATTAGAATGAATTTTACTTCTGTAAATAGTTAAATATTAAAATACTTTTTGCATTGTTTTGTTTACAACCACTAACCTCAAATTATCCTTACTGACTTTCATAAACAAATGAAGTGACTTTTAATTTAGTCAGTGCTCGTTTCATACTCGAAGTCAGGTTTCATTGGCTTTTATTTTCTTTAATCCGACGCCAAAAAACCGACAAGCTGTGGATCGCAGTAACCATTCGCCAAACAAGTATACTGCGCGCAAAGAAGTGTTTTTTGTCAACACCGTCTAGGCGCGGATCGTGGTCCGGCGGTGACGTTATTCTGCACGAAGCGCAGTTGTAGTCTGGATGGGGATTTTAAATAAAACTGGACATTTTGGTGCTAAACGAAGCGCGGATTGTGCGCGTGGAGCGGCACGGCGAATTATTGCAAGTCTGGATGCGGCTTAAGATTATATAGATAGAAATATTTACCATTAAATTGGTCAATAAACTAGTAAAGACAAACGATTGTACGGTAATTATTTTTATTGAATAAGAAAATAAATGATTTAATAAAACATTTTTAAATTTAAATTTAAGATGCAAGTTTTTCTTTTAGACGATTTAAACAAATTAAGGCAGTCACAGGATTCTGGGAATAAATAATAAACTTTTTAATTTTAATTTGTACAGGTTATTACAGAATGTTTTTAATATCCTAAATATTTTTCATACAACTTTGTTTAAATTTGAAAATGTTATTTATGGCATTAAGGGGTAATTTGTCACTAACTTAATTACATTTAGTAAGTCTAGTGGCGTCTCGAGCGGGAAGTTAAGAAATATGTCTAACAAAAAAAAATAAGTTACGCCACTGACTGTATAAGTGTGTTTAAATTGTTTGTACTTCCTTTAGATTGGGCAAATAAAAATACAGCTTTTATGTATCTTAATCAGGGCCGTATTATCCATTAGGCTGTCTAGGCTACAGCCTAGGGCGTCATGAAAAAAATAGGCGCCAGATAAGGGAGTGATAGGCGCTAGACAGGGAGGTTTTAAAAATGTTTAGGTTGAGTGGGGATTTTTGGTGAGTAATTTCTCTGTGAATAGGGTGCTTTGGAATGAAATAGGGAAATAGGCGTGAAAAGGAGGAAATGCCCTTTTTGTAATGAAATTTTCGAAAATGGGCGCTACGGAGATGAGAGGACCTTTTTTGCTCTTCAAAAATATTTTTGGTGAAAAACAGGCGCCTCGGGAATTGTAGCCTAGGGCGCCTCTTTTTGTCGTATTAGGTTTAGTTTAGGAGAAATAAAATCTATTTAATTGTATATTTTTAGACCATAAAAGAAGCATTGTGGGAACTTTTTCTTTTAAAAAATTAGGTTTTATAATTTTTTATTAGCAATTATGCAACAACAACAATAAATACTTTTTAAATAAAGTTTATATCCAGTCTAACAATTATTACTAAAATACGTGTTTTCGAAATGTTTTTTGTTTAACACCCTGTATCTTAAGAACGAAAAATTTCGTCCGTTCTAAAATTTTCTTAACAACATTCTGTAACACCATGTATATCTCCAATCAAACCAATATTTCTTCTATTAAAAATGTCATCCTTACAAACTTGCAACGCCTATGCACTGCCTTAACCAATTTATCCTCCACTTTTCCCACAGGGTATGTGATAAACCAAGGTTTTTACTCTGTTTTAAATGTTCGTAACTTCAAGTGCTCTCGCACTTCAGGTCTATTATATTGGATAATGCACATTGTGAAAAGTTGTGTGATAGTTTGTCCTAAAAAGTCATATGGTCTGATTTAGTGAAAATCAGCAAACACTTAACAACAACTGCGCAAACAAGAAACAAACGGAAAAATCACGACAAAATGGCTAGACTTATTTGTTCTTGCAGAACAGTAAACCAGCCATTCAAGAGGTTTTGAGTATACGGACGAACTACAGTTTTTTGATCTACTGTTAGCCAGCCCAGTATAAATGTGCACAAAGCTTTTGAAACCCAAAGCTTCAAAACCAAAACTAACCAAAATATTTTTTCCACTACCTAATAAAATCTCTAGGACTGCTACTAATTCCCTCTCCATTAATACACATTTTTGGTGTTGTCCTTTATATGGACCATCTAAAGGATGGGGGTATGATTTAAATGATTTGGATGGTTTAAACTTTTTTTGAAATTTTTGTAAATTAATTTTATGAAGGAAAAACATATCAAGAATATTGTGTAAAAATTCGAGATGAATCGAATAACTAACCCCGTCTAATCCATGACTGTTATGAATGTTTCATTACAAATTTTTTCAGTGCTCAGAACTTAAAATAGCTTTTCCCACAACTCACGTTTTAAAGTCGGTGACCATCATAACTTCAAACCCACAGCATCGTCCTATTTGGATTTTTATCATGATTTCTTTACATAATTTACAAGGTAACATTGAACAGCTTTTTCACACTTGTCCATATCTCTAATTTGAAATGAAAAATGAAAAAAGCCGGTATTCATTAAATCGCGTTTTTACTTCAAAGTGTGCCCCAAAAGTGAAAAATTTAAATTTCAAAAACCCTTTTAACGTTGCCTGCGGAAAATGATTAACGTACGAACCTATTATTTTTTTATTTTACATGATCCAGCACCGAGCTGTGATGGTCACCGCAATTCACCTTTTGTTTTACAAAGCGCTTCCTCTAAATTGCTGTCATTCCGTACTTTTTGAAATTCTTAACAGAAATTGTACAAAATTTTCTTTTAATGGTATTTTTAATATACAGAGTATTTCATTAAGGAGAAAAAATTGCATATTTTTTGACTTTCTCCATATTTTTTAATAAATTCAAGATAGCCAATCGATGTATTTTAGCTCGGGAATTTAAAAATCGTATTAAAAAACAATTGCAAGAAAAACAAAAGAATTACGCCATCAGTGTTGCACTTTTTAAAATAAAACCATATTTATAAATATATTTTTGAATTATTTGCTCAATTCTAAGTATTTTTTATTAAAGATACTATATGTCTGCCTTTTAACTGTTTTTGGGTTATCGACGCTCAAAAAGAGTCATTCGGCTAATATTATTTAATCAAATATATTAATACACAATAAAGGTAATACAGGTGATTACCTAATACTTCAAGTCAAGTCATTAAAATTTTTACCTATTGGTGGATTTTAATACTAGTTTTTTTAAATAAATTATCTGTTAGATAAAAAAACTACAGATATTAACGCTATATTAAAAGTGTGAAAAAAGCCAGTTAAATAAAAGATACATTGATAATTTTTAAAGAAATAAAAAAGACTTTGAAGTATCAGGTAATCACCTGCATTACCTGTATTCAAGTCAAAAATGTGACCTTTTAAGCATCAATTACCCAAAAACAGTAAAAGATAAACAAGTAGTATCTTTAATAAAAAACACTTAGAATTGACCATGGAATTCAAAAATATAATAATAAATATTGTGTTCCATTTAAACAATGCAACATTGATGGCGTAATTCTTTACTTTTTCATGCATTTTTGTTTAAAATACGATTATTAAATTCTTCGAGCTAAAATACATCGATTGGCTATCTTAAATTTCTTTAAAAATATGGGGAAAGTCAAAAACTATGCAATTTTTCCTCTTAACTAGAATACCCTGTACCACTGAGTTTAATAAATACATTTTGACTGTGTCGTCAGAAAAATATTATAAAAATGAACCTTTTTAAGCTCCAATTACCCAAGAAACGCAAAAGATAACGCAAACGAATTGACCCTATTGTAAATTATCTTCGTGAAAATGTTGCCAATAGTTTATTTTTTACTAGTTAAAAAATAAAGTTACTAATTAGTAGTGTCTGCATAAACTGCTGTTTTTATTTTAAAGGGTATAGATAAACAGGGTGTCCGGAAAGGTAAGGTCAAACATGATAGGGGTGATATAGTGAACCAAAATAATGTTAGGAATTTAAAAAAAAGTTCTATTCCGCTTCGTTAGGGAGATTTTGACATTTAAAGTTGGTATAAAAAAAACAAATTTTTATCATAATTTTTGAACTGTTGCTACAGTACCAATAATATTTGGGCTATTAAATAACCTTATAGTACCTAATGCTTTTTCCATAAGTAAACGGCTGTTCAGTAAGTCGGAATTATACAGGGTGAGACGATTTTTTTCTTTTAATGTATACATTTTAAACCCTGTTAACAAATTTAACATTTTGCTTTGACCTCTTAATTTCTTCATAATTTTCTTACAAAAAAAAGGTGTACCCTATTTAAATCGATATCTTGGACCGTTTTTCATAAAATCGTATTTTAAGTCCAGACATACCAGTATTTTGTATGTAATAAAAAATCCATTTTTCAGAAGACTTTTAAAGTATGGTAAAATTCTTAAAAACAGTTTTTAACTGTATTATAAAGTTTAGTTACTAGATTTAAAATGCAATTTTATGAAAAACGGTCCAAGATATTGATTTAAATAAAGTATACCTTTTTTGTACAAAAAAAAATTAAACGGTCAAAGCAAAATGTCAAACTTGTTAACAGTGTTAAAAATTATGCATTAAATGAAAAAAAATCGCCGCACCCTGTATAATTTCGACTTTTGAATAGCCGTTTACCTATAGAAAGAAGCAATACTCTAAGTATATTAAGTAGCCCAAATATTATTGGTACTGTGGCAACGTTATATTTGAAATAGGTTTTTTATACCAATTTTGAAGTTCACTATCTGCCTAACGATAGAACTTTTTTATATGAAGTACTACCATTATGTTGGCTCACTCTATCGCTCCTATTATTTTTGACCTCATCTTTCCGGACATCCTGTATAGAAAGTAGTTGTACTGTTAGATAGAGCAATGATATTTTTGTTTTTCTAGGTGAAGGCTAAGATTATTTTTTAGCAGCCGATGAATTTCTTTTTGTGCTACACGTTTGAAAAAAAAATAACTATTTGATCACTGCTATATTTTTTTTCATTGCAAAATATACTGTGATACGTATTCACCAAAGCAACAATAAGAAATGTTCTTGTTTATGTTGCATGTTTCCAAAAAGTTCCATAATGTTCCAATAAGTTGGTCATTGTTGTAGCAACAAAATAACTATGTTTCTGTGTGTTTCGTGTCTTTATTTCAAGTTGGTAAGATCAAAGAAAAAGTCGAAACAAGTTGAAATAAACTAAATTTTTGCTACGGTGGAGACATCCAATTCTAGTGAAGTAAAAAATTAAAACTGTTCCTGATTTCAGTTGCTTTAGTGGAGACAGACTGTTGACATTTGTTTCGCAATTTTGGAAAGGTATGTAGTGGTCAGTATTGGTTTCCAAGAATGCAACAAGCAACAATGAGGAACATTTTCGTACCTAAATATTGCTTTGTGTTCCAAAATTGCGGATTAAATGTCAAGTTTCAGTTTTTCGTCTTCGCTAAAGCAATTTACATCAGGAACAATTTTAGTTTTGTTTATCGTTTTCTTCGTTTACACATTGTCGCAAAACTTTGAGAATGAATGTCTCCACCGCAGCAACAACTAAATTTGTTCCTACTTGTTTCGACTTTTTCTTTGTTCTTACTGACTTGAAATGGAAACACAAAACACACAGATAAAAATGTATTTTGTTGTTACAATGGCCAACTCATTGTAACATTATGGAACTAAACAAAAAGTTCCTCAGTGTTGCTTTGGTCAATACGTACCTTTAGACTATAAATATACGAATGACTTGACATATAAACATAAATGGAATTAATTTATTTTTAACAATACAGCTGTTAGTGTTGTTTAGATGCATCCTATATAATTTGTTTAGATTTAAAACAAGACAACTATTTTATTTTTGTGCGCACCACACTTTAATCTAAGCTAGAGCAATTTTCCTAAATTGTAGGTTATCATCTCCTTTTATGAGTGACGTATAATGCGAAGCCTACCAATTACTTCTGTACATTTTCAGGCGATTACCGGTTGGTTCTTTTGGTAAATACTTATTTATATACAGTCGTGTCTTTACTACTTTTCTATGAAAGCAGAATAGGTTACCTCTTAACCTTTAGTTTTAGGACTAAATATTACCTAAGTGGCTAATAACGCACTTTAATATTTTGATTTGACCACAGTTCTTAAAAGCTGAAAGCCTAGGTACTAACGTACAGTGGCGACTCGCGGGTCTAAAAACAGGTGTAGTGCAGGAAGAGAAAAAAGCGCATTCACCATTTAGCAAAATTGAAAATACTCAACTATCAAAAGTCTAAGTAAAAGTCTTAATATCTAAACTTACCTAAATTTTATCACCAGATCAATCCTTCTATCTTTTAATGCAGCAAATTTATAAATTATATATTCATAAAATAGTTAAGTTTTTATCAGTTCCTGCAGAAGCTCCTTTTGAATTGAAATATTGGCCAAAGATAAAAGTCTATCTTGGGATATAGTGTTTCTTAAGAAAGTTTTAAAACGCTTAAGACAAGAAAAACGACACGATACGCTTGTCAACGATATCGTTAAAAGTTTATACGCCTAGGTAAAAATGTCTTTATTTGCGCCAACTTGTTTCACTACCTGCTGCAATTAAATATTTCCATAACTTTTATCAGCAAATATTAAGTCAAGTTTATTTTTAAGCCGCTATCTTTTTAAGGCTAGCGATTTACCAAGCAATACACCTGATACTCCCACCCGCGATTCTGGCCACCGGCAAGTATAGCGTTGTCATGACAACGGAGAGTCAAAGCGTAAACAAAACCCCGCATGAGGTGTATACTTCGGTCCGTTTTATATTTGCAATACACTTGCCGCGTTGCCGAAAGAGGAGGAAAGCGACTCGCGCCAGCAGTTAATTTATATGCTAGATTTTTCATGGCGAATTTTACAAATAAGGAATAGAAATGAGAAAAATGAATTGAATAATAGTAATATGTTTTTTTATGTTTTATTATTCATTTTTGGTCAAGTGGCACTTCACTTACTACACCTGAATAACCGCCACTGCTAACGTAACGTGAGTGAAGTTAGGAGCATTTTATTAACACGGGACTTTATTCACACCGGCACACTAAAATAAAAAAGTGACTAGTACTTTTGACCAGATAAACTTTTTTACATGTTTTTGATGCCCTAAATTCAAATCCGGAGACCGTTTTGCTTCATCTGGCTTGTGTTTTGAGTAAACTTCAAAAAACCCTAAAAATATCGCTAAAAATCGAATATTTAGGTGTTTTAGTAGTTTATAGCACCCTTTTGAAAAACAAATTGGAGTCGTATAGCGGGATGAGGGTAGGCAAATAAAAACCACTATTCCCGCTATACGACTCCAATTTAGGTGTTTTTCGCAGTTTAATTAAAAATTAAGCCTGATGGAGAAAATTGGACTGCGGATTTGAATTTAGAGCTTAAAAAAACATTTAGAAAGTTGGTCTGGCAAAAGTACTAATTACTATTCTTTGTGCGCTGGTGCATAGACCGGAGCACCGGAACACACAAAAAACGTGATGAAGAGCCTAATACATTTAAATAAATGAGGGGTAGAAAAAGTAATACCCAACATTGTCAAAGTTGGATAAAATATGTTATTAATAAAACAAATGTTCTTTTTTTTAAATTTTTACACCTTCTATCTTGAAAACAATGAATTTGCGGACCTGTGTTTATAAACATTTTTTTATATTTTACGATGAATTATCTATAAGCCTATTCTCCAATCTAACTATACAGTGTCGGATACGTATAAGCCTATTCTCCAATCTAACTATACAGTGTCGGATACGTGATCAACGTATTTTCGCTTAAAAGTCCGATTTGTTATGCCAGTTCATATGGATGTCGAATGTGACACTGGGTATTTGAAATTGGAGAATCGCTGGCAAGCCCTTAAATTTTCTATAAAATATTCTGCACCACCTTGCACTTAGTATAATTTATTTTATATCTGTTGTAATTAAATTTAAAAAAAAGTATTAAAATGCAATGAACCACAAATTACCCTACATTAACAAGAAATGGAAGAAAATATAGGCCTGTAATGCCGTTACCTTATAAAGTAATACTGCATAATACGGTTGCTAATAAGATACACTTTCAACTCAAAGCAACTTTCGACGTATTAATTTTAAGATTTTAATAATTAAAACGGAGTCATCCTTGCAGACATTAATCTGATAACCAGATAGTACCCAGGCAAAACGCACGCATTTTTACCTGTGTGCTTTCTCACGATTAACTAGGTAAAAACTGCACAAATTGGTATAAATATTATTTATTTTAAGGTGAAAAGTAATTAGAGCCTCTACGTTTAAGTCTAGTTTTTCTACATATTCCTTGTGAAGTAGACCAAAAAATTATATGGTAATATTATTGGGACTGGATAGATCTTCGTAGCACTATTATTATCGATGCATTTACTTTTCCGCTATATAGGATAGGACATGATAATATGCATGCAACCTATTTTTATTATTTTAAATATTTGATTTAATTAACACTGTATTTATCTACTCCCCAGTTATTTATTTTCGGAAATCATTAAATTACACTCCTTTTGTGGCAGTGCAGTGCAGCCCCCTTTCCGATTTTTTTTTCAAAATGGCGCCCAACTTTCAGTTTGACATTAATATCTGTCCTGCCTAAAATTTAGTTTATGTTGTCTTACTTTTGCTAGAACTATGTGTGGGGCATTACATAGTGACTGGTGGGACATTTAAGTCTGGAATTTCACTAATTATAAGCCACAATAAAGGGACTAAAATTATACGAGGTATAATAAAATGTATCTTTTTATATATAATACATCTCCTTGTAAACAACCTCGATTACTTTTTACGTTTCTCGAAATTATCACTGGACCGAGTGTGACTGGTGGGACATCGAAAAATCCTTTTCTCTTACCGCGGCATACTTAAAGTCAAATTTCAGTTCGGCCACTGAACTACTGAAAAATATTTTCTTCTCAATATAAAATGTATTCTATATAAATTTATTATTATAAAGAATTAGACTGATTACCTACGTAAAAGCAATATATTTATTGTGTTTTTAATTGTAACTGGTGGGACAGGCATTTGTGACTGGTGACACAAGTACAAAATGTGTACCTAAAGTGGTTTATTAAGAACACCTTTATATTATTTTTACCTTAGAAACATTATTATTATGTATTATGTCTTTAAATATAATACGTTTTTGAAATAAATAAAAAAACATTATAATATATACAAAGTGGCAATTTGAAAAGTAAACAGAGCTAATTTTTGGGCACTCCATGTAATAAAAAACGCTCGGACACGTCCATTTTTGATTTTAGGGGAAAACATTATTTTGCCATTTTTACTTCCTGAACTGCAACCCTCTAGTAGGGGTGAGTCTCACCCGAAAAATTTTAAATAGAAAAAGGGGTCGGGTAATAGCTTATTTTGAAGGTCTCTCGCCCCTGATTACAACTGCCAAGTTTAAAGTCTCTGCTACTATTTTCGCTGATATGACAGCTTTTTAAAAATTTAAGTCATTTTTCCATTTCGCGTGGAATGCCCCGTGTACAAATACACCTGCACTATGCTATTTCGTTGTCATAAAAGAAAATTGTAAATTCAGTAGATCAAATGCAATTTTCATAATATAATTTTTGTATTTATGGTTCTGATATTGAATTTCATAGATCCATATTGAAAACCTTAACAATAATTTATTTAACTGTAAATCTATTTGGTTATTTTGCTTTAAACTCCGTAACTGTACTGGGGAATCAAGATAAATCTCTTGAATAGTTTATAGTTTTTTGCATGGTTCAATTTATTTATGTTTCATCGAATTTAAACATATTTCTTGGCAATAATTAGAAAGCCCATTTTGATTTATTTGATTATAGATTGGCAAAACAAATACCGATTCGATTTGCGATGGTCGTGATCTACTCTAATTTTAATATAATTAAAAAAAAATGTACCCATTCGAAATGTTTACCTCGGTAATTAAATAATAACAGCATCCGATTGTTTGAAATTACTCTTTGATAATTTTAATTAAACCAGACAATAAAAGATAATGGCAATAAAAATAATTAAGCCAGGTTGCAATGCAAAGTAGAATTATTTAAATAGTTAAGTAAAGCAGCTTTTGCTTTTATCAGATTGAGAAATTAATTAACCAAAAGCATTACTTTCATTACCTGTGAATCTGCCGCCGACCAATGCGCTAGAAGAAAACAAACTTGTTTGCATCTAAAATAAACAACTCATTTAAACAGAACAATTGCATTTAAATTGCAAAATGCCCATAGTGATTTTATCTGTTTACT
Organism: Listronotus bonariensis; assembly: GCA_014170235.1. NCBI lineage: Eukaryota > Metazoa > Arthropoda > Insecta > Coleoptera > Curculionidae > Listronotus > Listronotus bonariensis. The sequence continues at coordinate 38,527 of JACEGR010000164.1, read as the reverse complement.
TTTATTGAAAATTCTTAGGCATTAAAGTACTCAAACGTCTTTTTATGTGGTATGGGAATCCTGATTCCACTTTATCTAGTCAATAAATAAAACATTCGTTAATACAATGCAATTAAAAAATTAAGACATTTGTTTATAAAACATAGGCGTACCATTAGAAAGAACCTTCAAAGGACCCCGCACTAACCTTATGGATTTTGGGTCCCAGTCGAATTGGCTAAAAATTTGATATTTTGTAGTTCTCGACTTTCTGATCAAAAAGTATCATTGGTTTAACGTGATCCTAGGAAAAGTTCCCAAGATATACAGTGTCCGCCAAACTGTAGGACAGATATGTAAATCTTTTTATTTTCAAAATTTATATATTTTTTTGAACATTATCTCTGCTTATCCAGTAACCTAAAAATCATTTATGACATCCGGCTCACAGGCGTCGGTCGGTTGGGTGGATTATTAATATAAATTAAATTAACAATTTAAAAAGTGACTTTAGTTGGTATAATATCTAAAAAAGGTATTTAAAAAGGTGTTTAGAATTTAATTTTAGACGGACAAGTAATATATATATATATATATATATATATATATATATATATATATATATATATATATATATATATATATATATATATATATATATATATATATATATACCTAACCCAATTTTGAAGGCATATAAATCCTTAAAGGGTACTGGGAAGTAAATGTAAAAATAAATATTCAATTAAATTGACTGAATTTATTTTATACACAGGGTGTTTCATGAAAAAAAAAGCAACATTAAATATTTCAAAAACAATAATATTTAGAATAATATTGTCTACGCCACTGTATTCTACGTAAAAAGCTATACAGGGTGTTATTTAATAAGTGTCCGATATTTCAGAGAGTGATTTTTCAAGTATTTTTAAGGTAAAAGTTCCTATGAACGTGTGGTCTAAGATGCTTCGCTTTCAAGATACAGGGTGTCAAAGTTTTATTTTTATTTATGTTTTTCTGCATAATTTCCTAAATAATGCCGATTTCCGAACGAAAATTGGTACCTGGGGTTTTTTGACATGAGAAATTTGAATTTGTTCTTAATTTAGCTCTTACTTGTAGAGGGCGCTAGCCACATGTATATTCTCACTTTCAAAGGCTCATGACTTTTTGTACAACCCTGTATTTACATTTTTGTTAAAGAAATGGATTCCTTATTCATTTTTACGTAAAAAGGTACTCTTATTAGATGACGCTAGGAGCAACCGTTTTCGAAATATTTTAGTTTAAAATAATCGATGCATACGCTTAGTAATAAATATGCTAAGTAAAGACCGGCTACTTGATAAAACCGTCATTTTCGGCGGTCTTTACTTAGCATATTTATTACTAAGCGTATCATCGATTATTTTAAACTAAAATATTTCGAAAACAGTTGCTCTAGCGTCATCTAATAAGAGTACCTTTTACGTAAAAATGACTAAGGAATCCATTTCTTTAACAAAAATGTAAATACAGGGTTGTACAAAAGTCATGAGCCTTTGAGTGAGAATATACATGTGACTAGCGCCCTCTACAAGTAGAGCTAAATTAGAACGAATTCAAATTTCTCATGTCAAAACCCCAGGTACCAATTTTCGTTCGAAAATCGGCATTATTTAGAAATTATGCAGAAAAAACATAAATAAAAATAAAACTTTGACACCCTGTATCTTGAAGCAGCACCTAGACCACACGTTCATAGGAACTTTTACCTTAAAAATACTTGAAAATCACTCTCTGAAATATCGGACACTTATTAAATAACACCCTGTATAGGAATCCGTTTAAACTTTTTTGATAGGTTGTGAGTTAACTGAAATGCAATTTTTCCAGTATCGCCCTGTAGTTCAAAAACCAAGAGGGCTATGACGGCTTTGTTTATGGCATCTTTTGTTTCACAAAAAAGTAGCTCAGGTTCGCAAAAACCGCAAGGTTTTATTTTTATTAATAACTAAGATATCCCGCAGTTTTAATCAAAATGGGACACCCTGGACATCTGGAAAACTAATTATAGGATCACGTTTGGCCAATAATAACTTTTGATCAGAAAGTCGAAAACCATAAAATATCAAATTTTTAGCCAATTAGACTGGAACCCAAAATCCATTAGGTTAGTGCGAGGTCCTTTAATCTTAAATAACTTTTTGTTTTTCTTTTCCGATTTTGACCCAAATTTTCGAAAGCTCTGAAATAATATACTGTCAACATTTTTTAGCAGATTATTTCATTTCAAAGCCCCAATTTTTTCTAACAGTTTTTTTATTCATATCAATATCTTTATTCTAAAATGAAACACATTTTTTTAAAAGACAATGAAACTTGAAACGGGTGTCATGTTATAATTTTAACTTTTACCTCCTTCAAAATTTTTATTTTTTAATGATAAAAAACAAATAAAAATATTAATTTGTTAAGTTGGTTTCGTAGTTTTCAAATCAGTAATTAGATTTTTGTTATCGCTTAAGATATATAGACTACGACAAACAAGTATGATTTGAAAAAAATCATCCTGTACATTATATAACCAGTAAAAAGATCTTTAAAAGACCTTCCAAAATTACTACATTTTATTCTACAAAAATAAAAGAGAAAAAAACTTCTTTCCTGTAATCTCCTTGCACTGCAAGGTTGGAGATGCAGACTTTCCCACTAGCCAAAGGTGTTTTTTCAGAGCTAATTGAGATCACCAACCGCAGAAATGTTTCGAATTATTTTGGTTTTAATCAGTAAGGTGTAGGCGATAACAAAAAACTCCAAAAAATTTCCTAAGAAGCTACATTTGATGTACTTATTTTTCTTAGTTTTGAAAATATTACCATCCAACCCTTAAGTTTCCCCACTATTTTCGCAATATAGCGTATATTACGAACAGCATAATTAAAATTGCATTGTTTTTTAATGTATTTCCTTTTAGAGTAAAGATACTAAATACTAAATCAAAAAATGTTAAGAAAAAGATGGGGCTTTAAAATTCAATACACTGGTAAAAAGTTGTGACGTTAAATTATACCAATGGTAAAAATTTGGATCAAAATGAAACATTTGGCTTTTGCCTGTATAGCACCTGATTTAATAAAACTTCTTGCAAGCCTCATATTAAATACTAATACTAAAGGAAGAAGCTACAACTGGACTATAGATAATTGAAATCGGTCAAAAAAACAAAAAGTTATATAAAATTAAACTTGAACAAAATTTTGTTTGCCCGTTTTTACGTGTTTGTACCTTAATAATTGGACTGCAACTATTTATTTAATATTTATAAATAATATTACTAAATTATTTATTTAAAGATCCTAACTTTAAATTGTAGAGCCTTTGTAATGTAAGCAGGTACCATAATTTATGAAAGTTACAAGACAGATTTAGTTAATTGTAGAAGCTCAATGTAATTTACTTTTTGTACTTTGTTACACTTAAATAACTCCATTATTGGTCTTTTTTATCCAGTGGAATTTGGTTTTTAATAGTTTGTGACCATTAGGTTTAAAACCAACAGCACATTATTTAAAGATTAAACACATAGGCGTATGTATACGCCTATGTACACATTTATAATAGGAAAACAAATATGTAAAATTATTTCTTATCAACGTTTTTATTTATTTATTTGAATGTTATTTGAATAATACACTAGCCTGGGCCGAAAAAATTGCCTTTTTTTCTTAAAAATTTTATCTTAAATTTTGTTCAAGGTGGCAAAAAAATTATTGTGTAAGTTTGAGCCCTTAATAATAATATTAAGAGGTCTATCTATTCTTAATTTTAAATTTTAAATTGTATTTCTATTTTTGCGTCAGAGCTGTCTAAATATCGAGATAAAAAAATATCTGCACAAATATGTTTAGGGAATTATTGTCTTCAAAACACACAGATAATCGAAAAAATAAATATAAAGAAAGAAACAAGCCCTGTAACATTTTAAAACGCTTTAAAGTTGTAAATCTATAGAACTGATAAAAGAGGCTTTAAAATTGATATAAAAAGATTTTTAATAAATGTGGACTTGTCCTCTTATTGAATGAACAATTCTCAATTGTTATAAATATTTATTGAAAACGCTGTTGTCTAAATTATTTTACTTTAGTACCATTTTACTTGCTTCAAAATTTCAATTACACGCCAGTGATTATCGTGAGCACTAGTTAGAAAAAAATCAATCTAAAATCAAACTACCAGAGTCCTCTGGACTGTTAATTGAAGTGTGTAATTAGAATTTGCATTGCTTCACCATGATGCATATCGAACTTAATGGCCCTAACAAGCAGGACCATCGTGCATGAACTGTATCTTCTCTATATTGCCGAGAAGTTAAAGCTGTAAAAAAACCTATTAAATGTTTTTTTTAAAGCATATCGAAAATGTTGTTCAAGGTGACAAAAAAATATATCGTAATGGTTTGAGCCCTTAACATAAAAATTAAAAGGTTTATCATCGCGACTAACAGTTCTTTAACAACATTTTTTTATTTGAAATTCGCAAACTGTTGACCTGAAAAATTTTATCAACACACAATAAAAAAATAAATAAATTCCCTACAAAAAGCTTTCGTTTTAAATTGTCGTCAAATCAGCCGTTTCCATGTAAACGAACTATGAACATTAAACTATTTTTTAAATTATGTTTCTTGACTTTGGATTTTTGGTACTACTACAAAACTAACATTTAAATAAATATAATACATCCTACAAAAAATTAAGCGCTACAAAAATGTCTCTTAACATTTTTTAATAAACTCCTTTTATCAAAAGTTATTCAACGTTAAACTTGAATCCAAATGTACTTTTAACGTCGAATAACTTGTGAAGAAGTGAATTTATTGGTAATGTTAAGAGACCTTTTCTGTATCGCATTAAAGTTTCTTTAAAAATAGGTATTCGATTTGTTTAAATACTGGTATTTGTAGAAGTAACAAAAATCCAAACTAGAAACAAAGTTGAAAAAATAGTTTAATGTCAAAGACCGTTTACATGGAAACGGCTCATTTGACTGACAATTTACGAAAAGACTTTTTGTAGGAAATTCAATTTTCTTAAATAATGTGTGGTAACATTTTTCAGATCAACAGTTTGCAAGTTTTGCATACAAAAAATGTTGTCAAAAAAACTGTTAGTCGCGACGATTTGACCTGAATATTAATATTAAAAGCTCATTTCTTTAAGAAATATTTTTTCTTACCTTAAATAATATTTTTGATACATTTAAAAAAAAAAGTCTAACAAGTTTTGACCAGTTAAAATGAAATTTTTGGAAGTTTTTAAATTCCAAGAAACACATATAAAAAAACTCAAATTATCATAAAATCAGAACTAACTTTAACCAACTAGAAGGGCCAGAAGGCGTCGTGACTTGCAAAATCGTTATTTGGTAGTAACATATTTTTAGATTAAAGACTGAAAAGGTCCTTTTAGCTCTCACTACGTATAATAGTCCTGGTTAGTTCTGGTTTTTGGATGTTTGTTTAACACGAATTTTGCAACGCGACATTTAGTGTATTCCTTTTACCTTGTAGAACCGTTCTCTAAACATACACATACACATAAACAAAATAATAGTTTTTATATACACGTCATGCCAACTCGATTCGAGAAATTGATTTCTTAGTGTTATTGTTGCTTTAGACCTTCTCTTTACACGAAATAACAAAAATTTTGCATTGAACATTTATAGTGGCACGACGTGAATATAAATTTTTTTAGTTTAAAGATGTTAGATCCTGCATTTAAAAAATTTAACACAGTATACTTGAGACATAGCAGTCTGTCACACCTAACTGCAACAAAGAGCTTTGCTTACTTCAGATAGTTAAACACATCAAGTTACATCATGACAATGCAATGGCAAATCGACTTAGTCGGAATTATTTGCAGCAAATCGATTTATCATTACGTGAGTATCTTCCTACGGCCCGGCCATTGCACTCATTATTGATTACGTTTTTGTTTCTTCGGGGTAAAAACGCTGTCTTTAATGAGTAGTTTATAAGATAAAAGTGATTTGAATAAATGCTTAACTGCATTGTGAAAGACGTCAAGGTTGGGATTCCACAGGGTGTCTCTAAAAGGCGCGAAAAAAAAAAGATACCATAGATTCTTGAGGCTAAAATATGACGATACAACCCAACTTACCTTAGTCCAAAAGTGGATGATTTCGGAGATACAGGGTGTTAAACATGTATTCTGGTCTTAGTTCTTTTTAAATATTTTTCTAATAATGGGTGAATTGTCACAATATTTGGCTATAAGGGATTTTGAAAGGTGAGAAATAAGAATCTGCTATAAATTTGATTGTTAACTTTAGGGGACGCCACCTGCGATAGCTTGAACAATATAAAAACAAAATAATTTTTTGAACCACTTTGTGTAACTGTTAAAAGAAATATTCCTATTCTTTAACATATTTAAAAAAATCACTTTCTGTACGGCCAGGTCTAAGGTATACAGAGTGTTTTAGAATTGGATGCTAATCTTTTACAGTGTGAATCCTTAGATGATTAAAAAAAAGTCCAAATAAACCCATGTCCTAATAAATTTATTTTTTGTAATACAGGGTGGTAAAATTTAACAAAAATAAGCTTTGTTACCAATGTTAGGCCATTTAGGACATAGGTTTATATAAACTTCTCTTCCTTAAATTACGTAAGGATTTATACTTTAAAAGATTAGCATCTAATTCTAAAACACCCTGTTTAGCTTAGACATGGCCACACAGAAAGCGATTTTTTAAAATCCAGCTATCTTAGAAACGGCTGCCTAAATCAACATTTACTAAGTATATCTTTTTTATGTAAAATATGTTGAAAAAAATATATATAAAAAAAGTAACATACAAAGTGGCTCAAAAAAGTTATTACGTTTTTAATGTGTGCAAGACACCGTAGGTGGCGCCCTCTAAAGTTAACAATAAAATTGATAGCAAATTCTTATATTTTAACTTCTAAAACCCCTTTTGCTGACTATTGTGACAATAGACCCATTTTTAACAAAATTATTTATAAAAAACTAAAACCAAAATAAATTTTTGACACCCTGTATCTCCGAAATCATCAACTAGTTTGTACGTAACACTGATACGTATACATACAGGCAGGTCCAATGTAGTAGAAACATAGAAAAACTTAGGCGAATTGACTTACATTCGCCTGACTTAAGCAAGCGTAAACAAAATTCGCAAAAACAATGCGATAAATGTGAAATGTTTTTAAAGATTTAATTTTAGGCTCCCACACATGGGTCGGCAAAACGACGAGAACGCGAGTTTTACAGACATCGACAGCACGTAAGCATATAAGCGCGATCTTAGCAATCTGTGTCTGCGGTCAGGTTCGGGGAACATCGGCGCACCCTGATCGACATATGATTTCATTGGCTGAGAATAAAGTAAAAATTGACCAACGTATGCTCATCTCTGTACGGTTGTCTCTACTTCAAACACAGTTTGTTTTTTAGAATAAAATAAAATTAAAATGGCTTGAAAAAATACATTTCCTATTTGAAAAACTATTAAACTTTAACAATTATTTATCACTATCAAATAAAACAAAATCCCGAAACTTTATTAAATAAACAAAGAGAACCACGAACTAGCAATTCTATCAATTGACCCAAAGTACAGGTATATTGGAATATGGTATTCCGTGTATTCCAAATTATATTCACATTTTTTTATAAACATACTGCCAACACTTTATCTTAGCAACTAATATGTTTTAGCAGCGGCCATTTTCTTCTTTTACCACCTATTTTTCTTTTTGTATTCTTAAGCACCATCTCAAATTCATCATTACTAAAAAAATACAACCTTTAGTATTCGAAATTAACAACCTACCATCCTAACCCAAAATGGCATTTCAAATTTTTAATTCTAGAAATATTTACAAAATCAAAGTTAAATCACTAACTAAAAAGGTCACATAGCAGGATTAATAATTACATTAAATATCTTACGCATTGCAGTAAATTTTATCATAGGTTGCATACTTACCAAAAAGTTTTTATATCTGTATTTTCGTTTCGTCGGGGCTAGTAGCCTGAACCTCAAAATGGCCTCCTGTTTTAAATGCTTGGTGGCTGAGTGTGTCTTACGACGTTATGTTTATGGGAAAAACATATATGGCCTTAATATTTATTTCGGAATCGAAATATTCCAAATTACCTGCAGTATCCCAAATACGCTGCAGTTCCTCTACATATTGTCTAAAGCTCGTCGAATCTAGGTCTCGTCGCTGTTTCACCAAAGAATACCAATCCATAGAACCCCACAAGTAACATTTCAGCGTACTCTAAAAATTTTTAGTACCTACCCTGACCAACAGATTGCGAAAGTAGTACGATGTCGCTTTGCTAATACGATTACCATCAGAAATTGATAGCAGTCGCTGACGAGCAGTAGGCCCGATCAGTTAGAGTGAGGATATCCGCAAAATTTAATAAAAATAAAATCCCCGATAAATGGTAGTATCCATAAGATTATTAAATTTATGATTTCAGAATAGGATATATCGATGGGTTTTTGACAAAACATCGTAAGCGACATTCGTCAGTTTTACGAGAAACGTTTTTTTTTTCATTGGCTTTATTTCAGATGAAGATATGTTCTATATTGGTTCGGCGGTTCATTTTATTAATGGTAGTTATTTGGATACACGCCAAAAAATAAATTAAAAGTACCAAAAAACAAAAAAATTAAAGCCAGTAAATAGAGAACTAAAAATCGACGTTTCGGTGGCAAGTCTGCCACCGTTGTCAAGATAAATTGAATGAAAATAAAAATCTTAAAAATTAACTATTATTTAGGTTTAGAATTAAAAAATTTTTAACTCTTTTTTTTAGGAGATTTTGAAAATTTTGACATTAAATGTCAAATATGTTTGTTTTGTAATTCAAATTAAGAACAAATCCAAAAAAACATTCAGATCTTGGGTTTTCTTTAAAAATAACGCGATGGGAAGAAAAAATCGTTTCCCGCAAAATTGGCGAATGTCGCTTACGATGTTTTGTCAAAAACCCATCGATATATCCTATTCTGAAATCATAAATTTAATAATCTTATGGATACTGGGTCCATTTATCGGGAATTATATTTTTATTAAATTTTGCCTATATCCCTCACTCTAACTGATCGGGCCGACTGCTCGTCAGCGACTGCTATCAATTTCTGATGGTAATCCTATTAGCAAAGCGACATCAGTTACCACTTTCGCCATCTGTTGATCAGGGTGGATACTAAAATTTTTACGGTACGCTAAAATCTCACTTGTGGGTTTCTATGGATTGGTATTCTTTGGTTTCACCGACCCATGTGCGGAGTGAGTAAAATATGATTTGATTTCTTACAGCCGCGGCTATTGCAAATACGGGGTAAGTATCGAAGCATACAGTATTAAATTAATCAGTTCCTTGCCTATGTTTCTAGTAGCGTGGACCTGTCTGTATAATGCTTTAATTAGATTCCTATCTATGGCATGGTAATAAAAATGTGTTTAAAGCAGTTAACTAACCACCAAGAGAACTACGTATTAACGTGCCCCCGTAGTGCAAATAAGATACTATAAAAACTATTTTTTATGTCTCTCATTTTCTCTAACTACTTTTGCGTCTACAAATTATCGTAAACTGTTCCATTTCAACATTTTAAATTCATCGCTCGTTGCTTTGCTTCAGTGAGCACACCAATTCACAAGCTGAAAAATGCTGCACCTTTCGGTATGCTTCAGATTAGCAATACGGACGAAAACTGCAAGTTATTACCATTACAATACAACATCATACAGAGTGTGTAATATAATGGTGCAACGATTAAATAACACTACTCATGTAATAAATCATTTGTCTTCAATATTGTTAATTTTCATAATTTCATAAATCAGTATTAAAGGGTTTTCTTATGGTGAATTCACGTCGTCGCCCTAGTGCACACTAAGCTCGAACTCTGGCAGTGCAGTGCAAATTTTCATATTCACGCAAAAGAGTTTTGTCGATCAATAAATGTACGTGTTCATTGTGTTCAATGAATTTGCCCACACTCTAAGCGATCAATTTTGTATTCATGGCGCAGATGTTACACTCCGGGGATTCAAGCTTTTGGAACCGATGTTTTTGGCGGTGTCGTAGCAGGGAACTGAACGTCCTAACCCAAAAATTATAATATTGTTTTTCTTTTCGTGTGCTAGCCGATTTTTATGTGACATAAATGTAATAAATTGTAATTGAACTGGTGCAGAGCGAAATTAGAATTGCTCGCTCCAAGTGCCTGTTTTATAAATTTATTATCAGTTAAAAAGTATAGGGGTACTAAGGGTCTATCCTCAACTATTTTTCATTCGGCTTACATTATTTAATTAAATAATGTTAATTAATAAAATATCAATATTACTTTAAAGTCAGTAAAATGTTTACCTATTAGTAGATTTTATATTAGTTTTTCATGATAAATTATTCTTTAAATAAAGAACTACAGATAGTTATGCTATATTACAAGAAAATGGCAGTAAAACAAAAAAAATTATATATAAGAAACATTTACTTATTCAATTTTGTCCTATTTTTACAAATAAAGGTACTTTACTCTTGGTCATTTTTCATATCTTTGGTTATATTATAGTTTTCAACACTTTGGGTCCATTTGTCCTCTTGTAACACTGCCCTGGGACACACTGTATAATACTGTATCAATAATTGTTTGAGGTGAGGCCCTTTTTATTTTCTGGTATAATAAAAAATAAGTTTTGACGGATAAATTTCGGGCTTGCAATAGTTACTTTTTTACAAGGACCTTTCCTTTGGTCTTAAAAATTTTAAGAACGCAAAAAAGACATACAGTTCCCGTCATTCCGATGTTTTTCGGGCCCCCTAAGCCCCCACCCCAGGTTCAATGACTAGTTATGAATATATTACGAATATTTTTGTGCATGGTTAAAATATATTAAATTAATTAATATGCGTTAGGCATGGCCAATATACAAATTTTGTGTAATTTTGCTACAATTTAAAATTCAAAGTTATTTAAATTATTAAACTAGCAAGCTAGTAAGTTAAAGTAATTTTTTAGTTACAAGGTATGGCTGTATTGTTAATTTTCATACAAAATTGCTTTTTTAATAATTATATTACTCTCATTACCGATTAGTTATACCGGAAACCAAAGATATCAACATGCACTTAAACGACAAAGTAATAATTCTAAATATTTTTCTGTAATTTCGTTCGTTGCAGAACTTGGTGATTAAATTTAAATTTATGGCAGTCCATAAACTAGCAGATTTTATTTTATATCAATGGATTTTCGTGATGTTCGTGCAACAAAGATTTATGTTTCTAGAAGGACAAATCATGTTGCATGCAAACAAGCTGTAAGTATGCTTATTTCAAAACGAAGTTTTTTTACGTTTATTCTGTTTTTACTGTTTTTAATTTTTAAGATATTAAATTACTGCCAGTTTTGTCTTCAAGATAGCCCTGAATACAAGCCCAGAATAATTTTCGCTACTTTGTGCTTTAAAATTTAGTACATGTATAATAAGGGGTAATTTTCAGGCCAAAATAAAAAGATTTTTCTATGACTTTGGATTTAACTTCAACGTCGAATACCTTTTAAGGAATGAATTTATTGAAAAATGTTAAGAGACCTTTTTGTAGCGCATACAATTTCCTTTAAAAATATGTATTAGACTTATTTCACTATTAAGATTTGTAGTAGTAACAAAAATCCAAACTTAAGAAACAAAATTAAAAAATAGTTCAATGTTCGAAGCCCGATGAAATGGAAACGGCTTATTGGACGACAGTTTACAAACAAAGCTTTTTGAAGGGAATTTAATTTTCTTTAAGAATGTGTGTTGGTAAAATATTTCAGATTAACAAATTGCAAGTACAGCATTAAAAAAAAAGGTTGCTGCTGTTAGTCGTGAAGATAGACCACTTTAATATTAATATTAAGGGCTCAAACCTTCACGATATGTTTTTGACCTTTTGTGGTACAACTCCAGCAGATGACGGATGTTGTGCTGTCTCTTATATTGGGCATTTATATTGACACCTGTCATTCAGCACAGAAGTATTTTTGACCATGTGAATACCTGGTCCCAAAAAATACCTTTTATTCTGGGAAACATTTATACCGATGTCAAGTTGTAGTTTAATATTAAATTTGCGTTATTATGCGAAACTATGTAGATCCCCTTCGCATAATAACAAAAACACGATATCCCAGGAATCCCCTATATAATCCGTCAAATCAGCTACTGTATGACACCACCCACATCCAACCAATTTTTGACAGGCTAAAACAGTTATATAAAAAATTTGCCTTGAAGCAGTACAATATCGCCCTTCTCCAACCATTATGCAAACAGAGAACTGACTACCAGCAACAAAACCCAGCATTTAGGATTCTAACCAGAACAATTATAGAACATTTACAAGAAATGAGCATTGAATTAACTTTTACTTATAAACATAGGCTAATTTGTAGTATTCTGTATAACGTTACTAAATGTAATAACTATTAATATTTGTATAATTAACATAATTAAATATCCTGTTAAAGTTAAACACAATCAAACATTAAAGCTTTATCTACATTTCAACAATATTTATTTTCCAGAATCAACTTTAAAATATTTTTCTACAACATTATGCAAGCAGACTGGACATAAATATTTAAACTTAAGCCACGTACAGACTTGGATACAATCGGCGAAAACATTTGTTGGTCGACTGTATCTTGAATGTTGCACATCGGTCGGCCGACTTGTTGCAAACGCCATGGCAACATCCATGGGCGTTTTCATCCAAGGAATCGGCAAGACGCCTGTTTTCCATTTAATATGGAAAACATTGGCAGGTTTGTAGGAGCTTTAAAACTAGTGTGGACGCGAAACACTTGTATCTGCAAATGTTGGCCAACTTTGTTGCTGAAAAATTTCTTGAACAAGATACAGTCGGCCGACAATGTTGTCCCGATTGTATCCAAGTCTGTACATGGCTTTATTGATTGTAATTTTGTTTTTATGAAAACAAAAGGCATAACACACTCGTTTATTATCATTTTAATATTTTAGCAATTTTAAAAATTTAAATTAACCAGGTGAAGTAATTTAATGACGAATTAAACAATTGTGTTTATCAATCCTGTCAATTTCGGGGATATGGCACCACACATTCTTTTAAATGAATACAGGAACGAGTAGGTATGGGCAATTATCTTCAAAACGCTCCAAACAAAATTCGTCAAAATTAGTACAGGAGAGTAACTGGACATTCTAAATTCAGGAATTCCGTTTTTGCGATGTTTCCAAGATTCTTCAGAAGAAAGTTAAGGAAGGGGAATAAGAAAATTTAATTATAAAACATCGCAAATGCAATTCCTGAATTTAGTATGTCCACTTACACCCCTGTACTTATTTGGGCGAATTTCGGTTGGATAGTTTTTGAGATAATTGACTATTCCTAGTCGTTTTTGTAGAAATTTTGGAAGAAGCATGATGCCATATCTCCGGAATTGACAGGAGTAAAAACGATAATATCAGGACATAGTAAAGTTGTTACAGGCAATTGATAACAATCAAAAAAAAATAAAAATTAGGGTATTTCATTTAAAATTTTGAAACTCCCTAGCTATAAAAATTGGCAACTTTGCAAATACAATTTTTGAATTCTTCATGTTTAGTTACCTTTCGCACAAAGTTTGGTTCCTTTATGTTTGACAGTTGCTGAGATAATCCACCGTTCCGATTTTTTCTACTAACCCTGTAGTATAGTATATTGTATTGTGTGTCAACAAATATCTTAATAAATAAAAAAATATATTAAATTCTCTAGTAAATTATAAGTGACCGTACCGTTTAAGTCAGCGCATCTTTTTCTGGGCTGCTTATTATTCCAATTATAACCTCTAAAATAACACCCACTTTAATACCTAATAGAATAAATAATATTATTAAACTTTATAGTTAAGCCCCATTAAATAGAAAAAAACCTTTAATAAATCAAGTAATCAAGAGATTAGAGTAACTATGCATCTTTCTTTAAGTTCAGAAATTAATAATTACCATATTTTAATAATTCATCACTATAACATAAAAACATAATAGTATCTACTATACAATAAGTTGTTAAATAAAAAAATATATTTTATGATACTTTTTCAGCTAATCATTTATAATTTTCCATTGCAGAACAATATTGTTCATTACATCATTAAGTTCATCAAGAGCAAGATAACAATAAATGCGAATGTGCGCTTGTATTAAAACTCCACCGTTAACAATACTTCACACGTATTGGCAATTCAAATTAAGAAGCAGCAGTGTTGCAATTCGGTCAATCAGCTGCTAAAAAATGGGTATCTTGATCAAAAGTGTAAAAATATTTACCATATTTACAGAAATATACGATTTTGGGTTTGCGTCTCGGCTAGAAGAAAAAGCACTTTTGAAAACAAGACATTAAATTTTAGAAAAATATTAGGCATCATACTCTAAAAACCTATGTAAATACAAAGAGTAGTTACCAACTAACGTTTCGCGTAATTTTATATAAAGTGACAAAACGTAAGTTTTTGAACATTAACTCTTAAACTGCAGGCATAACAAATCCGACTTTGCACCTTTTGCTTCATGGCAGAATTGTTTACGGAATCTATGATGACAACCACCAAAACACTTAGCACAAATTGTACATTAATTCTTTTGTATTTTTTATTGCATTAATTCAATAAATTATAAAAATTATTTAAAAACGCGAAATTAACTGCCACAACAACAAGAAACGCTTGACTATGAATTGTTATGGACTCTTATACTAGTTCAAAATTATGCCGATGAGGGCTTTTTAACAAAGTCGCAAGCTTAATTTAAATTATCAAATATCTTCTTCGATACATAGTTTAAATTATTATTATTGTTAGTGTATTAACATCGATATGGATTTCCGTACTAAAATTGTATTAATTTTCAATTTATTTATTGCATGGAGTTTAGTTCTACATAATGATAAATTTATATTCAAATGGATTGTTTTTAAACATGGCAAAAAGGAAATTACAGACATATTACTATCATCCGAACAGTAATAGATTCCAAGCATCTCAATAAAATATAAACTAGGTACAGTTATACCGCTGAAACAACACACACTTTAATACACCTTAAAGAATAATAGGAAAAAACCACATAGTTAAGTCACATTTAATATAAAAACCCCTTTATGCATTTAATAAATCAAGCAAACAAAAGATTAGACTGACTATCTTTCTTCAAGTTTATAAATTTAGAATTACCATATTTTAATAATTCATCTTTACAACATAAAAACATAATGGTATCTACTACACAATAAGTTGTTAAATATAAAATAATATATTGTATGATACTTTTTAGCTGATCATCTATAATTTTCCATTGCAGAACAATATTGTTCATTACGTCATTAAGTTCATCAAGAATAAGATAAGAATAAATGCGAATGTGCGATTGTATTAAAACTCCACCGGTAACAATCCTTCACACATATTATCTTCTTAGATACAGCTTAAATTATTATTATTGTTAGTGTATTAACATCGATATGGACTTCCGTACTAAAGTGGTATTAATTTTCAATTTATTTATTGCATTGAGTTAGGTTATACCTAATAATAAATTTATATTTAAATGGATTGTTTTTAAGCATGGCAAAAGGGGAATTACAGATATATTACCATCATCAGAACAGTAATAGATTCCAATCACATCAATAAAATATAAACTACAAGAAAAATCTGGAAGATACAGTTATGAATATTTAATACGTATAAATTCAAGAAAAACAGATAAATATGTCGGCTCATCATTGATTCTATGGATAGTGGCAACTTTTAATTAAAACAACTTTTTACGGACGTTAATAAAGGGTAATTAAGAGGTATTTATTTTTCGATATAGTCTTCGTGTAGCTCAATACATTTATTTCCTTGATGCTCAAGAGTCTTTATGCCATTGCTGCAAATCCGATGGAGCCAAGTTAGGTAAATAAAATGCATGAAAAACCAGCTCAAAGCCTGACTGATGAATTTTGTGCCATGACAATTAACAATTTGTCGCAAGGTGCATTGCCCTGGTTTAACGGACTTCTCGTTTATTGCTAAATCAGGATGTTTCTCGCAAATATATCTTTGGCATTCCAAAAAATTTTTGTCATAAAAATTGGAATTGGAATAAATTTTCTTTGCGTTCTTTGAAATTTGTTCGCCTTGTGCCTTACTGTCCATTGTTAATTGTTTTGTGTTTGACGTATAGTTGTTTCATTAACAGTAACAAACAATGGTGCGGATTCAGTGAGTTCTCTCCTTTGGTATGCCCATTAGCGTGGGCCATTTTTATTTTTAAATTAAAAATATTGTTCAAGGTGCCAAAAAATATCGTGAAGGTTTAAACCCTTAATATTAATATTAGGAGGTCTATCTTCGCGACTAACAGTGTTTTGACAACAATCTTTCTTATATCTAAAACTCGCAAATTGTATATTACCAACACACATTCATAAAAAATTAAATCCCCTACAAAAAATCTCCCCTTGTAAACTGTCGTCAAACAAACCGTCCCCATGTAATCGGGCCTTGAACATTAAACTATTTTTTAATTTTGTGTCTTAAATTTGGATTTTTGTTAATACTGCAAATATCGATATTTAAATATTAATTCATTAAACAGCTTATGACGTAAAAGTTAAATTCAAAAGTAATTTCAACGTCCAATAACTTTTTAAGAGTGAATTTATAAAAAAATGTTCAAAGAGACCTTTTTGTAGCACATCTTATTATTTTTTTAAATATGCATTGGATTTATTTAAATATTGGTATTTGCAGTGTTAACAAGAATTTAAACTCAAGAAACAAATTCAAAAAAATAATTTAATGTTCAAAGCCCGACTACATGGAAACGGCTTATTTGACGACAATTTAAGAAAAGATCTTTCTTTAAGAAGGTGTGTTGGCAAAATTTATCAGGTCAACGAAGTTTTGAAAAAAAGCTTGTCAAACTACTGTTAGTACTTAATATTAATATTAAGGGCTCAAACCTTTAACAATATTTCTAATTCATTAAAAAAAAAATGGTCTAGTCTAATGCCCATATTCTTAGTCATCTTTCCAGCTTCAGCCGGCAATCATCAAAATAGGGTTATGGACTTTCTGCATACAGAAGCTGCCGTTTTCGGCCTGCTGGAACGTAGAACATCACTAGTGCTCGTACGACTATGTTCAAAGTCTGTAACCCAAGTTTAAACCATGGAAAATGAAGGCGCTGTCTTACCTAAAGTAGCATCTAACTCCGCTTAAATTTCTGGAGAAAGCCAATGTTAAAATAATAATATTGTATTACTCCATGTACTTTAATAGGGTTAGTTTACTGGTTGTTAATGTAAATTTGATACAAATTTTTTGACATGATACTGGAACCCAATGTAAGGTTCTGTTTTGTGTAGTGCCCTGTGATTATCAATCGGTTCCTTTAAAAGAAATTGCATTAAGTGTAAGTTTACTATTTTCTTATTTTTAAGAACGAAACAAAAGTGATATTTAATTTGGGTATATAATAATAATGACACTAATAGGTACCTTGTGCAGAGCTTATACCAAGTATATCTCTTAAAATAGACACGTAGGTAGGTACACATTTATTAATAAACCGATACATGAATATAAGTAATTTAACACTTCCTGATTACCGTGTAGTAAAACTATGTCATTGAATCGACATAGTGAAAAAATTGATGTTTTCCAAGCCGCTAGGTAAATAGATCTTGACACTGAGAAAGCAGCGCTTGTTTTCATTTTTTAATTATTAGTTTTACTTTTAGAATCGACAGATATGAACATAAACATACATATTACATATAAACATATGTATACGTACTGAGATTATCAGATCTTTATAATACAAAATTAGAGATATTTGATTTAAAGATGTTAATTTAATTTAAGAAAAAAAAGGCTAAGTATTTTATCTTTAAGACAACCCACGAAGGTTTATGTAGTATTGTATTATAATATTTTCATGACAGAACATTACCTCTTCTTCTTCTTACAGTGCTTAAAAAAACTATTTAATCAGCAAAGGGGTAAATTTTTAAAAAATCGAACGATTTATTTTACCAACGTATTTTTCGTTTAAGTGTCTAAAAATGCCATTATTTTTTAAATATTTAAATTGTTATTTAATACTATAAAAATAATTTATAGTGATATACCGGCTTTTTAGACGGCGCACAATGCAGCGAGCTTATGGGGCTGCTGGACAACATTAATATATCGGAAATTAATAGAGATATCAAATGTGGTATTTTCGTAATGCTTTTTGGACAATCCTTATAGTGGTGATATATTATACAGAGTGTTCAATGACCTTTTTGTTGGGTACAAGCAAAAATCTAAAAAGAATGGGACCGCTTCGGTCCTGGTCCTGAGAAATAGCGAGCTGACATTTAAATTAAAAATGTTTAAACAATTTTAATTTAAATGCAAGTTAATCTTTACTTTAATTTTTAACCTAATTTTATCTTGACAACGGTGGCAGACTTGCCACCAAAACGTCGATTTTTGATTAGATTTGTTTCAGGCGTCCAGCCAGTTCATAGGGGTCAATGGGGCTGAACAGGGTCAGCTCGCTATACCCGGATTTTGGCGTGTACCCAACAAAAAGGTCATGGAATAAATAAATCCGCCTAACCAATATAGAGCATATCTTCATTTAAAAATATCATACTTTTTGTCCTACACTGTATATCAAAAAAGATTATAAAAATTTGACAATTGTTTTGAAAACTACACAATTAACCCAATAAACTGATATTTTTGTTAATTTCGGAGGATATATACTATTTTATATATTCTTTTATAACTTAGTGACTTTGCTAAAACAAAACCATAAATACACAGATCTGCACCATTTTCTTCTAATAAGAAAAACAAATTAATGGACATGAAATAATTAGATCCAAAAGATGCAATTTTTAAGAAATTTACACGTATTTGTCGCCTTCATCATAAAAGATTCATAAAGAAGTAAAAATTCTTGCTATTTAGGCAAAGTCATAACTGATATACATTCGTGTTAATATACTATCAGCAATTTCTCTATACTTTAAAGCCATAAATTTCAATGATGCGTGGACATACAAATCTATAATTTAAGGATATGATTATTTGGTCAATTTAGTATAATTTTTACTAAAAATATTTCTCAAGCTAATAAACAAAAATAAGGTTTTTGTCCATAGATCGCTGCATTGTGCGGCGCGTCGTAACGACCTCACAAAGCCACATTTACGGCATTAAAACAAAAAGAAATAATAGACAGTTTTGCGAGTCGAGACTCTTTTATTGCAAAATTTCCTTCTCTTTTAGGACCTTTTTTTAAAAGTCCTTTAATGTCATTATTTTTAAAGTAACTAACAAGATATTAAACAACTTTTTCTATTTTTCTTATGATGTTTATTACAATCGCATTTTCTTATGTGCTAAAAAGCCCTTAAAAACATTTTTCTAGACGTCATTCCGAATCGAACAATCGCACATATTTTAAGAAGCTTTATTTCTATTTTCACGTTTTTGAACTCGTTGACTAGACTATTAAGTAATGCTCGCAACTTATTAATATTTAGTAGGTTAACATGCTATGTTCTGTCTAATTAAAACCGAAAACCAAAAATCTCTTGACTCACAAGTTAAAAAATAAATAATTTTGCTCTTGCTACGTATGTAAATTAAAATGTAAATAAACTAAACGAGAAACAAGAGCAAACCCTGAAGAGCCACTTAATTTAAGACTGAACGTAAACCAACGAAAGCACCATTACTATCAAAACGGTAGTGTAGTGTGGCCTATGACCCAGTACTCCAAGAAGGATGATACTTCAAGATTCTCAAGTAATTAGCTAAAAACCTTAATGAATGTTCATGAGATATCGAGAACCTTTATACAGAGTGATGCAATTCTTATTTCGGAAAAATAAAAGGTATATTCTTTCTCTTTTGGTCCACATTTTAGTATATATTTAAGTAGACATCATAAACATGATTTTATGACTTAAAGTAAATTTTATTGTTTAATAATATCTTCCTTGGATGGATGCCATATGCTTTAACGGCTACTTTTACCTCTTTTTTCCACCCATAAATGTTTTGAGATTTAAAAACAGTTAGAAGTTAAATGCAGCTAAATCTGCCGGATATTGCAACAATTGGAACTTTAACTAACTGATTTTTACTTTTAGCTGACCCAAAAACTTGTGCAGTAGCTTGAGTCTACTATCTTGCCAGTTTAAGGTAATCCACAAATATATATATATATATTTAGGAATGTAATATATATATATATATATATATATATATATATATATATATATATATATATATATATATATATATATATATATATATATATATATATATATATATATATATATATATATATATATATATATATTACATTCCTAAAAACTAATGCCATTATCTTTTTCACACAGCTTTCCTAAACTCAAAATATTGTAGACACTGTCTATTGACTGGCCTAGAGCTTCTACTGAATGTTTTTTAGCCAAATTATAATCTTCCTGTAGTTTTGCTACAACTTCTGGTATTGGTGCACTATTTCGAAGTGCTGGATGGGATGGATCGGCTTCAATCATATTCAATTTTTTTAGAAAAAATATTGTTATTTTAAACAAATTAAAACGATGTACCTAAAACGCCATCTTTTTGAAGCCTTCTTAAAAATACTATCTAAATTTTAATTCGTTTTAAAACACGTCGAGTTTT
Organism: Listronotus bonariensis; assembly: GCA_014170235.1. NCBI lineage: Eukaryota > Metazoa > Arthropoda > Insecta > Coleoptera > Curculionidae > Listronotus > Listronotus bonariensis. Next base: position 17,710 of record JACEGR010000164.1, on the reverse strand, counting down.
GTTAAGATAATTTAAACACTTATATATTTTTAGGTAATTGTTATCATAGATAACCCAAATTTAAATCCGCACTGCTTATAAGCATATTTGGGATCTTTATTACAATACTGGCTCACCATCCCTCACCCTGCTCCCCGTACTCCGAACGGAAAACCAAGACAACGCGAAGATAAATTATGCTCGATATTTCTGAAAGTCCGTTCGGCGCCTGCGCGTTGTCATTAGGTGACAATGGGTGATGACTGGTACCCAACCGCCCACATGAAACGTAATTTTGTTCCGCGCAGGTGAAAACCATTGGCAATCCATCCATCAGTGGAAATTATATACTGTTTTTGTCTTTTTCAGTGATATAAACATAAATATATTACACTTGTTTTTTTATGTGGTCCATAAATTCTCCTGGGATCAGCGCTTTAATTTTAAGCCATAATTTCTGAGTCACCCTGTATATTAAAATCAAGCTCTTTGTTTCGCTTCGACCCAACTTTGCGTTTACTAACAGCAAATAATACAAAAAATATATAGCTGTTTACTTAATCTTATTTTGCGTCTAAAACAAAGACTCCATCTTAAGATAATTTTATATATAAGAAGCAATTCAAAAATAAATTCTATTTAACAGGATAATGGGTCTGATTAAGTCAGATACGCTATTTTCTAAAATAGCACAAGGAGGAAGTAATTATACTCACTACACTTAAAACCTACTATGTTAGTAGTTTCCACTTGAAAGTCGGAGTTTTAAGTGCATATCACACCAACACTTGATTTATCTTGGGAATATTAGAACGGAAATGTGTACCTAAGACTATTGCTTCTTCTAATGGTCAATATTTACATAAATGCCAAAATGTTATTACTTTACATACACCTACTAGATGAAAAATATAGCAGGACTGATTTTTACAACACACCACACTTATGCACAAATTTTAAAAACGTACGGTTATCGTTGAACATCGAATTAATAAAATGATATTTACTGATTTACTGATTACCTAACAACGGGTTGTAGAAATATTCCTTCTCTGAAATATTTTAAGTGTCAGGTTGGTTCGTATCCTGAAGAAGTATTTGATTCCAAACACTTTAGAACCACATGGGCGGTATTCTTACTATTTCTAGAAACCACTTAGGGCGTTTTTACACACACCGGCAGTGTTGGCGCCGGTACCGGCGACGGTATATTACCATACCTATTTTTGTTGTTCCTTTCTGTCCTTTTGTAGAAAAGTTTCTTTAAGGAATTTACATACTTTCCCCCACACTTTTTGTTTTAAAACTGTCTGCACTTTTATTCCATAAACAAAGCTTACTTTCTACTACTCCAATTTACGTAACAACAAATTATTTAAACAATAAATACATTAAAAAAAGAACCACAAACTGACCTAAAGACGACAATTATTACGGAGAGACAATAATAAAATTAGGTGCAACGCATCAAAACCGGCAAGTCGGAACCTGTGTAAAAGGGTACATCAAAACAGTGAAATCGACAAACCAGACATCGGCCCGGCTTCCAATTATCGAGTTCAATGCCGGCTGCATAAATCGGAGCCGGCGGCGACGGGACCGGCAAAAAGTCCGGGCTATGTGTAAAAATTATAATTTATTTGTATTAAATCCATCGTCGTCGCCGTTGCCGGCACCGATTTTGCCGTTATTTGTAAAAACGCACTTAGGGGGCGACCATAAATTACGTGAGGGGTTTTTTCACATTTTTACCCCCTCCCCTGGTGAGATTTGGTTAGATTTTCTTCACCCCCCATTCCCCAACCACACGTGAGATTAATGGGAATGAAAAAAGACCACCTTTTATCAGACCAAACTTGATTTTGTAGCCAAAATAATTTTAAAAAGTAAAAAGAAGGTTCTCCACCCAAAAGCAACACTGCATCACATTTTATTTGGAGGGACCTGCCCCAAAATTCGTTAACTTCTTCCTGTTTGTGGCTGCAGAAAAATTACGTGATATTTGCACAGACCCCCCATGGGTAGATTTGATGAGATTCACCTCGACCTCCCCCCAAATGTCCCACGTAATTTATGGACGCCCTCTTAATAAATTAATAATATTGAAAATTAATCTTATTATTTAGTTAATTGATGGTTTCGAAAAATTATTCTTTTTGGAAATAAAGTTTTTATGCAAATACATTGTTTGGAATAAAATGCTTTTTAGGATATGCTAACGAGCCACCCTCGTTAATAAAATTTTGCAAAATTTTACCCCGCCTGGAGAAATCGTAAAAAACAAAAGAATAACAATTACATTTTTCATGGCTACTTGACCTAAAATTAACCGTTTAAGCTTAATCGTGGAACTCTAGATTAAAACTAAAAAAATATAAATATTGAAAGTAGGAGTATTAAAATATGACATGTGAGCTGTCATTGGATTCAGAATGTCACATACAATTGACGTAATATAAAAATATATTGGTGGTGTCATTTAAAATTTAAAGTAGCAGTTATTTCCGGTTAAATCGTTTGCTTTGAAAATAGCCCATAGCAGGGAGAGGAGTTATTCCTTAAATCACTCATCCCCTTATGAAATTAGAGTAAAAGATATCCTAAAATTATAAGTGTAATTAATTCCGAAAGAGAAAAGATGGTTGATGTACAGAATAGGTAGAATTAAGGCCAAGCTCAAAGTTACAGCCAAGAAAGTTAAGCAGGGCATCATGCCAGCTTTTAAAAACCTTTATACTGTTAAAAGTAACAATCGATGATTTTACCAAGGAACTTAATGATTTTTTCTAGTTATGTAAAATAGGTGAAATATTGCTATGGTATAAATAAATTTAGGTTTATGTCAGTATTTTACAGTTTGGGAAAGAATAAATGTTTTTACTACTGTGCTAACAAGAGAGAAGATTAATGAGTAATTAAATGGAAAACGTTACCGTAAGTGCATAAAAAGGAAAATTATGGAAATATGCGTTTCATCTAGTTGCATTCACGGGCACTATCTCGCATGATCTTTAATATCTTTTAAATAGCTTTTTCCCAGCCACAATATAGTTGTAACATTATCTTTCTTGGCTCATTTCGCATGCACGATCATTTAAAATGCTGCACGTGAATTATTATTTATAATAGTATGCACATAATGTTAAATGCAGAAGAAACATAAGACCTTAAAGGCAACCCGTGTTGGTATGACAGTTCAAGTTACAGTTAAGATTGAAAATCCGATTAGAAAAAGTAGCATCCTGACACAACATTATTATTAACGTATAATATAAAAGTTTTAAATGATGCGTCCTCTCATTTTTAACGCCTATCTTACGTATAACTAACTGTTCAACGCGAATCTTTTAGGTTAATCGTGCTCTTACAACAATAATTATTTATTTAGCCATGTTATTAGGGACTTAACATTCATCCATAATTATCAGCTATTGTAAGTTTTTATTTAATCAAATTATGTATACTGTAAATATATTATTTAGTAACACCAGTAGGTGATAGAGGCCCAAGGCTTTAATGGTTTAAAATTAAAATATCATTTAAGTTTAATAACACTGTTTTGCTTTGACGCTACTTGATATTTTTGTTTTTTTTTGTCTATCTACTTTAATGTGTTCAGTTCAATTATAAGCTTGGTTTATATAGGCGTACTCAAAGAGGGCTGCCTCCTTTCCTCAAGGCGACATTTTTAAAAATTTATCTTCTTGTAAGATTGCTTAACTATATTTGTATAGTTTTAAGATTGTTTGCTACCTACAAGGTAGACCGCGTTTTTAAAGGTACTTCATATTTTTTTGGCTTAGAGTAAAATTTTCAAAATTACGTCTTTGAAAAGAATAGTAATTTATGTAACAAGTGCCTAGAGTTTCTAGACTGTGGAACCTACTGCCAGCGGAGGTCTTTCCTTCCCCCAAATCTTCAAGTTTTTAAGTCCCGTGTTAACAAACTTCCTCTTACCCTGTTTAAGACACCCACGGTACGTTAGTATTTAGGCTTTCAGCCTTCGTGGACTGTCCAAAGATAAAAAAAATAAAGTGGTACCTTTTTTTTTACGAATGGGAAGCATGACAGCACGAGCCGTTAGGCGAGTGCGGCAATTCCATGAGTAAAAAAGACACTTTATGCATGTGTTACATATTATATTTTTTCTAAGACCGTATAAAAATTTCCCAAATTACCACTTTATACAAGTTTTGTTTATTTAAACTTAATAATTTTAATTTTTGCAGCACAGCCATTATAATGCAACAAAAATCATAGCCTCCTTATTTTTTAAGAGACAATTATCCTCTTCATAACTATACCGTGATTTAATTTTAGAAAATTGTATGTACTTACTTTTTGTAGAAATAATACTAAAACAGTATAAATTCCTTTTTAATTTCTTAGTCATCCAAATTCATTATTACCATTAATTTTAAATAATTTTTATTAAATTTATTCTCAAACTGTCAAATTTTAAAACTAGTGACACATGAACTAAAAGAAATAATAACGAAATCAAAGGTAACTTGACCGTTTGGTTCAGTTGATGTCGCGTTTACTGTTACATTGCATAAATTGATATTTAAGGTTTTGGTAGTAGGCATGGAAACAAAACACTTATTCAAAGTGTAAAAAATAGCTTCGAAGTGTTAAAAAAGTTACTTTTTTTAATACTTTATGTAGTGTCATAGACTGGAGTACTTTATCTTCATGTTAACGATAAAAAAAAAAAATTTAAACGGTCGTAAAAAAAAGTTTTTTGCGACCAACCTAACTTTCTAAACTTGACTTCACTTATGCGCACATTTTTTTTCTAAAATATTAAATATGAAGGGGGGAATTTGGTTTGTTGGCATGTTAAAAAAATATCTAAATAAAGAACAGAAAATTTTGTAAAAAATTGAGATGAATCGGAGCAAAAACTAACGCAGATACAGCGTTTTAAGTACCCACCCTATCCATGACTCTTATGAACTTTTCAATCTCTAAATCGCTTTTCCCAAAACTTACGGGTTTAAAGACCACAGTATAAGGCACAGGAACGTGTTATTTATTTGATTTAAAGCGCTACAGACGGTCATGCAAAACGTCACATTGGGGTGGTCATGGTTAGTTCTGGTTACTCAAATCTTTTTTTAATTCCTTAATAAAGCAAATAAAAAAAAGATTTAACTAACCAGAACTAACCATGACCACCCCAATGTGACAGTTTAGCATGACCGTTTAACCAATCAAATTACACATTCCTGTGCTTTTACTGTAGTCTCGTTTTTAAAGTTGGTGATCAACATAACTTCAAAACTACTGCACCGATCCCTTTGAAATTTTTACCACTATTTCTTTACATCATTTCCGAGGTAACTTTGCCAAAATTTAAATTTTTTATAAAAGCACATAAGCCGATTTTTTTCAAAAATTGCGTTTTCCTGTGCTTCCAAAAAGTAAAAAATTTAAATATTAAAAAATCCTTTCCGCGTTACCTGGGGAAAACGATTATCTAATGAACGAATTTTTTTATTTCACATGATCCAGCACCGAGATATGATGGTTACCGCAATTCACCTTCTTTTTAAAATGCTTCCAATTAAATGTTGTCATTACCAGGGCCGTATTATCTGTTTGAGACGCCCTAGGCTACAATTCTCAAAGCGCCTATTTTCCACCCAAAAAAGGGTCCTTTCCTCCGTAGGCGCCTATTTTGAGTGCTTACTGCACCACCAGAAATAAAATTTGATGACAAAAAAAAGGTCATTCCCTCCTTTTCGCGACTATTTCATTTCACAGAGAAATCACCAAAGATCCCCACCTGAACTAAACTTTTTAAAAACTTCCCTGTCTAGCCCCTATTACTCCCCTGTCTGGCGCCTATTTTTCATGGCGCCCTATGCTGTAGCCTTAGATCAGCCTAATGGTTAATACGGCACTGGTCATTACCGTATTTTTTATAATTTCTTAACAAAATGTTCCTGCGTTTTTTTTACTTTCGCGGGGAGAGTTTTTAATGCAGATCAATGTTATAAGCTGCAGGCATAACACTTAATCATTTGCTACATATTTTCGTCTAAATTTGCATTTCTTAGAGATAATATTTTATGTGCATCGTGTCGTTTGCTAAGCAGAACCGGTATCCGTTTAGGCATAATATTTTAAAGTGAAGTAATTAACCAATGGAATATCTTATGCATTTTTAGTGAAACTTGATTATTGCATCGACGGAGCACAAATTGTTTTATGAATATATTACAGGAAACATTTTATTTATTTCATATGGAAACATATTTACACATTACTTTTTTGTTTTATGCTTACTGATATTCACGAAAAAGTAATTGTGTACTTTCTGGAATAATATATGTATTATTAACCATTAAAAAAGTTACTTGTGAACAGTGTAAACACATATCTGAACGAAATTATCAAAAACATCAAAACCTCTTCGCAAATTGTTTTAAGTGCTTTATTAATATAATATTGCCTTTCAGTTGTATTGACTACTGACATTGGATACCTCTAAAGTAACTGAACTGTATAGTGCTATTTTCTTTCTATCCAAACTATTTTTTTACGAAAAATAAATCTCCCTTTTTCGACAATTAAGAGAAAAACTCCTGCATTTCATGTCATTTACCGGGACCGTTTATACTGACGCGTTTCCCCTGTACTTATCAAAGTGGCTGTTCTAGGTCCATGGTGAATAACACGAAAAGTATTATATTTATTATATCTTATATGGACAACTTCGTTGTTCGACGGTTAGATATAATCTCACCGTTGATACCGTACTGAAAAGCACGATTAAATAAAATCGGCAGCAAGTAAGATACAAAAAAATAAAAATAATTCCCTACTATCGTAATAGTATACGAAAAAGAAATCTTTCTTTCCGAGAGTTAACAGAAAAACTATAACTAAATTAAAGACGCATATAAATTAAATGCCTCGTAGTCTGCCTCTTAAATTCACGGTACGTTATTGCTTAGACTTGAAGACTGCTGGGTGTCCTCATATTAAAAGAAACCTGAAAAAGGGGTATTTTCGTACATTTTTATTAAATGTTTTTCTACGCTACTGAAATATTCCCGTACTATCTAGAATCTAAATTTATAGGAAACGTAGACTTTGCATCCTAAGTTCGTGTTAACGTTTTACCTGCAATTTATACATATTTTCCTGTAAAATCTTAAGCTCTTTTTAATGTATCTGCAAGCTTTTTGAATAATGCAGTATTTAATAATAATATTCAGAATACTTCAAAATTTTATCCGAATCTGGGATGATATTTTGGTGTTATTTTTATACTGTAAAATTCAGCTTTTGCTTTCTTGTCAACTTCCGTCTTGAAACAATTAAAAGTGATTTCTTACTGTCCCAATAATAGATGAAAAGAAATTTCACAATTGACAATACTTTAAGAAAAATTAGATTATGCACGCCCTAAAAGTATTAGCTTGTAGCTAAGTGGTCCATTATTTTTATGCGAGACTGTACCCGTTAAGACGTTACTCATACAAAATTCATTATGTATGTATATCACATATTTTTGAAAGTTTTGATCCGGCAACGCTTATGCGTCGTATATCCATTTGAATTAACTGCGTAAATAATATCTTTATTTGCTTACAGCGTTGCAAAGTTGTTTCTGTTTCACTCGCTAGTAGGTATACTTTCTTATAAATTTTAAGTTTTTTTTTTAATTTAAAACAAATCCATTAAAAGACTGTTGTTTTTTTGAAAACATCTGAGTCTTATTTTTTTAAATTAAAGACAGCGGATTTTCGCATGATATTAATTTTGGTAGTTTTTGATGGCGCAGTGCATAAATAATATTAAATATATTTTGTGGTACTATGCGGTTAATTTCAAAGCCAATTATCAAATAAATTGTTCTAACAGTATTTAAATAAGATATTTAAAAAAGCCTGGGATTCAATTTTACCTGTTTAGTTAGTACTTTATTTATTTACGCACGGAACGCAATATCTTCGGTAAAATTAGGTTTCCATACACATGACCTTTATAAATAATGTGTGAAATCTTTTGGTATTTCTTCAGGCATAATGTTTTCCTATTTTACTTTTGCTGGTGTTTCTTTACCACCGAGGAAATTACTATGATTTGATCGAATTGGAAATTGCCTTTGAGATATACCGATATACATATGTCTACGAAGAATGCCTAGAGTCTGAAATAATAATTTAACAAATTGATTTATCATAGTGAATACTGAGTGCTTTTACCAAGTTGGGCATTATTTATTTTTCTGAAGAGAAAACATAGAAAATAAATTGTGTAAAAATTTGGGATTATTTGGAACACAATTTACGAAGATACAGCGGCATAACTTCAAAACTACTACACCGATTGTTTTGAAATTTTTAGTTTTCACTTGTTACTTGGACAAATTAGATGTGCGTTTGTCAAGATACCATATTATTTAAATTAGGAAACTTACATTTTTACGCAATTTAAGGCAAGGCACGCACTAAAATGGTAAGCAAGTGATGTGGCGGCCAAGTGGTGAGTCAATGTCAAAAGCAATTTTTAAAAGCTGCGTAAATAAATACAGAAACGAGCATTGAATTAAAGTGTTGGTGGAATAGTGTTTGGCAAGTATGTGGCGTCATTTAGGTACCACTAGTCTACAAATTGTTTAATTTTTGGAAACTCTGGAGGTTATACCTGTCCTTGCTCACCACCTCACTGCCATTTCACTCTGCTTGACACTTCAGTGAGCCCCTAGCCTAAGACGTAGGAAAAGAGTATTTAAACTTTTTTTTGCATTATTTTCAAATTTCGGAATGAATGATTTTAAGAGCATTGTGTAAGAAATTGGGATGATTCGTATTAAAATTAACGAAGATAAGGCAGTTTAAGTAACACCGCCTTTATGACTTTTATGAAGGTTTTATTTAAAAAATTTAGTGCACCGATCCTTTTAAAATTTTTACTCCTTTTTTTTAAAATAATTTACGGGGTAACGCTGAAGAGTTTTAAATTTGTCAATATTTCTAATTTTTATAAAAACCAGTAGGCCGATATTATTTCTTAAAAATCCCTTTTTAGTTTAAAGTATTCCCAAAAATTTGAAAAAACCTAACGAATGAAAGGAACTGCAATTCAACTTCTTTTTGAGACGCTTTCGAATAATTGCTGTCATAGAGGTATTTTTTGACATTTCTTTAAAAAAATTGTACAGGGTATTCTTTTAATGTTATATATTAATATTCCATTGAGTTTCTAAATAATATTTAACTGTGCCGTCAAAAAAATCATAAAAATGTATCTTCTAAGGCAGGAGTTAATCAGACCCCCTTAAAACCAATGTTTTTTATGTGTTTTTAAACCACGTGAAACTATGTAACAGCGATACAATGTAAATAATGCATAAATAGGAAGAAACATTTGGTACATCCTGAACATAATTAAAGTAAAAGTTCGGTATTGACTTAAGATATTGATCGTCCAAATAAAGCTCCTTATGTTATAAACTTAATGAAACCTACATTGTGCATAATGCATTTTTCATCCTAAATTTTAAAGCGTTTGCCAACTGTTATATTATTAATTTTATAACAGAGAATTCCTTAAATTTTTCCAATAAAAATTCCTGTCATTAAGTAGATACGCTTTTGTGCATACATATTTATACAATGTGTGTTATTTGAAAAGCTTGTTTTTGGTTAGAAATTCATATTTCATTATACATAGACCATGTACTAAAATTTTGGAAACTTGTATACGAGTGTTTTAAAGCGTCTATGCAAATGTTTTTGTTGTGAGAGCTCCATAATGTATTTTTTATACAGGGTGTCTCTATCAGGTGCGAAAAAATTATATTACAAGTTCCTGAGGGTAAAATATGACGGAGCCTGATAATATAATCCATCCAAACTTACCGCAATCCAAAAGTGGATGGTTTCGAAGATACGGAATGTCAAAAATTTTATTCTAAACCCATACTTATCAAAATTATTTATAAAAAACTAAAAACCGATTAAATTTTTGACACTGTGTATCTCCAAAATTACTTTAGGACAAAAGTAAGTTGGGTTAGATTGTTATATTTTAGCCTAGAAAATTTGAGGTGACATATTTTCTGCACCTTTTAGAGACACCCGGTAGAACGTTTTGGCTACGCGCGAAGCCACTTACGCATAATAAAACTATATTTTTTTGTATTATGTTTATCTCATCACAACATCTCTCACGACTTATTTCTACATACGCCAATGCGAGTTAATAAAAATTAAACCTCAGTCAGTCCACTGACTAATTAATTTAATTAAGTACTTGGCTATAAACGGTCGATTTCGTTTATACAAGGTGATTCCTAACCAATACGCATAAACTTGGAAAATTCTTTATAAGGACCAACAATGTCAAATAATGAATACTTTTAGTTATTGGGATAATTATTTCAAATTAAATAAAATGAAATAAAATAACGCGAACTATGAGGACAAATAATAAATTGTAAACTATTTTTGTTTTGAAAATAATTTAGTATAGTTTTTAAGCAGCTTTGTAAAATTAATCGACTGGATATTTGATTTTTATAAAAAAATTACGAATGGACAAGTAATGATAACATTGTTGTTAGTAACTGTACACTCTTCTATCAGTTGTGATTTTATTTTTACGCGATTGAATTACAATTAGGGCTTATAGTGATTATACAATATTATTGATGAAAGAAATAATAGGTTAGTAGCCTATTTTTTATAATTAATTATAATTTTTCCTGGAAATTATAATTCTTCTGTTTAATTTTAAATAATTAGTTATCTCCCCAGCTAAAAACATTTTACTAATATATATATATATATATACATTAGTAATTAGAATATTTTACATTATTTTTCACAATAATACCACAAAAATGATCTTATCTCACACAACCGTTTCAATATTGATGCAGGAATATGTAAAACACAAAACCTGACATTAAACCGGACACCCAGATTTTCGTTTCCACTGTTTTCAGTTAAAATGGTCAGTTTCTTAAACAACTATAATGTAATATGTAAACTAACAACCTTTGAGGCATTTTTGTTTCCTAATTTAAAAAAAATAGCACTAGTGCGGAAAAGTAACACTTTTAAAACTAAAATACGTACGGAAAAGTGAACTTTACTAACGAAAAATAATTTTTAAGTCGTACCTCTCTAACTACTCACTACGGATCACAAAACTCAAAAATACTACGCTACTAGCTAAAACAGCTGGGTACAATACAAGCTTTAAGAAAACTAAACAAATCCAACATGACAACGAATCAAAGCACTTTAAAATACTCAATTTTGACGGTTGTCGGCGAATAAAAATGGATTTAAACTTCAAAAGTGTGCACCAACAAACCTCTTATGTAACTTTTTTCATAAAACGTTTATAATTAGCAATCATTTACTTATATTTTTTTTTGTAATTGTGCTACAATTGCCTAAATCCTGGAGGAAGCAAACGCCCCCAACAGTTTTTTTAACTGGCATCATATCTTTTCCTAAGTTTATGTGTATAGTATGGACTAAGAATCACCCTGTATAGTTTAATACGTTAATAAGCACAAGATCGCAGACAATACAATTAGTCAACGAACTAACATTATACGAGAGACACCGGCAATGATACATCACACTTAAACCGTGTTTTAATTTTTATGGCATTTTTTTCTGCGCCGGGTTCTCATTAAAGAACCAGTCGAAGGTATAAGTATACGTAACGACGGAATCATTAATTTGAAGAGTGAATGAAGTGTACATTGTGCATTTTACTACTGTAAGAGCCATTGACAGAAAACTGAAAGAATAATGACTTCCAGTTTCTTTCGCAACCTGGATGATGTTGACCGAATTTACCACATCTGCAGACCAATGACATAAATATTCTAAATTGCAACACCTACAAATAATGAACAACTTTAACCAAATTTGCAGCAGTTCAAAAAATGTTAATAATTTGAAGGGTAAAATTTGGTAGTGTTCTTCGATGAAACCCGATTCAGCTTAGGGATGTACGATGGACGATAAGGGTCAAAAGGCTTCGCTGATAGGCGTGTTGGGCCCTGGTACAAACAAAAGTAACGGAACCCCTTAAAATCTTGCCCAAAAAAATTGACGACCAAAAAAAGTCCGCACCTACAACGAACCTATATTCCCTATTTCTTTTTAACCCACTGCATACCCTAATATTCCTCAAGTTCTTCATCCCGCGCGGACTCCCCTTTCAGTCTGGGCTCCGGTTGTACGCATTGTCCTCGGGCCTGCTTCGAGGAAAAAGAAAAAATCTAGTATTTGCGGTTGGGCGACATGAATGCACATAGCCTCGGACAGAGCCTCATTACATATTTTTAGATAAATAATAAAAAATACATTGGTAAAACACGTATCACCTACTTACAAAACATTCTCTTATTTCGCCTATATCCTATTACAAAATAGGTGGCACGTGGCGTGGTACTAGAAACTCGTCGGGTTAAATATTTTTGCTGCAATAAATCATTGTTCACAAAAGGGTTTCTTTACTTTATCATTTTTTGTTTACTTGGCGGCATCGCTTTCAGAATGAATTAAATATGGACCCATCTTTACCTTGCATTTCTAAAACTGGTGCTTTGTCAGTTTGGACGTAAGGAATACCTAGTTCAATTTAAGTTCTTGAATATGAAAATGCTTTGTTGAAATAAAAATAAACATTTAGTGTAGCATTTTTCTGTTTATAATCTTGTATGTCATTTAAATTTTGTTAATAATGAGTATTTTTTTTTATCTAGGACTGTCAAGCAACCAGTTTATAAGGTCTGTTCATAGAGAAGTAACAAACTAGTCTGCGTCAATCGGGTATTATTATTTAGTCAGGTGACCGGTGGCCAACTGATCACCAGGCGTATTTGTAAAATCTAATTGGCGCTGACTAGTTTGTGATTTCTCTACGAACAGACCTATAATTTTCAATGTGTAAACGATAATACCTACGCACTTTACACCTATTATTTAACTAAATTAAACATTTTTCTGCTATTTACACGTTAAGAGAACAAAATTGACTTTTATACCATGGTAAAGTAAGAAACAAGAGGAATAAAATAATAAAAAAGTAACTCATTTAAATTTAAAAACTTCGAATTGATTTCTGCGAAACTTAAGATAAGGCAACATCGCCGATCTTAGTACTTAATAATTCAGAGTATGGTTTTACCCTGGAGTACCCAATTTTGTTCAATTTAGTTTAAAATTCTGAGACATTTGAGCGTTTTCATTCTTTTTAGACACATTGTATGGGGAATTATATGCGTTGGTAGGGGGTCTCCTCTAGTTTTCATCCAAGGATTCATACATATATACGTTACATAGAGAAAGCGTTAGAACCAACCTCTATACCCTACGTCAAATATGTAGGTAACACCTTATTTCAGAAGAATAATGAACGACCACATATCACTTGTGTAAATATGGCTGAGCTACAGCGACATAATGTTCATATATTTCCTTGGCCTTCACGTTCTACCGATCTGTCCCCTAAGAACCAATCTGAGACGTATGTGACATGGTAGGGAGAAGCCTCAGTAGATTGACTAACCAACCAAGTTCTTTAGTAAAGTTAAGACATGCTATTCAAGTGACGCGGGACATCGGGTATTCAATGCTGGCATTCTTCGCCTAATCTCTACCTGTTGGTGTCCAACACACCGAAACCCAAGTAAAAGCCTCGAGCCACTTCAAAACCTTTACGGGCTAACCTTGCCAATCTTTGGAAAAAAGACGGTCCCAACGACAAAGCATCATTCTGTAAGAAAATGTTTACCTGTCAGCATTCTATGGAGATTCTAAAGAAGACAGTTATAGAAGTGGGGTTAGAAATTGTTTTTCAACGTGAGCACCAAAACTAACACTTGCTCCCATGTTGGCCAGGTATTGTTTGTTCTTATAGAAACCAATTTTAGGGTATTCTTGTTAAAATTATGATTTCTTTTTGTATTGTTACTTTAAACATTTTTTTAAGTTGCCTATACAAATTTTCTTTTACTTTTATTGCTTTACATTATACCGTGTATAAACGAGTATTTCTAGCTTCAAATAATTTTTAAAAGCAGAATTACTTTAAGTGTAATCTGACATGTAAAAACACTCATCGCATTACGTTCGATGACTGGTAACTGCAAGTCATTTTAGGAATCACGAAAAAAATTGAGATGTTGCAGCACAACTAATTTATTACATATTTCGCTATGTTTCGCTTGATCTTAAAAGGTTCGTTTAGTCCTCTCAATGGTGTATATGACTGGGCCAAAAAATATTTCGACAATATTGTTCAAGATAACAAAAAAATATATTGTGAAGGTTTGAGCCCTTTATTTATTAAGAGGTGTATCTTCACGACTAACAGTTTTTTGACAACATTTTTTTTAAATGCAAAACTCGCAAATTTTTAAGCTAAAAAATTTTACCTACACACTTTCTTAAAGAAGATAGAAGGATATATATATATATATATATATATATATATATATATATATATATATATATATATATATATATATATATATATATATATATATGAACAGCGATGCTATTTATATAAGATACTCTTGCTTTTCGTGTTATTCACCCGCTACAGTTTGACAAGTCCTATGAGGTAGGCGAAACGCGTCACTGAAGAGGGTCCCGGTAAATGACATAAAAACAGGAGTTCTTTTAACTGTCGAAAGGAAGATTTCTCTTTTGTATATACAGGGTGTCCCAACTCTATTTATACACGTAATAACTTGCCCCTGTACAAGATACAAAAATAAATTTAAAATAAAAAATGTTTATTTGAATACACTCTTTTTATAAACAGTACCAGTTAATATACAAGGTGTCTCAAAAACAGACATTTAAATGACAAGTAGGTTTTTAAAATGAAATGTATATTTTTACAAATTTTGACTTTGTATTAAATTCTACATCAAAAATGTATACCATACTATATGTGAATTATTACTGGTTTCTGAGATATCAACAGTATGCTTATATACCTAATAACGATTAAGAATAAAGAAATAAAATAAGATTTTGGTTTTAATAATTTTTAAATAATTCTGTCAATGTCAGAGTGACAAATATTTTAATAACATGTATTTAATTATCTTCCAATGAAGAACTACTGATACATAATCAGAAAAGTAGTTTAGTTTCGATATATATTTACTTAATTGCACTAAAAACAGCAATACGTCAATTATTTCTGATTTTTAGGTTAATCAAGTAAATATGTATCTAAAATAAACAAAATAGCTGACTTACCAATTAGTAGTTCTAACAATAAAAGGTAATTAAATACATGTTATTATATTTTTGTCAGTCTGATGGTGACAGAATTATTTAAAAATAATTAAAACCAAAATATTATTGCCTTTCTTTACTTTTAACAGTTATTGGGTATGTCAGCATACTGTTGATATCTCAGAAACCAGCAATAATTGACGTATAGTGTGTTAGACATTTTTGATGAAGAATTCAATACAGAGTAATTTTTTAAAAATAAACAGGGTATTCCTTTTAAAAAACCTACTTGCTATTAAAATGTCTGTTTTTGAGGCACCTTGTATGTTAACTGGTTCTGTTAATAAAAGGAGTGTATCCAAATATAAATATTTTTTATTTTAAGTTTATTTTTATCTTGTACAGGGGCAAAGTTATTTCGGGTATAAATAGAGTTGGGACACCCTGTATACATATTTACGGCAATAGGGACATATTTCGATTTTTTTCTTATACATTAAAATAACCATGCAATATTTTTTAAGTGGAAAATTCTAAAATAATGAAAGTTATACAAAGCTACTGGGTAGGTGATTTTCAACATAAAAATATTTTCAAACAGTATAAATTACCGCAGTAAGGAAAAATATATCATCCTATTATAGTATAATATAAAGTATTCACATTTGATGATCTTTTCTGCTTCAACGTCATATTATCTAATAACTTATCTGATTTATAATTTAATTCACAAACGCAAAAATCTGCTAATGGATGTCTTTATAAGGTATAAATTTAGCCCGCCGGGTACAAAGCAGCACAATAGCTACCTAGGAATTACTGATTTATTATTAACAGTACCAACAGTACCACTGAATGCAGGCAATAATTAAAACCTCTTTGCTGCTTTTATCATAAACTTTAGAATCGTGCCATCACGTTTTATCACGTTTTTCGCTAATTACTATCTTCACAATGTGATTTGTTTTGTCATTATAAACATGACGAAAACATACTCAATTTTTTTAATGTTATACAGGAACCAAAAAGGTAGCTGTCAGCCATATTGTAAAATCATTCTAAGGCTATTAAAATTCCATAAGATCTGATGATATAAGCAAGAATGAACCTTACGACTATAGTGCGACACAAAAAAGTATCGCAATTTAGTGTTACGGATGATAGATTCAGCCAATGCAGTAAAATTAATCATATTTCTTTTATTTCACTGTATTTTAAATGTTTAAATATAACTTTTATGGCTAAAGAGCTATAAAATATATTAAGCGGTCCAAAACGTCAAATTGGGGGTTTGAAAAGCAGCTCCGAATTGGTCATAAATCGTCACTAAGTGTGAAGAATTGGCCATCAATACACCAACTTTTACAGCGTGTTTAAAATATAAACGTCATTTTAGCGCCTTAAATTATTCATACATGGCTTAATCGAAAAGGATGCAATGCACAAAATGGTCAATATTGGTCAGTTAGATTAATTAATTGGTTAGCAAGATTAAAGAAGTTTTGTTTATAAAGATATTAAAGAACGAAAGAGTTTTGTAAGCGGCCCAAAATTAAAAAATTTAGATTTAACATTAACTTTGACTACATTTAAACATAATTATCCAATAGACCAGAAGATGAACCTAGATTTTGTTGTCCCATTTTTCTTGGCACGATGGTACATACCATATTTAATAAAGAAAACACTGAAAAATATGTTTTGACTTTACAACGATGAACGTTGTTTATTTTTAGCCACAGTTGGACGTGGCAAAATTAAAATTGACTTTACGAAAGTTGTGTAATAAATATTTGTAAATTTACATAACTTATATGCAAAATTACACAAAACATGTATTAATGTTAACAAATTGTGAATAATATTTACAAGTTTAGAGTAATATTACATAAAGCTTATGTAAATTTACAAATATTTTTTAACACAGTTTTTATAAAGTCAGTTGTAATTTTGTCATTTTTTGTCATGTCCGACTGTGGCTTAAAATAACCAACGTCTCACATTGTAAATTTACAAAATATTTTTTCACTGTAGTTTTTATGTGGTAAGCAGATCTGTAAAATTAGCTTTTTATTTGGAATTCGTAATAACTAATTTATCATTATGCTTTTACATACATGCATATTTTTAATTTTTAGCCATTACAGATATGGCCATGTTATCTAGAGCTATTTGCGGAATCAAAAAATCAAACACTAATTATAAATTTTCCTGGTAGTGTCAAGGCTTCACTTGAGTGTTTTGAATTTATAAAAAAATGCCTTCCACATGCAGTTGCTCTTCTCAAAGAACACCAAAGTACGGTGAAAAAAGACCATGAGCAAATTCAAAATCCTAAAGGTGAAAACATGTTAGTATCTGAAAGAAAGTAAGGTAAGTTATC
This sequence comes from Listronotus bonariensis, assembly GCA_014170235.1. Classification (NCBI taxonomy): domain Eukaryota; kingdom Metazoa; phylum Arthropoda; class Insecta; order Coleoptera; family Curculionidae; genus Listronotus; species Listronotus bonariensis. The sequence goes on along the minus strand of JACEGR010000164.1, from coordinate 103 downwards.
TATGAGTTTAAAGTTTTGAATATTTTAGTTTTCTAAATTAAGCTATCTATCTATTAAAAATATGGTTTAATCACCACACTGGAATAAATAAATTTATTGGGAA